>CM060707.1:60787962-61330462 GCA_030686995.1 Artemisia argyi
AAACCTTTTTTAGCTAAAATATTTTTTTGATTTTTTTTTTCAATTTTTTTTTGAACTTTTTTTTCTAAATTTTTTTTTCGATTTTTTTTTAAATTGAGAAAAAAAAATTGAAATTTTTTTAGAAAACTTTTTTAGCGAAAATACTTTTTTTTAATTTTTTTTTCAAAATTTTTTTTTTGGTTTTTTTTTCTAAACTTTATTTTCGAATTAAAAAAAAATTTGAAAAAAAAAAAAGTTTTTTAAGTAACAGAACTAACGGCGTAACGGTGAGGATATTTTAGTCATTTTAATTAATCAAATCTATGGTCAACAAAAATTGGATCAAAAGTGTTACGGGTCATCGGATTTTGGACTGGATCCGTTACAATTTAAAAAATTGGACCAAAACCGTTATACCCGGTAAACCACGAGGACCAAAAATGTAGTTAACTCTTAAAATAATAAGTGGTAAGAAGTGACTATAACCACACATTTGAGATGCAACGCTTGAATTAGATGCATATTTATTCATTTAGATGCACCCACTTGCGTTTCAAAGGTTATTTTGAAATGAAAATAATGCAAATTGATTTTTATGATTCGGTCACATGTAGAGGAACAAATAAAATAGATATCGTGAACTGCATCTCATATAAGTATATGCATCTAATTAAAAGCTAGAAAACACATTATGATGCATCTAAAATAATAAGGATGCATATAATTTAGGTCGGTGCATCTCGAATACGCAGTTATAGTTACTTCTTATCCTTCTTATATATATATATATATATATATATATATATATATATATATATATATATATATATATATATATATATATATATATATATATAAGAAAAGTTAAAATGAGAAGGATAATAAGAAAGCAAAACCACACATTTCAGATGCACCTATTATCCTATATTCTAAAAGAGAAACTTGATGTGACACAAATGATTTTTGCTAAAGTTACTTATACCCCTTAAACTTGGTCTCTATTGGTTCTCCATGATGATTAGGTTAGTTTGATTAAAAGTTTAGTGACCCAACAGTGGAGAGTGGTGGGCTTGGCAGCAGCCCATTGGCTGCCAAACATCCAGCCTTAAACTGTTCATGGATTACCAACACTAATCCTTTTGCTAATGCACCAAACCTGCCAATTTTTTCAAACCCACGAGGGATATCGACCTAATGCAGTGTACGGCTCAATGTGGACAAAACATGTGTCCTCCCACAGTATTTTGAAGTATGGTTTGCAATATACCAACTGTTAAGAAGATTCGAGAATCACTCTTCTCCACTATACTAATACATACACACATTGTATTTGCATCATTAAAAAAGTTACCATCAGGAGGAAGGCACACAGGAATAAACTGCCGGATCATCAACAGCTTCGTAGCAGGTTTAGAAAGCTTCATAAAATGAAAGAATTGATTACTAGCAAACAAAAAATCCGCATGTAAAACAGGGAAATAGGCAACACCCCTTTTCGGATTTTTTAGTTTGAATTATGAATTGTAAGTGAATGGTAAAAGGTGTAAAGGTTCAAGCAGAACAGCTTAAGCAAGGTGGGAATTTATGTTTTAAGAAGAATCGATTAAGTGCTGTATTGATGGTTATACAGAGGTATATATATACTTTTTATAATTTTTTTTTTAATAATGTATATAAGGTGTTTGATGTAATGTCTGAATGAGTTTTTGGATTTTTCAAACCATTTAATTAATGAAATTGGGTTTATGATCGGATTTGACGATACTTTTGCATATTAAATTTGTTGCTTTCAGACTTCAGAGGTTGTGGTTCTTGAGAAGGATAGCGATAATGATGATGGTGAAAAAGAGGAAGAGATGAGGAAGAGGAAGTGATTACAGAAGAGGTAAAATTTTCCCCCATTCTATGTTAAATTATGAATATTGAGTTTCATATTCATTATGGTCTGTTTGCAGAGATCACAAGTGGCAGAATTCAATTGGTTGTGATCAGGTGGGAGTGTGACATAAGCTAATCAGGCATTATTAAAGGTATTGGAAGTCTGATAATGACGAGCATATGAAAAAAGTGCTTTACAACATATACAGTTATATAAACACCTACCGAATAGCTCCTAAGGAGTTTTATATCATAATGTGTGGAAAATCAGTTGAAGTAGAATTGTGCTTTACATGTTTAATTGATAGTTAACTATCATCTGATTTCGTAGCCGTCGAAGATGTGAGATGTGAGGTGAAAATATTGCCGCCATTGATGGGACATAACGACTTACTAAAGTGTTATGATACATATGAAGATCATGAAAATGGCCATGCTGTTATGCAGTAAGTGCCGCAATTAAGATTTCATTATCAGCTTTTTTTGATCCTTTTTATTACCTCACATATAACTTAAATTTATCGAATTATTTTAGATTATGTGAAGGAGCGAAGCTCTAAGATAGAATCTTTCTAGGTAACATGTATATTTCTTTTGAGATAAATGGTTATATAAATAATTTAGTAGTGCTTTGTTCATTACATTAACTGAGTCGAAAAATTGATTTTCAGGGGAGGAAAATACTTTGAGGATGATGCTAAAGTTGTATTAATACAAACATTAAACGTAGTTGTTTTTTGTCAACTTCAAGGCATGGTCTACCGGGATTTGAAACCAGAGGCGAGTACTTTACTAATTTATTATGAGTGATAATAATAGATGCAATAATTTTGTAGTTATGTAACAATATTAGCGGCAAAAAGATGACATAGCGTATTAACAGTGTATCAATAAAATTTTGAAGTTATAATGTTAGCATGATTAATGTGTCCCAATTTTCAATTGTCATTGATATGTTAATTATGTAAAAAGGGGTTCTTCTATTTCACTACATATAATGCGTATTAATTCTGAATTGAAACAGGTCGTATGGGCACATATGAGGACTTGAGGAGTATTTCATATGTTTACTTCATGTTAAAGATGTCACATTATAGCCTTTTGCAGCAAAATTCACAGAATTATACCCGAAGTATTTAATGTTTGGGTGCTGATATGAGGGCTGAAGTGGCTCTTGAAAAGGGCTGAAACGGGTAACTTTGGGTAGCTTTGGAGAATGAAATGGCCCTCATCTCCAAAACCAAACACCTTGACTTTGAAACAGATGAGCCACGATGCAATAAATTTGATATTGAAAGTAGATGTACATATTTATGTATTGGATTTAGGAAATGTTTCGTTCAAAAACGACTTTGGACCATCGTCTTCTGAAAAAGATGGTAAGCACAAGGAATACATCTAATAGTACGGTACAGGTGGTAACTAGATCGCTCTTCCCCAAAAGATCGGTATATAGTGTTTAAATTATCCACTTCTTATTCAATTTTTTGGTTCTTTGTGACAACATTTTGAAGGCCTAACCTGAAAATGGTTTGCAGACATTAAAAGGTGCGAAAATTAATAATGTTGAGTGTAAATGTCTAAAAAAGTTAGAGACTAAGATGGTTAAATTATCTACGATCGAACATCAAGCACAGTGGTTTCTCAGAAGAAGACAACATCATATGCAGCCTCTGTATTAGTAAATGCAGCAGGTTTGTTTCTAAATATCTTTCTCTGTTACGTGCTTATAAGAGTTGTATCTATGTTGCTAACACTTGGTTGATAGGGGTTGTGCTACATCTGTGATATGTCAAATAAGTTTTAAGTTGCAACCTATAACTTAGGATGAACCAGGTTAGATGGGCTTAAAGTTATCCATAATGTATCAAGATGCATAATATTTGAAACTTTATAACACAAAAGCTAGATTAAAAACTAAAGTACGTAAGTCTGTGATTATGGTGTATGTATGTCTGTAATTATGGATGGTTTGGCATACCTAAAGGGGTACCAAAACTTGGGCGAAAACTCGCACTAATGCAAGTGCTTCTGCACAATCGGCGGGGATATCGCCATAAGTAATAACAGAACTTGCAAGTATGACAAGTCATTGAATATCGAGTCATTGGTTAAATTTATTTGATGTTAGTGTTAACAGCCCTTTCTTTGTTTGGATCTAAAATTTAGTAGAAACAATAACTATAGTTTCTACAGGTTCTTATTGTCGAATGCGTGTGTCGACCAACAAACTTGAATGGGTAGTAAATATGTTGTAAACCAATTGTTGGGTATGTAAAAGTTAAATGTATTTTTTTTTTCATATATTTGTTCGCTGTTGTTGTAATGCGCAGCTTATATGTGGCACCTTATATGGTTGCCATACCAGCAATTATATGTAATTTTTTTTTTCATATATTTGTTTGCTATTGTTGTCATTCGTAACTTATATGTTTGCCATACCAGCAAATATTTAATGCAAAATAAAAATTACCCTTTAGTCATATCAGTATGATGTATATGCTTACGCTTAAGTTTGGTATTGATAGATATGTTGTTTGGCAGGTTGCTGACAAAGTTGCAAAAGGTGAAGTTAATTATCCATTTGCTACTATTAGGCCTCCTAGACAGCATGCTGAAAAAGACGAACCATGTAAGTTACTAAAGTATATAGCAGCACTTAACCAATGCTGAAAAATATATCAACACTAAAGTCTATAACAGCACTTACTCCTTGCTACATGCATATAGCAAGCAACACAGTTCCGTTGATTTATTATTCATCCTATTCATTTTTACAGGGCAATCTATTTACATGCGCAACAAATGTTAAAGGATATTGATGAAACAAATTATGGTTCTACATATCTTGCGACAAGTGTCTCAAGAGACTACACATACCATATTTGACTTCAAACAGGTGCGCCTTTACTATAATCATAATAGATGACACTCTGCAATACCATTACTCAGAGGTGATTTTAAATGAATTGTTAAACATCTTGGATATGCGAACCCGCAAAAACTTCCTGCAAAAAATGCTTCCCTTATAGGCAATAAAACTACTGTTTCAGTTCCCATAAGCTGTTTAAGTTTTTCCCAGGTATGTCTACTTCTAAACTCCCACTGAGTGATAAAGGAAGACGAAGAAAAATGGTGCAACAACCATAGCCAAACACCCTTTATCACTCACTGGGGTAGGAGTGGAGAAAGCCGAGTAAAGGCAACAAAGGAAGACGAAGAAAAAAGCACCGAGACTGAGGTATGGCTGTTGCACTATTTTTCTGCCAATGTGCAGTTATAAAGGGTGTTTCGCTATGCTTGCTGCAAATTGATTATAATCACGCATGTATTGAAAATTTATAATGTACAACCAAGCTTTTTTACTATGAACTCTCACTATGGTGTACATTGTAATTGAATTGAAGTTGTGAGACAATGTAAACATGTATCTTTTTAAACTATAATTGTAATTACCAAAATTTGGTTAGTGTATACTGTTATTCTTCCTGCTCAAGAACTTATGGCAACCATCATGGACAATTATTGGTAAACATTAGATGCCTACATCAATGTACAACAAACCAAACAACAGTAACAACACAAAGTAACAGAAAAAAGTGATTCCAACACGAATCTAAAAAAACATACGTAAAAAAGTATAAACATATTTCGACTAAACATAAACATAGCAATAAAATGGCCGCACCGCAGCATCGCGCGGGCTATTTTGCTCGTTAAAATATATATAACGTTTCTAGCACAAGTAAGGGTGGATGTCTTATAATAACATTTCACATTTCTCTCTAGTTTTTTTTTTTCATTATAACTCCACCTATTTCTCTCTCTAAAACTCTTCATATATTATGTTGTGATCTTGATATTGGTTGACCTACACCTTTCACGTCCCACCTTATTCTAGCTTTTTGTCCAAGAATATTGTCTTATTCATTCTCTTTTTTCTCTAATCGTTTTCTTGTTTCCAACTATTTCCCTCTCTTTACTTCATTCAACGTTCTGTTTTTCGCTTCTAGTTCCCATCTCATTGTTTTATTTTTTAATAGTTCAATCTTCTCTTTATAACCCCCAAACCTATCCTTACTCCACACCCTAATAAATCTTTGAGAATAATATCAGTAGAATTGGATGACAATATCATACTCGTACAGTTATTAGAATATTTACAAGACCGAAAGTTTTCGGTTATAGAAGAAGATACAAAGCTATAAATTGAAGGGGTTTTTTTTTTTTTTTTTTTTTTTTTTTTTTTTTTTTTTTTATCACAAACAAAGTTTAAAATAATAATCAAATTACTCCTTCCGTCTCATAATTATAGTCTACTGGTGACTTTTTAAGTCTTCGCTTTGCAACTTTGACTTATATATTTTTATTTGTGTTATATAATACTTGATAAAAATTATACTAATGAAAAATACATTTAAAATTTAATTCATTCATATATTTCGCATCAAGTAATATATAACACAAATAAAAATATTTAAGGTCAAAGTTGAAAACTAAAGACTTCAAAAGTTAACAATAGACTATAATTATGAGACGGAACTAGTACTATTTATTTTATTTGGCATATTGACTATTGAGAAAAAAATAATAATAAATAAATAAAATAATATAAATAAATAATGACAATAAGTCAACGTCTAGCTAATCCTGTAAGGATCGAACCCTTAACATTTGTGTTAAAGGAGAGAAGTTTTTCAACTAATCCAACCCTATTACTATTGTAAATAAACAATGACAATAAAATTCTGAAAGAAGTTAAAAAGTTACATAATTATATAAACCAGAACCAAAGTTTTAAATTACCTTTTATTTTAGTTGACACTTATATACTATTTTATTTTAGTGTTTCTATTAACTTTATTTTTGAGAAAATATTTTTTGGAAAATCAAAAGAGATGAAATGGTCAATTATTGGGCTAATAATAAAGATGGGCTTATTGCTGGGCCATGAAAAAATTCGCTGGTCGCTAGAATCTCGTCCCCCAGTGGGAAACAAATGATAAACACTTCGCCATGTCAAATTTGTTATCCCCAACTTTGTTGAAAGCTAGAAAAATGTTTCAGACCCCAATACGTTTGTTTTGTTATCAATACAAGAGAAACGTTAAATGCATATTCAATACTAGAAGAGTACCCGCGCAATGCGACGGCGGGTATTTGATGACTATTTTTATGGCGAACAAATGTTTTTCATGTCATCTTTTAAGCATAGTAAGCCGATTAAACATCTTTTTTTTTCAACTTTTTTTTTTCCAACCATTACATAATAATTCAAATACGTCTAAAACATTACAAATAAATCTTCAAATAAAATGACTAAACTACTAATCTATCAACACATTTATCATAACTTTTATGGATAAAACTACCCGCCCATGTGGATAAGCCCATTAATGGTTCAGATTTTCGAATAGTCCAATTACTAATCCATCAACACATTTACTACATGATGATAATGGATTAAATGGGATATTACAAATCAGGTAAATGGGTTTTATGAATATTAAAGTTGGCACAATTAAAGACATTTAATTTAGATTTGAATGTTGGCTTGTTAATTTCAATTTCCTAATAAAGAAATGTTTTTGGTCTTAAAATTTTAAGACTTCTAAATATAGATGTCCTAAATATATTATAAAATAGTATAGAAGATGGGAAGTGATACTTACACCACTTTTTTTGATGCACACACCACAATTATGCATATAACATGTTGTAACATGTGCATTAATGATGTAACATCGTGGTGTGTGCATAAAAAAAAGTGGTGTAAGGGCATCTACTATGGCGGACCTTTATAAAGGTTTATAATAGTGCCTAGTCATCCGAAATCATAAATTCATAAACCTTTTCATTGTTATAAACCTTTCTTCATTATGGATAAACTTCTTAAAGCTTTATCAAAACCCCATTAAATACAAAAGCATTAAATTTTGAAGAGGTTCAAGATATTAGACCTTTTCATTCCACATAAGCATAAAACACATTTCCACTATGGTTAATAAAATTATAGACCTCTTCATCTTTTCTTAGACCTTTTTATAAACCACCATAGTGGATGCTCTAAGTATCCACATAAGCATAAAACACATTTCCACTATGGTTAATAAAATTATAGACCTCTTCATCTTTTCTTAGACCTTTTTATAAACCACCATAGTGGATGCTCTAAGTATCACTTCCCATAGAAGATTATCTAAATATCCAATTAACCAATCTTTGTCATTTATTTTTGATAAAAAAAAATAATAATAAAATAAACTTTCAAATTTAGAAAAATAAATAAATAAATAAATAAATATCTCGCAAATCGTTAATCGTTACGCGAAAAAAATCATACTATCTTGAAGAGAATTAAACATTTATAAAGGGGCACTTCTATATATTTTTGAGAAACTTTTTTTTTTCAACATTTTATTATAGGTGTTGAAATTTATGTTTGGAGAAATCAGATATGATTTCCTACTTTCAAATCACATGTGAATTTTATGGAATCACATGTGATTTGTGATATATTACATGTGATTTCTAACATAAAATCACATGTGATTTTTAAGACGCAAATTTTAACACCAAAACAAATTTTGAAAAAAGGTTCGCCAAAGATATATTGAAGTGCTCATCTACTGAAAGAAAAAAAAAAATCTCGTCGCGATAGTGTATGTCTTACCGCTTAACGATTTACCATTTGTAAGATATTTTATTTTAAAATAATGGGTTTTTATTAATTTTGATGAAATGGTTCATTAGGCTGCACACAGTTGTGACCAGGTCATCAGCCTGCCATAACAGCTTTCTCTCTCCATTGACCAGAAACACCCAAGTTGTCATAGTCGATGACCTTTTTTTTTTTTTTTTTTTTTTTTTTTTTTTTTTTTTTTTTTTTTAATCCAAATATTTTAAACAATAAATTTAAAATTCATTAAAAATTAAAACATTACAATACTAAATTAAAAACTTAAATATTACAATACTTATTAAAAATTTAAACTGGTAATCTAACTTGTAGCGTGCCTTGATTGCTGCCTTAATCTCCACAAGTTCTCGTATTTGGCATGCGGGCAAACTTTGGTTGATTGCTGAATTGTAGAAAATCAAATCTTGCGCCCGTTTTGCTTGGGCCATGATTTCCACTTGCTGTCGTTGGAGTTCAGTTTTCCTTCTTTTCATCGCGAGCTCTTGTTCCTTTATCTTAAAGTACGAATCTTCCACGTCCTTCTTTTTCTCCGGTTTTGACGGCTTGAACTTGAAAAAGGTTTCTACTAACGAATTTGTCCATGATGATGGTGGATCACGAGAGGAGAAGGATGATTGACCTTGTGGTCGTGATTCTCTACTATCTTCCTCATCATCAGAATAATCCACGTCTTGGAAATTCAAAGGACCTTTTGTTGACTTCGAGGTAGTTGTATAACCCTTTGTTTTCTTACAATTTTTCGATCTGAAAGCAGGCATCTCCCATTTCTTCCAAGAATCATGATTCCTCAAAATTTTCCAACAATTCTCAAAGAGCTTTTACTTTATCGTCTGCATCATTCTCACCACTTCCATGATTATCCTTGATATTACCCATAATAGCACAAAAATTCCCAGCCCTACTACGAATCCTATTATTCCATTTGGTGGTGATCGAGTTGTATGTTCTTTGTGAACCAGTTTCATTTTTAAAGTACCCTATCACCTCCTCCCAAAAGCGGTGCCTGTTGATAGCGTTTCCTCTATCGGAATTTTCCGAAATATGAACCCAAGCTCTACAAAGCGCAATCTCTCCCGCCATTGTCCATGGTTCGTTCTTTTTGGCTGGTTCGGGCTTTTTGCCTTTGCCCTTCGCCTTTGTAGCACGTCTCGAAGGCTACTTGGTTTGAAGGGTGACGTCTCTTCGACATCGTCATCGTCTTCAACAGGCATGGAACCGTGGTACGAATCGTGACCCGAACCTTACCCCATCGAAGCATCTTGACTCGGATAGTTTTGGGTCTAGTATTGTTGAGTCAGATAGTCTGCCATATAATCCTCCAAATCCATTTCAAGATTAGCACTACGAAGCGGGGAATAATCTTGATACGGTTGGGAAGACTACAAGAAATCCATGTTAGGACGATACGACGACCCACATGGTTCTTGGTGATAATCCATATTAGGACGATATGGATTGACAAATGGACGAATAACGTAAAACGGATTTTGATTTTGATTCGGTTGTGGTAGTCGTGATGGATATTCAAAAGCGGGTGCACGAAAGCGAATACCCCGATTTTGTGGTGGTGTTATGCCGGTTAATTCGAAATTGTTTTCCGGCGAGAAATTCAAATGCAGGGCATTTTGGGGTAGTCGGAATTGTCGGTCTTTTGATGTGAGACTATTTTTTTTGACATGGTGAATATGGATGAAAAATTGTTTGAATTGTGTATTTAGAATTGTGTTTGAGGTTGGTATTTATAAGGTTGTAAAGTGGTCAAGTTTTTTTATTTTATTTTTTTAATTTTTTTTAATAATATGCCAACGGTAAGTTTTTTTTGGAGTTTTGTGATGTGTAAAGTCTGTCGAAAATGTGACCCGTATTCAAAAAAAAAAAAAAAAAAAAAAAAAAAAAAAAAAAAAATCAGACGACCTATTTTTTTCCCTACACTCGAGGTGACCGACATTAATATCGGTCGACCTAATTGCTTGACCGAGTTTTTTCGTTCCACTGCTACTAGCTTTAGATCTATGAAGAATATGAAATCTATATTTATCTCAACTCATCAATACAATTAAATTCGATAAATTCATCTTTTTAACGCAACAACATTAATGTTTCGTTACTAGGTTGCGAAACGTGGATTAAAAATAAAAATAAAAAAATACTCGTTATATAACATGACATGAAATACATTAACACACACATACCGATTAGTATACATAGTTATGAAATGACATGAAATACATTAACACACACATACTAATTATCATACATAGACGTAGACTTGTCTTAGTTCATCTTACTAAGACAGTTTGATGCATGTGCATGTGTGTATTTCTGGGCACCATTGGTTGTATCCGGCATATCGTTGCTACCCGTGTCACATGTACCTTCTATGCGCTTGTCTGCTGCATGTGGCGTTTGGTGGTTATGGTAACGGTAAGGATAAATGTCTTGGTTTTGGAGATATCCCTCTTTGACGTGCCTCCTATGGCATTCATTAAAATTCTTTTTGATGTCTGGTAAATCGTAGTTCTGAGCAATATATGCCCCAACTACTCCTCCCAACATGAATGACAAGATCTTCATTTCTTTTTCCTTCTTCAAAATTTACTACTGTATTAAGTTGTTGTGTACATCTAATTGTTCAGCAAAGATAATTTATAAGCATAAATTTCTTTTTCTCCAAGCATATATAATTGTTTATTAGTTTCTTTGTTCTTGGACGACAAGTTTATCTCTTGTAGTCTTATTCAAGAGTCAATCCAATTGCGCAAGCAAACTTTATTTTATACTTAAGTTCATGTCACTCCACACCCAATTCACCCAAGGAGCTAGTTGCATACATTTTTATATCAAAGTGTGACTGGGTTAACATAACTCGATCAGTTAATAATTGTTCCTTAAAAGTTGAACTTAAATTACTGTGTGTGTCTATATATATATATATATATATATATATATATATATATATATATATATATATAGTGAGACTTTCTTATGAGAACCATTTTATCTGCGAGAACTGAGAGAACCACCAAAAAACATACATGCACGCCTTTAATAATTGTAGTTTTGCACATATGTTCTAAAAACAACATATATGTTTAAAAAAAAACATAGTTGTTCTAAAGAATTTGATAAGAAATTGAAAATACAAAATTTTTCTTTGAAGGTATGCATGTATGTTCTTATAAGGTGTGCAACAACAATATTGCGGCCATGTGTAATGTTTTTCTGAAAAAAAAAAAAAGATGAATTCATGATGATATTGAAGAACATAGGTGGATACTTATGATTATTGATGATTTCAATGCATTTTTAATTTATTTTAAAAGGCGTGCATGTATGTTATTGATGGTTCTTGCAAGAAAGTCTCCATATATATATATATATATATATATATATATATATATATATATATATATATATATATATATATACTTATTTATTTATTTTTTAGAACGTCTTATTAGTTGTTCGGGTGAGACTCGAACTTGAGACCTCTCGTAGCCAAACCTCCCCTCTCTAAGGCCCTAAGAAATCTTGATGACCAACTGAGCTAGCCCAGTTGATTAGTTGAACTTACTTTTATAAGTCAAAATAATGTTAAATTATCAACCTAGTACCTATATAGTTCCAATTCGTTTCGATATAATTTGTGCAAATTCTTAAAATGCCAAAGACGTCCAAATTATTCACCTTTTCTAGATAAGTAAAACACGACTTCTCAAAATAGACACGGCGACTTGGGCGACTAGTCGCTCAAATAACGTGTTGACAAGTGTTTCCTGATTGTACTTTGGGCGACTTTTTTCTATGCTACTTTTTCAAGTCGCCCAAGTCGTTCAAATAAAATGTTGAAAAGTGTCCCGTGATTGTACTTTGGGCGACTTTTTAAGAGATTTTATTTGAGCGACTAGTCGTATAAGTTGCCTTGTCTATTTTGAGAAGTCATTTTTTTCCTAAAAAATGTGAACAATTTGGGTAAATCAAGTATTTAGAGTTTGCTCATATAATTATCCACTTTAAAAAGGCACACAATTTCAGTAATGTCAAAATCATTATGTTGTTCACTAATAGATGATAAATATGCTCAAGCCCGTTTGTAGGTTTATAGTTTCTAGGGTTACCTTTGTATATTATGCTTCAATGAAAATCATAACCTACACATGGTATCGGAGCTTATCTGATTCACAGACCTAGGTGGCTAAGTTGAGTCGTCTCTTGTATGTCACCCCGTCAAACCCTAGCTGCACCATCTATCCATTTCAAAAAAAAAAAAAAAAAAAAAAAAATTATGATGCTGCATGGTGAAGTTTAATCTTCGCTTGCTGTCGGATGTCTTCATCAACAAATATGTTAGAGTAAACTACAAAAAATGTCCCTGAACTTTGCCAAAATTGCGAAAGATCTCCTAAACAAAAACTGCAAATATTGTCCCTGAGCTTTCAGTTTTATGCAAGAATGGCCCGTGAAGAGTTACTGTAGTTGCAAATTCAGTTTTCTGGCTAACACTCGTTAGAAAATCACGTTAGTTTCTCGTCATGTGCGTTGCACGTGAGGGTATTTTTGTCAATCCACTGTTCCCTCCGTTTACACACTCCTGCTACCACCCTAGGCATGATAATCGACGAGGAGATTTTTTGCACATCAACTTAGTCGTATATAACACTTTAACACGATCAAATCACACACACAAACACATTCTATCTTATTCCAACCAATCAAATCACTTACCCACAAAACAATACCATGGTAGTGGTTTCTCCAGTTTGTTAGATTCGAACTCTTGAGTTTCTAACACATGAGCTTGATGCTATTTACGGTAAGCTTAAATGTTTCAAGTTGTCATTTGTTTTTCTTATTCGTACATACACATGTACATTGTAGGATATGTGATTTTCATACTTTTAAGTTGTTATTTTTTTTCTAACCAGATTAAAATGGTACACTATTCACTATGAAAATCCACCACAATGGGCTCTTCACAAATCCACCAAATCAAAAACATCGGTTTGGACATATAGCCTATGTTGACCTAATTGATGTTGACTATTTCTTCATTCATGAGTATGTTGGGATGTTAGACGCACTAGGATTAGGGGATAGTACTTTGTTCTCACATTTTAGGATCCTTGGGAAATATTTGGATGATGCTTTGGTCCCATTGATGACTGTGGAATATGTCGTGCAAATGTTCAAATAAGTGCCTCGGTTTAAGGAAATAGCAGTTTATATTGAAGAAGGTATTTCATCAGTCGATGAGCATTTGTTGTACATGAGGAATAGTCATGGTAAGGGTATTCTGATTGAAGATATAGAGGATGGTGATACCGTTAAGGAATCTGAGAAAGCTGGTGAGTTGTGTTTGCTAGAGTGGCATGGTGCTACTGAAATAGGAAAGAAGGGAAAACAAGGTGATACTTCAATTCATGCTTCATCTAGTAAGGCTGGATGCAAGGATGATGAGAATTGTTTTTTTCGTAAATCTGGATGATGATGAGCTTGTTATTCCAACACCATGGTCTGATAAAGGGAAGAAAAAAATAAGGGCAAAAAGGTTGAGTGGTGAGTAAGAGTTCAGAAACATCTTGTTTGAAATGGAATTCTTAATAAACTATGATGAAATCAAGGAGAAGCGAAGCAAAGACACTGAGGCAAGTCAAAAAGAGGGATGTGGCAGATGTGAATCATATTGTTGACAACGAAAAAGAGAAAATTAGTCAAGAGGATGTTGGAAAGGGTATGGGTGAACCTGAACTTAAACAGGGTTTGGAAGGTGAGTTGGAAACAGGGAAAGAGGCTGATTTCTTCCCATAGAAATTGAAGAGGATTGTCTGGATGAGCAAGCATACTATGGACTTATTGAAGTGGCCTAGATTGATTTGTTGATTTAAGAGGCAGAGATTGATTTGTTGTATGATGAGGAAGGTGAGTTGGAGACAGGCAAAGAGGATCATCTGCAAAGAAATTGAAGTTTATTGACTGGATGATCAAGCAGCCTATGGACCTGATCAAGATGTAGAGATTGATATGTTGTATGCTGAGTTAGAATTTGTTATTCATAATGTGGCTTTTCTACACAATGAACTCAGAGATGAAGTTGTATTAGTTGTTGATGAAGCTCAAACAACAGATGTTGAAGATAGTTTAGAAAGGGCAGACATGGAAGCTCCAGCTACAATTGATTCATCTGTCAGTGTGGCCTCTGGTATAGAAAAGAAGGGAAGAAAGTTGGATCCAGCTGACAAGGATGAGAAGGCAATAGAAGTAAATGAGAAGATTGATTACAAGTGAGGAGGGTATGCTCAAGGTTATGACAAGGTAATGGGGAAGGTTGTTATGTTATTTTGTTTATCTTATGGCTTTGGATGACATGTTTTGGAACAATTTAGTTTATGTAGCTCGAATCACATTTTAGTGTTGTGTCTAGTGGTAGTTTGTGCCACATGTATATGTTTATGAACATGTTGGGTTATGTATGTAATACTGTGTTTGGCACACAGTATTTGGTGTTACTCGTGTGTTACATATGTTTAGTAAATTTGACATGTTAATTTGGTGTTTTAATTTTTAGTTGACTACTAAAGTCAATGAATGGTATGCATGTACACAAATTGTTATGTTTATGATGAAACTCAATTGTTAACTACTAAAGTCAACAAATGATATGGGATGGTTAATTTTAGATAAACATGTGTAACAGTTGGAGACACATTGCAATGAATAAATGAGTTGGTATTTTTTTTTTTTATTATTTTTTTTAAGTTTGAATAAATGGGTAAGATTTAGGAAACACATTGCAGATGAAAAATGGGTTAGAACTTGTTGTACTTTGCCATTGCATGGGTAAGATTTAGAAACACATTGGACAATAACACCAATTTCAGATCCTAGAAAACTATACAATAACACAATGAGGGACAGATTCCAAAAGACCTCACCAAAATAAGTTTCACTGGTAACCAAAAGATACATAACAGTTGAAACGACAAATAGAATTGGACCTTGTTAAGCATAGAGCTTCTTGGGGGCAGGCACATACCAATCTATCCTTTTCTTGCTTGAGCAACCCACCTTTGCTCCAAGACCTAATACAACATTTGTTATTCTTTCACATCTATTTGGTCTTGTTAGCTCACTTTCAGGAGCTATAAGAACATGGGGGCCAACAGTTTTAGAAGTGCAAGCCTTAGAATTGGCAGACTTTCCCTTCCCCCTTCTCCCTTCTCCCCCAGATGTGGAAGCTTTTCCCTTCCTCTTCCTCCCCCTTGTAGTGCAAGCCTTGGAAGTGGTAGGCTTTCCCTTCCTCTTCTTTTCTTTATATGTGAAAGTCTTTCCCTACATCCTCATCCCCCTAGTACAAGGCTTGGAAGTGATAGCCTTTGGTGGTATGTCCATTTCTTCATCACTCGATGATATGTCCAATTCTTCATCCTCATCACTAGATGATATGGCAATCACTTCTACAATTGTCTGGATACCCTTATTCCCTATTCCCATATTTTGATGGTTTGCCCTAACACACCCGTTTTCAAGAAACTATATCCTTTTTCAAGAAAATGTATCCTTTTTTCCTGATCTTCCAGTTTTGCATTCACCTTACTCACGTTTTCAGTATTTTCACAGCCCTCATCAAGTTTCCCCTCTCCCTTATTGCTGTTTTGAGTATCTTCCCAACCCTTATCAAGTTTCCCATCCCCCTTATTCCTATTTTGAGTATCTTCACAACCCTCATCAAGTTTCCCCTTTCCCTCATTATCTGCAGATTTGTATCATTGACAAAGGAACTAAATACATAACAATGGCCATTTTTAGACTATATGTGTAATACACAAAAATCAGAACAATGAACAATAATACACTAACCTTTCAAGACTTCAAGTTCTTTGTGTGCATATTCCCATAAGTCATCAAGAATCTCATAAGACATTTTATCCATTTCCGTCCAAGTGTCCCCATACTTAACCTGAATAAACGCTACCATATGATCTGTTAACTCGAAATTGCTATAGTCCTTGTCTTCCATTGTACGAAATCGTGTGAAAAATGATAGACTTTTGGTCTCTAGTAGAGAGGAGTGTGAGGATTAGAGGGGGAAAACACGGGTTATGCAACTATTGGGTAGACACAAGTGTGAAGTTTAGGATTTTACTTAAGTTTGCATTCTAGCAAATTATGTCCCTTGACTTAAGTATTGTGTTTGACTAAAATGGGCCATATCACGTGCCAAGATCCGTTATCTTAACATTTAGTAGTCAACAAAAAAATTCATCTTTTATCTTCTTCCCCAATTCAAACACTCATCCAAACTCTACCTAAACCTTAAAATAAATCATTCAATCGAAATGGCTTCATCATCCTCTTCTGTTCGAAGTCGTCGTCCTCCACCACCTACCCATTGCGAACATGAAGAACCTGTTATTCAACAAACATCACGAACCATCTATCATCCTTTAAGATGTTTTCTAGGTTGCATAAATTTTTATAATTTAAGTGATTTTTACTTTGTTTATGATTCCGGTATATGCTAATATGTCTAAACATGTAGGGTTCAAAATGTAGCACCATTTACTGTAATACCTAAAAATATCAAACGTGTGAAAAGACCAAAATGCCCTTATATCTAAAAATCCTAAATAAATACTTAAACAATAACAGATAATCCCTAACAAGTTTTTAATTAATTATCTATGATCTAAAATATTTAGGAAATTTAAAATAAAGTATGAGAACTACTAAACATGATACGAATAATCCTTTTTGGGCCATTTTCTTCTACATCAAGTATACAATAATATCAGCCCAACAATGGAACCCATGAAAATTTTGGCTCACTTGGCCCATAAGTCGACCCTTAACACCCAAATAAAAGATTGGTTGGTTGCTGTTCTCTTCCATTCGTACGCATCACAAAGATAAAACTCTAACAAAAAGAAACGGTTGCTGCTATTCTTGTCCTTCCTGTTCGAATAAAAAAAATAAAGAAGGTTCGTGTGGTCCTCTTGTAAGCCTGGTTGTGGAAGCTGTTGGTTCGACTAGGGGGAAACGTACGTGGGTTTTGTAGCTGGTTCGAGAGTGGTACATACGAGGGTATAGTTTTCTGATTTGAGAGTTTTGGTTTCTGTCTCGGTCTGGTGGAATTCTGATATTTACTCTTGTGTTGTATCTGGTTCTTGTCGAGCTACAAGGGTACTTTCTTGCCTCTGTTATGTTTTATACTTCTTGAATTTATTGCATGTTCATTCGGTTAATAACATCTTATTTAATCAAGAATAAGTTTGCATGAATCTGATCACATAAAATAACAAGAGTAGACCTATGCTAATCAATTGTATAACATGCATGTAGGGTCTCGCCAAGTAATAAAACAAGAGAAAAACAATACATATGAACTGATTTAACTTAAGGATATATATGTAAGTATGATATCAGATTTAAGTGTATAACTTGCATATAAATAATTGATACATGGGATTGCGCCCTCGCAACATGTTTTACCTCTCAAGTGATCTTGAGAAGCTTGCAATCCCCGCCAGGCAGTGTACCTGACCGTTGTAGTATAGTATAGTGACAAGTACCGGGGGATTGATCGTTCAACTCAGGAATAGTGTAGCTAGGATTAGAAAGCCTACTAAACTAGGTCTAGAGGTGAGGGATGATTCTTTTTGTATTTTTTATATTTTATGAAAGCAATTAAAATCTCGGGTTTTGAAAGAGTGGGCGGAATTAGTTGCTAGTCAACTAACCAAAATAACTAAAGATGCAATCAAAGTAAAATAAAAAGAAATGAAAAATAAACTAATGTAATTATGTGGTGGAAACAATAATGAGAAAAGATGTATTTACTTAGATTTCATTACTCCCTAGATATCTTTTATCGGTTGATTAGCTTGTTATAATTGCATGGATGACGGGTTATATTCCTTAATACTAGTCGTATGACCGTGTACAATATTCCCTAACTCTATAAGCTCCTACTTCACTCCTATGTCGAGCCGACTAAAAGCTCCTAACATGGGATCACTAGAATTCACTTATGCATTAAATACAACCAAAAATCGTAGTACACCTCCGATCATATTTCTTAAGACGTTCAAGCAAGTTACCAATGGAAGTCTGCCAGTTTTCTTAAGCCTAACATCAAATACAATCATCCACAACAATTATAAGCAAACCATCAACCAATAATCAACAAATAGGTTTCATTACATCTAAGCAAACACAATAAAAACCTAGCCTAGCATGTTAAAAGAAAGACAAGCATAAGATAGAATCAAACAACACATAGACATATTGAATAATTATTGGAAGACTTATCTTTATTCAAACATGGATGAAAGAAGGGTTTGAAACCCCTACAATATGATGAAAATTCGACCTAGGGTTTGTGGTAAAGTTCCTCCTAATATTCCACACATCACAATGAAAAATTGGAAAAATATATAGAGAGAATACATCCTGACGGCGTCATATGGTAGCTTCTGACGTAGTCAACTCACCACCAAATTAAGGGTCGTATTGCCTAGATCCAGTCTTAACGCTGTCATGTAGAGCTCTGGGCTGTCACTTGTAAAATGACCCTGACGGCCTTGGTGACGCCGTCAGGTCAATAACACTAAAAATGTTCTGGGCCGTCATGTGTATTTTTCACTTCCACCTCTTTTGCCAAGCTTGACTCCGTCATGTGTGAAGTCTTGACGTCGTCAGGTACTGTTCCCAGCAAGGAATTTGAGACTATGCAGTTTTCTTCACTTTTATGCTCCAAAAACGTCCAAAATGCTTCCTTTTCTAGATTTCTCCTCAAAAGTACCTAAAATGACAAAGGGAACGATTTAGGGCAGTAATTTATCAAATAATCACGAATTCAGGCTTAAATGACCCCTTAAAAGCGGTACACTTTTCGCCTCATCAATAATCCTAGTTAATATATAATAGCAATGTATGTCGATTGATATATCTATACATGTAAAGAATGAATTGAACTTGGTTTATGGTTTACTTTAGTACATGTCGAGCTAGGCAAGGTAAATTAGGGTTTAGTCTTGTTTTGTATTAAGTGGTGTGGGAGGTTTAAGCAGCTCGATAGGATAACAAACAAGAAAACAACCTGGTTGTGGGATTTGTTTTGGATCGAGAACTAGAGGAGGAAACAAGAAAAGTAAAAAACATCATAGTCGAATGAATAAAAGAGGAAAGCATAGGATTAGGTTTAAGTTTGTGTCAAATGAATTAGGATCAGTAGGTAGATTTGGTAATTAATGAATAATGATTGGTTAATAATTAATGATGATTAAAGATTAGGGTTAATGTTTAAAAGAGGAATTAGGGTTCGAATGGTTTAAGAATAAGTGTGGGGGATGTTTTTTAATTTATTAACTGAAAGGGTTGATTTGTAAACTAAAATAAATAGACGGTTGATTGTATAAAATAAGTATAGGGTTCATTATATAAAATTTGATATTTAAAAGGGTATATTGGTATAAGTATATAAATACAGGTTTAAATTGGAAATTCCATAACTTAAAGGGTTGAATTGTAACTTTTATAATTTAAAGGTATATTTTGTAAATTTCTATAATATAAGGATTAATTTGTAAATTATGAAAGTTAAGGATTAATTTTGGATAAATGTGGAACTTGTGATTATTGCATTTAAAACCTTGTAATTTCGTATAACTACACTTTGAATCTTAAAATATTAATAAGTATATAAATTAAACCTTAGAAGTTATATTAAAAATTTACTTAATAAATAATTTAATAAATCTTATTAAATATGTAAAGTTACTAAATTTGGAAACTTAATAAAATAGGAAACCTGCTAAAAATAGAAAGGTAACTTAAAATCAGTTATTCATGTAAATGAACTATTCATAATATCAAGTTTATTATTCTTTAGGTTCTGCAAGGCAGGAGTGAATTTCTATTGCTGTGTTTTACTTATTGTCCATTTTGCTTCTGAACTAAGGTACAGATATTCTGACCTTTGCAGTAAAGGTTTCTCATGATCTCTTTCATTTGTTATCTCTCATTATTAGGGTTCCCTAAGCCATTGCTATGAAACCCTTTTTGTTTCCGAACCTTTTATGTATGAACCTTTGTTTTATCTGAACCTTCTGATTTGGACATTCCGATTTGGACTTTCTGATTTGACATTCTGATTTGGACTTTATGATATGAACCTCTGATATGTATTATGATCTGATTATTATGATGACCTATGATCTGTATCATTTTATGATATTCTGTCTGACCTATTCTAGTTTGACACCCGAGCCAAATTTATTTCACTAGGCATGAGGGTTCCATGTCCGTGTCAGGGATGCACCTCTGACATAACTCTAGGGCAGTAGAGTGATGTTCTGCCACGTCCCTTTGATTGGTCTACATGTGAATGGGTAGGGGCGTATGGATGCATCCTAGATCTGTTTCTGTTTCTGATAGGATATGATATGATTTGTCTGGTGAATGTGGCTGTGTATGCAATACACGTCCTTCAAATTTTTGGGAGTTAGCTACTCCACCCATATGAGGACACTCCTCATTATTGTCTGATTATCTGAGAGGTCTCCCCTCTATATCTTTATGAAGATATATGAATTATGATTATGGTATGATATCTGTTTCTGGGCTTGTGGAAGATGACTATCCGTTACGTTTACCTTTATTTTTGTTTCAGTTACTTTGATTATATTTCAGTTATTTCCATTACACCATATTCTGTATTCATTTCTGTTTCATATTACTTTGTTGTTATATCTGTTCACTGAGCTTGTAAAGCTCAGCCGCATTTCTTTTCTCCGCGGTAGGTATTCAAGATAGCTTTTGGGATAGCTTTCTGGGCTTGAGAGTAGAGTTGAGTGCAGACTTGACCATAGTATTCTTAGATCAAAGTTAAGTATGTAAGATTTCTGATTCTGTCTTTTATTAATGCTTTGATGTGAAACCATATTATTGTGACATCTTTACCCTTGTCAGGTTGGGGTGTTACAATTTATGGTATCAGAGACAGGTTAGGACCCTTTGAGCTTAGGCTATGACCTGTGAGGATTGGGTAGACAGTAGGTTTCCTTCTGCGCATTTTCTTTCCGTACTCTATCATTTTTGGACCTTACTAATCATTTGAAAATTATTCAGATGGTTAATTATCGCTGATCTAGTTCATCTAGTAATAACACTAAGAAAATGGAGGCCCACATCATTAGAGATATTCAAAGACAGGCGGGACATGTTAAAGGAAAACGTTGGACCATCGTTATTGCTATGGGTCGCAAGAGGCTAGGTAGAGATAAACAAACTAACAAGAGAATTTTAGTCCCAGCCAATATGTATCCATGTGTGATTGAGGAAAAGTTGGTTTTATAGAAGGTGATGGGATAGAGCTAAGAAGATATGAGACCAAGGTGACTAAAAGAGACGGTCATATTACTAGGTATCCGGGAAGATGCCCCAAATTCCTAGAAGAGGGGGGAATGATTGATGTTCAACTTCGTGATTAGCATGATTTTGTAGAACGGATGGAAGAAGGAAGAAACCCTAGAAGTGGTTTTGCTAGTCGTCCATTATCTCATCATGAGGAAAACCGAAATGGTTGGATAAGTGAGAAGGATGAAGATGAAGAAGAGTATGAGGTAGACTCGGATCTAGAGTCTACGACGACTAGTATATATAATCCGAGTTAAGTGAGAAGGAGTTTGTGTTCGCAATTAGTTTCCTTTATTTTCATTTCCTTTGATAAATTCTGATGTTAAGTTCTGATGTTCTTTTTTGTTTTTCGTGACTTCACTGGTGTGTTTGAATCTCATGACTATAAAATTCTTCTTTGAAAAGTTTCATCTTATGACAATTCCGTGTAAGATTGTTAGGTTTATAATTATGAGATTATTGATAAATTTGGAAGTATTAGTGCAATTGTTTCTGTACTCTATTATGATAATCTGTTAGATTTCCGTTAGTTCTTGACAAGTTTTATTTTTTTCGATTCCATGGATGATGGCTGAAGAAGAGGAGAAGTATTCTTATGTTGTTATTAAGTTCTTATTTCACAACTTGAGGTATATATGGTTATTATGAAGGCATATTTATATGATGTTAGTATTAAGACGTCTGGCCAACGTGAAAATACTTGCATTGTATAACGTGCATTTATTATGATCATTATATTTTGAGAAGTGTATAAGAAGTATTAGATTCTCTGTTAGTTGGATTATCTGTAATTAATGGGACTTTAAAATTCGTTCTGCCCACATTTACGTTCTGTCTTCATCATTAGATATCTGTGTAAGTTTGAACTATCGTCATCTGTATATTGACTACCGTGAACTTAATCGTATCATCACTTGTAATCAGCCGTTATGAGTTAAATTCTTTTCTAAGATTAATCTGAGGTTTAGATATCACCAATTTTGTACGAAGAAAGTAAGATATTTCCAAGACTAAGTTCCGTAACTGTTATGGTCACTATGAACTCCTGGTTATACCTTTTGGTTTAACAAACTTTTCTGCAGTATTTAGGAATATGATGAATCGTGTCTTCCACTAGTATTTTGATAGGTTCGTTATTCTTTCCATCGACGACATTCTGGTATATTATAAGTTGGAAGAAGAGTATGAGCAGCATCTGTGGATTGTGTTGGAGATTCTTAGGTAGAAGAAGTTGTATGCTAAAATTTTCAAAGTATGAGTTTGGTCATGTGTGTCTGCAGATGTGATCACCATGGAATCATCTAAGAGTAAGGATATCACTAAGTGACTGTGACCTACTAATGTAATTGAGTTTAGAAGTTTTATGGGACTTGTTGGTTATTATAGATGGGTTGTTGAGAGTTGCTCTCAACTAGTTTTGTCTCTAACCAGTTGATGAGAAAGGGTGAGAAGTTTGAATAGACGGATGAACTTGAGAAGAGTTTTGAAAAGTTGAAACAGAAGTTGATGTCTGCTTCTATATTGATTAGGTTCTGGAGGTTTTCAGATCTATAGTGATACATCAAAGAAAGATTTGGGCGATGTGTTGATGCAAAGTAGGGAAGAGATAGTTTGAAGTTTTAACGATTACAATATTAATACTCGGTATCACCAAGCAAGGTTAGGGTGGTTACTGATGCATTTAGTCAGAAATCTGGGATAGTAGTAAGTGTTGAGATTAGGCTTGAATTATTAATGATTGAGAGCGGTTGGGTGATGATCTGTATATATGAGATTTTTGGGGGATATTAGACTAGTATGAAGGTAAAGTCCAATTTTATACTACAGATTTAGGAAGCTCAGAATGATGACGGTGAGCGGTGAGTTATAGTTCAGAATGTTGAAGAAGGTAAGCAGACTGAATTCGGAAGTTCATAGTTATCCATTTATTATTTATTTTGGTTCTACCAAGATGTACAGAGACTTGAAGCAGTACCGTTGGTGAAATGGTATGAAACAAGATGTGGCTACATTTGTATGGAAATGTATGTTATGTTAGTAGGTTAAGATTGAACATCAGAGAGCTAGTTGTTTTCATATTTGTTAGAGATTCCTACTTGGAATTGGGATGAGATATCCGTGGATTTTGTGGCAGGGATCCACAGTGTACTTATAGGTTTTGGAAGGGTTTGGGAGAATGTTTGATTTAAGGTTCAAAACTGATTGAGATCACTAATGAGGAAATAGCTGTTTTGAAAGAGAAGCTGAAGAGGCTAGATCTCAGCGGAAGAGTTATACCGATAAGCATCGACGTGAATTAGAGTCAGGTTGGAGATTTTGTATTTTAAGGCTTCTCCGTTCAGAGGAATGAAAGGTTTTGGAATCAAGAGCAAGATTAATTTTCGTTACATTGGTTCGTTTGAGATTCTGGATTATATTAGAAGAATTTCTTATCGTTTAGTACTTTCTTCTTTATTATCGCATGTTCATGATGTTTTCCATGTATCTCTGCTGCGGGATACAATTATGATCCGTTACACAATGTTTCCTATCTGTTAATTTAGATTCAATCTGATATGACTTTGTCTGAAGAACCTGAAGTTATTTTAGATCGGCAAGAAAGAGTCATGAGAAACAAAGTTATTCCGTTATGTTCTGTTTGAGTAGTCAGTATGTTCTGTTTGTCTTCGTTTCGTCCCCATTTCAATTTTCGCAGACGAAAATTTCTTTTTAGAGGGGAAGAAGTTGTAATACCTAAAATTATCAAAAGTATGAAAAGACCAAAATGCCCTTATATCTAAAAATCCTAAATAAATACTTAAACAATACCAAATAATCCCTAACAAGTTTTTAATTAATCATCTATGATCTAAAATATTTAGGAAATTTAAAATAAAATATGAGAACTACTAAACATGATACGAATAATCCTTGTTGATATAAATAATGTTTGTGAATGTTATTAATATTTCTCAATAAACCTATGTTTTGATAATCACAAAACTTAAATCAAATTAAGTCAAGAATAAGACATAAACAAGTATTTGGTGACAAATATTTACCTCTACATCTTATATCACTCAAGGTATGCATAAACTTAGTAACTTATGCATTACATGATCAAAGGAAATTTTATATTAATACATAACATTATATAAAATGATTTTAACATTTTATATATATTTGTAAATCATTTTTGGTAAAGCTTTATTAAACCACAAAAATATGATTTCAAATTTCCAACCAAAAAGGGCAAATTTTATCCAGAAAAACTTTTGGAACGTTCAGGAGGGCGCCCCCCTTAATTTTACTAGGCGGCCCCCTTAATCATTAAGGGAACCGGCCTACAATTAAGGGGACTGGCACGCTCCCGAACAGTAAAATCTGGCCCTATAAATATTGGATCATTCCACATATTTTTCTCACCTTTTTGCACTATAAACTTTCTGATCCAATCTTCTTCTCTAGATCTAAAATCCTTTGATCATATATTTCATAAGTCTTTGTTTCCAAGTGATCCAAAGCTTCATCCATTCAAGTGCAAGAAGAAGAACACTTCTCTACATCCATCTTATTGTAGTGGTGTTGTGTATAGCTAGTTTCATATAGTACTAGTGATAGTTATTTGTTAAGGTGTTGTGTACATTTGTTGATTGTAGAATCTTGGTGTGTTGTAAACTAGTTTAGTAGTTGTGACTTAGTTGTGCATAGAAGAAGGTGTGAAGATTGACAAGGTGTGAAGACGGTGTGAAGTCTTGAAGAAGGTGTGAAGGTGTGATTAAGTTGTGAAGATCACGTGGTGTGATATTTGGTGTGAGATTGGTTCTAGCTACGATTAGAACTCGACATTTAGCTTAGTGTCGTTAAGTTGTGTAAGCCAAGGTGTGTAAGGTTTCTCCACCATAAGGAGTTTGTTGACATAGTGAAGAAAACTCTCGAGTGTGGTACTCGGGGAGTGGAGTAGGGCAAGGAAGGTGTCCTTGTAGCCGAACCACTATAAATTCACGTGTTGTGGTTTGATCTTTCTAACTCTATCTTTTCTACATTATATTTCAATACTTTCAATATTAGTTTAGACTTGCTTATATTGGTTGTTGCTTGAACTCACTTAAGATCGAATCGAAAGTTTTTATAACCTACAAAATATTTTGGAAATAAATTTAAAAGGACATAAAACTATTCAACCCCCCTTCTAGTTTTCCACAATTGGTATCAGGAGCCACGTCTAGCAAGATCTTTAAAATATATTGTATTTTAAAACTTGTAACGATCTATGGAATCTGAAAAATATTTAGAAGAGCAATCTATGCAAAGACCACCACTATTTGAAAGTGATGAATTTTTATATTGGAAAAATCGATTCGAAACTTATGTGAAGTCAAAAGATCTAGATCTTTGGCATGTTATTACTAATGGTGATTTTTTTACCTATTCAAAATAACCCGGAAACTAAGAAAGATGAAATCGTACCTTTTGAAAAACAAAATGATGATTTAAAAAGAAAACTTGCTAAAAATAATGAAGCAAAAATGGTTATTTATAATGCGCTACCACGTAAAGAGTACGAAAGGATCTTTATGTGTGAAACCGCAAAAGAAATTTGGAACTCTTTACTAATAACTCACCAAGGTAATAGTCAAGTCAAAGATAATAAGATAGATCTACTTGTTCAACAATATGAGCAATTCACGATTCCGGAAGAGGAATCAATTGACAATGCTTTTGCTAGATTTAACACTATCATCACAAGTTTAAAAGCACTTGATGAGAATTTTTCTAGTAAGAATTTTGTTAGGAAGTTTCTTAGGGCTCTTCATCCAAAATGGCGAGCTAAAGTAACGGCTATTGAAGAATCGAAGAATTTGTCAACTTTGCAACTTGACGAATTAATTGGAAATCTAAAAGTCTACGAAGTCATCATTAAGAAGGACTCCGAAATGGTCAAGGAAAAACGAGAGCAAAGCAAGTCAATCGCCTTGAAAGCTAGAAAGGAATCTAGTATCGAAGATAGCTCATCTTCCGAAAGTGATGACGAAGAATACGCCATGACCGTAAGAGATTTCAAGAAATTCTTCAAAAGGCGAGGAAGATTCGTAAGACAACCGTATGATGAAAAGAAAACATTTCAAAAGAGTAAAGATGACAAGAACAACAAGATTGAAAGAAAGTGTTTCAAGTGTGGAGATCCAAATCACCTTATTGGAAAATGTCCAATGATGACAAGAGATCAAAATCAAAGAGCATTTGTTGGAGGTGCTTGGAGTGATAGTGATGATGATGAGAATGAAACGACAAAGGAAGAAAAATGTCTCATGGCGAATACACCAAATGAGGTACGTTCCGAAACCGAATATTTTAGTGATGAAAGTATATCATTAGATGAAAAAGATCTAGATAATGAATATATTAAACTATGCAAATTAGGACAACTAGTAATGGCCAAAAACAAATCACTAAAATGCATTAACAATCAATTAGAAAGTGAAGTACTTGAACTAAAAATTAAAATACATCAACTAGAAAAAGGTAAAGAAATTTTTGAAGAATGTAAATCATGTCAAGAGCTTAAAGGTGAAAACGAAATACTTAGGGAAGAAATTTGCAAACTTGACAAATTTGAAAATAGTAGTCAATCACTTAGTAAAATAATAAGTATTCAAAGAACATCCGGAGACAAAACCGGCTTAGGATTTAATTCAAATTAGGCTTCAACAAGCGAGATTAAAAATGTAAAATTTGAAAGTGACTCAACAAACAAAAACCTTTAAAATCTAATCCTAAGTATATACTTATTAATGATAAGAAAATACCTCTTACCAACGATGAAGAAGTTAAAGATTTTTATAAACCGTCCTTAAAGACCGAAGTAGGATCTTCTAAACAAAAAATAAGATCTAAAACTCCACCACCTAGAAAACCAAATAATTCTCATCCTAGGTCTAAAACACCTCAACCAAGAAGAAATCAAAATAGACAAAACTATAATAACAATAGTAATCAAATGTGGAACTACCAACAAAGCTACAATCCTTGGGGCATTCTACCACCTTTCATGCACCCGAGTCAAATGTTAAACATGTTTGGACCAAACAACTTTGGACCAAAAGGACAATGGAGATCAAATGGCTAGACGAACATTCCTTGAGGCAATCTTGGTTTTTCTCTCAACATAGACTTTTTCAAAGTCTATATTTCATCTTGATGATGTTGAAGATCTCTTTTGAAGACCACCGGGTACGCCATTCTTTCACAACTCATTGCCATGCTTAGATAAATATGCATTGTTTGATTTCGTCAATTATTTAGATATAATTTGTTATTGTCTTCTATTTGTTAGAATCACATATATACTTATATATACATATATATACTATTATACGTAATATATTAAATATATTTATACATATATATATTCACTTGTACATAACCTAGATACGTCATTTTTTGACTTTCAAGAACTCCAAGAAATCGTTCTTTATCGAACCCTTTCTTTCCCCCCCTCACGTTATTCTAGTAAGTCCTCTTTTAGGAGACTCATGATGATGAAGGGATATGAGTCAAGAGGACTTTTATAATGCAAGAACGCCTTCGCACGTGAACACTATGGATGAAACAAACTCCTCTCGCCAACTATATCCTATCTCCGCTACTATCCTTCAAATCTCACTCATCAACCCATCTTTCAATCACATTTATACTTATATAAAAACAATATATATATATATATATATATATATATATATATATATATATATATATATATATATATATATATATATATATATATATATATATATATATATATATATATATATATATATATATATACACTTATTCACATATTCCCGAACACACCTCAAACCCTTCATCAACTTAACACTTTGATCATTTTATCCAAAAATTGTCAAAGGTATATTTTAATTATCGAAACGGTAATTAAAAATTGTTAAGAATTTTATCATCGTGCCAATAGACGTTTACGTATTTTTGATATATTATAAATCTAATTATATACGTATAAATATTTTTGTTCCAGAAACGAATTCCGCGAAATTTGGAAAGTTTCAAAGGCGGCCCCCTTAATGATTAAGGGGACCGGCTTGTTATCGAGGGCGGTCCCCTTAATGTTTAAGGGGGCCGGCCATCTGACACTTCCAAAATCATTTTCCTCCTTAATTCCATTTCCAAACACTCCATTTACTCACTCACCTCTTCCCCTATACTGCTGTGAACGAAACTAAACCTCCAAAACCACCAAAATCCTTCACCAAATCACCAATCCGAGGTTATTTCACAAGGGGCAAACATCAACCAAACATATAACAACATCTTTTGTAAGTTTTCCAACATGCATTTCATCACATTTCATTCGATTTGGTGTCTAATCAATAATTATGCATTTTATTAAAATTCATTTTAATTCGATTTTAAGTGTTATTGAAGCTAGAAATTGAACTACCAAATGCTCCCCATAGGATTAGGATGATGTTTTGCAACTCAAAATTAGTATAACATATCATCTGGTCAAAATCATTAATCGCCCATAAACCCTAGTCGAATTTTATTTTTCAAAAGGCACATTGTTGATATAACTCTTAAAAACCATGTAAAACTTACTACATTACATTGTTTTAACACTCTAAACAATCAAAACATACTTTTCAAGTTGTTGTTAAATGGTTCATGAAGACAACATGGGCGTTTGGTTCATGAACAAACCATAACTATATGAAGTTATTTGAAACCTAAAACTAGCTTATAAGTTTTGTTAATAATACTAGAATCAATAGAGGTCATCAAGATATATAATCAATATATATATTGATATTTTTAGGATATTGTTATCTAGTTAAGGGAGCGTTTGGTTTATCTTTAAAATGATATTTTTGAAAACTAAAATTCGCATTTCAATCTTTTAAACAAGCTTATGTTGTGTCAAACTCTTACGAAATGGAAGATATATAATCTAATATATATCTAGCCTTATTTCGAAATGAATTATGATATCATACCCTTTTGATATTATACATTCTAAACGAGTTTAAAATCAAAATAAAAGGAACATCATGAAACTACTTCATTGAATATTTTTTTTTGTGTCGAAGTAGAATTTCGTTCCACATATATTGCATATAATTATATATACACACACATATATATATATATATATATATATATATATATATATATATATATATATATATATATATATATATATATATATATATATATATATATATATATATATATATATATATATATATATGCATGATAGTTGTTTTTATATTAATTCGATTCTTGTTGTTATTTTGTTTAGGTGAAAATGCCTAAGACCACGGTTGGTGATGTATCCAAAACCAAACAATACATTCCAAATGTCTCTTCTACTCCCGGCATGTCTCCTTCAGTTGCATGTTTCTATCGTCCTATTGAAAATAGAAACATTCACGAAGGACGAATTGTCGATCCATCTTTCTATGAAAATGATCAAACCGAACGAATGTTCACCAATATTCGTTTTGAATGTCTTTTCCAAATCAACGAACCTATCATTCCTCGTTTTATCCTCGACTTCTATAGCCAAGTGATGGTGCAAACCGATCCCTATGGTCATCTCCTCATTTCCTTCATGATTCAAAATCAATTCATCACTCTTACTCTTGCTCAATTTGGGCAAATTCTTAGAATCCCATTCAACGGCCAAGCCATTTTCTCAAATGAATGGGATCTTTCCACTCTTGAAAGAAATCGTCCTCAGGATGGCCCCTACTATTCTGAGATTCCTAGTCCTGAAGACATTCGTCGAATGCTTGAACTAGAACGTCGTACGACTAGTCGAGTAATCAAGTCGAAGAATGTCGATATTCATGCCAATCAAATCCTCCTCAAAGAGCTAAGCCAAGATATGAAGAAGTGGGAAGAACTCATTCGAGAGAATGCGTTTGGTACTGGTGGTCACCGTGATCATGTCACGGCGAGCATTGCCCACATGCTTTATTGTGTTATTGCTGAAGAGCAATACAATTTGGCTTATCTTTTTGTTCATCGAATCATGTCCGCCAAAAACACCCCAAATGCCAATCTTCCTTACGGTATGTTTCTCACACGACTTTATCGTTATGTGATGTAACATTACCCACATCTTCAAAGAGACTACTACGTTCATATCCTTCCTACTTTGAACCAACTTACTCGTGTTCGTACTCGCCGTCCTCGTAGTGACAAAGGAAAATCTCGTGTTCCTTTGTATTCTAGGCCTCGTGGTTCTACATCTCATCATGATGACGATGATGATGAGGAGGAAGACACCTCACGTGTTAGTACTCCATCCCCCACGACCTTTGTTGAAGATCTTTCCGATCTTGATGATACCGAGTATCAAATTCCTCTTCCTCATGAACGTACCGACGAGCTTCTCTTCACTCGTCAAACGTCTATCATCAATCGTCAACAACAAATGCATGAAGAACTTCGAGGGGGATTCAAATCCGTTGGGAAGATGTTTAGGAAGATGCTTGGAAAGAAAAAGAAGTAGAAGATATTGACGTGTTGCTACTTGTTATTACTTGTTTCTTTTAGACATTTGTATGGTTTGCTATTTGTCCGATTTATTCGGAAATACTTGTGTTAATTTCTTGTGTTATTCGGAATGATGTTTAGACTTTAATTATTATCATGCTTCTATATTAATGTCATGCCATGCTTCTTTTCAATATGGATTATAATATGTTTATTTGCATGCAAAATTTGATTATATATATATGTTTATATATCATCATTCCTAAAGTATGTACTCCTAATAGAGCTTGCTGGAAAAACACACTTGAAAAATCACCAAATTTTGCAAATTTTGGGTTTCTGGTCGTCTGAGAAAACACCAGATGGGTGGCCCCCTTAATTCCCTAGGCGGTCCCCTTAATTATTAAGGGGGCCGGCATACAATTAAGGGGACCGGCCATCTGGAACTGGGTTTACTGTATTCTTTTGCACCTTGTGAATCCTTTCTCTAGTTTCAGCTGCCATTTCCCATTTTGACCCAACTGATTTTAGAATCTCTTTCAACCATTTCAAACATTTACCTAAATCACCCATTTCCATACTATAAATTCCCTCTATTATCACCATTCTTCATCTCATCATTCATCATATCATCATGACTCCTCCAAGCACCTCAAACTCCAAAACCTCCAAGAAACAAAAACTTGTGGTCATTCCTCCAAAACAACTCTTCATTGACTTAACAAATGAAGACAACATAACCCCATCACCTCCACCAAAATGCTCCTCTCCAAGTGCACCTAATGTACCATCCAAAACACCTTCCACTCATGGAACTTCCTCATCTTCTTTACCCTCAACCTCATCAATCAATGACTACATCAATTCACACTTGTCACCACAAGTATCGTCACCACTTCCCACACAAGAACCTATATCCACCCATCTTACAATCTTACTTTCACCAATAACACCACTTGATACTCAACTCTCATCTCCACAAATTACACCACCATACTTTGCCAATCCCGTACCTTGGAGGATGCTTGAATCACATGGTGATACTTGCCTTTGTTGTATCCACAACCGAACCATCATCTTTGGCCTTAAAGATGAAATTCAATATATGTTTTCATATATTGAACATTTGCTTACCAACCCACCACCACCTCCAACTCCACCATCCTCTCCTATAATTCCTCCACCACAATTCTCATCCACTCCTCCACCATCACCATCATGCTCTCCAAATTAAGCATTTGATATGCTTAATAAATAAAGTCTTTGCCACCCCTTTTGCTTGCAAGCTCTATGAAGTCCATGTACTTTTGCATGATGATGTATCTTTCTTGATTAATTGCCTTATGTATTTGCTATTATGTTGTTAGCTTATGTACTCGTATTGTTGTGTCTTAACACAACTATTGCTCTAATATGAATGTTTCTTTCTTTTCTCATCACCCTATATTTGTGTACATGTATATACTTGTGCTTCTAATATTTTTGTTTTGCAAGCATTCCATAGCTCGTTCTCTTGGTGCCCCCAAACGAGGGGGAGTACACATCAAGGGGGAGTTTCTACCCGTCAAAATTTTCACGAATGAAAACTTGTCGGCATAACCTTTTTGATGTTACAAAAAGGGGGAGAAGTACATTGATGAGGCGAAAAATGATCCGTTTTTAGGGGGTCATTTAAGCCCGAATCCGACTTTATTTGATCAAATATTGCCCTAAATCGTTCCTTTTGTGATTTTAGGTGTTTGGAGAGTGAATTCTGGAAAAGAAGCCATTTTGGACGTTTTTGGAGCATAAAAGTGAAGAAAACGGCAAAGTATCAATTTTCCATGCTGAAGACACTAGGTGACGGCGTCAAGAGTTACACCGTGACGGCGTCAGACATCAAGAATAAAACACCGTAGTTGATGACGGCGTCAAACTCCATCATGACGGCGTCAAATTCCCAAGAATAAAATACCGTGGTTGGTGACGGCGTCACATAGGCCGTCATAAGTAGATCAAGGCCGTCCGAGGAAGTATTTGGCGGCGAGGTAACGGCGTCACATGCTTGTCTTGATGCCGTCAGCCCAGTTTTCCTATATATAGTTTTCTAGTTTTTACATTAAAAAAAAGGGAGAAGTTTTGGTGAAACCCTAAGACGAATTTGGTGCCTCTTTTACAGGTTCTTCAAGGGTTCCAAACCCTTGATACCTTGCATTGTAATTGAGATAAGTGTTCTTCTAATTCAATCAATATGTCTATGTGTTGGTTGTCTATCTCTTGTTCTTGTCTCAATTCCATTATGCTAGGCTAGATCTCTCTTGTGTTTGCTTAGATCTAATGAAACCTAGATGTTGATTATGTGTTGATTACTTGTTTATTCTTGTTCTTGGATGAATGATTTATATGTTAGGCTTAAGAAAACTGGCAGATCTCCAAATGGTAACATGCTTGAACGTCTTAAGAAACATGAACCGAGGCGTACTAGGTCTTTATTGGTTGTATTTAATGCATGAGCCACTGTTTACAATCCCTATAGTTGTGCTGGGTCATGGTGTAGGAGGAGATAAGAGCTCATAGAGTTGGGGAGTTATGTATGCCACCCCACGAATGGTATTAAGGAATACAATCCGTCATCCATACAAGTATAACAAGTAATTAACGTGTAAAAGATATCTAGGGAGTAGTGAAGTCTAAGTAAACACAATTTCTCTAATTACTGCTCACAACTTTAGTATAAATTAGTTTGTTTTCATTTTTATTATTTTATTTTGAATATATCTTAGCTTTGGGTTAGTTGAATAGCAACTAATTCCGCCCACTCCTTCAAAAACCGAGATTTTACTTGCTTTCTAAAAAATATAAAAACACAAAAAATAATCATCCCTCACCTTTAGAACTATTAATTAGGTTTTCTAGTCCTAGCGACACTATTCCTAAGCTGAACGATCAATTCCCCGGTACTTGTCACTATACTATACTACAACGATCAGGTACACTGCCTGGTGGGGGTTGTAAGCTTCTCGAGATCCCTCGAGAGGTAAAGCAAGGTGCGATTCCCACGCATCAAGTTTTTGGCGCCGCAGCCTGGGGAATAGTTATTGTCTAGGTTAGAATTTCTTTTTATTAGGTCTACTTACTAGATTCCTTTCTAGTAAGATTTTATTTTTATTTTTATTTTTTTTAGTTTTTCTTTAGTCTATCTTTTCTTTGTGTCTTTGTTTGTAAAAACCTTTCCATTGACTATTCCGTTAGCCATTATGGAGAACGCGAATCCACCATACTACCAACCACGAAATTCACCCACCCCAAATGACATCTTGATGTTTAAACAACATGAGGATGAACCTATCTATGATGCATGGGCTCGTTTTAAATATTTACTCCAAAAAGTCCCTCATCATAATTTCGATCTGTGGTCCCAAATTGAAATATTTTACCATCGTGTCGACAACTATACCAAAATGGATATTGACCATATCGCACATGGGGACCTTTGGGGATTAAGTGCTGATAAAGCATGAGAAGCCATAGAGAATTGTGCCATACTTGCCAAAAAAAATGGACAACCCAACAAATGTTGTTACAGATCAATTGATAGCAAGTTTAAGGGAACAAGCAAGAAGATTGTTTGGGGATAAGCGTATAGATGAGATAACTGGGTGCACGGGGTGGATTGATTTCACCACAATACAAGCTGAACACATAGGTGATATTGATGTGATGGAAGAGATACTAGAAAACCCAAGCCCAATAAGTACCCCACAAGTCCTACCATCACTTGAGGAATACACACCACCCGTGACTTACCCGGAAGAAGTAGAAGAGACTATAGGAGCCCCAATAGAGGTAGAACCCCTGTACCAAACACCACTAAAGGATATAGGTTTGAATTCTTGTAGTGATAACCTTACTCTTAGTTCTAGGGAATTACCTAGTGTTGATGAACCGGAACCTCAATCTTCACACAACTTTCCATCCTTAGATATACATCTAGGAGACAAAAGAGGAGCCGACCCACCCATCAACCCATGTAGTCCGGGTAGTCTTAGGATAAAGGTAATGGACTCTAAGCCTTTTAGAGAGGAAGCCAATATAGGAGTGGAAAATGGCCTTACATGCTTACATCACCCATTTATGATTGATCACAAGAAACATTATGGGTTTAAACCGGGTTTATTAGGTCAAGATGGATCCCCAACTAGTAGTCTCTTGAAGTTGATAGAAAATGATCCCTTTCTAGTAGAAAATCTTAATTCGCCTATTAACCCGATTGAATTAGGTAAGGTTATGATGATAGGAGCACACCCCTTTGAGCATATAATGCATCCACCACTCTTTCCTCACGAGGCATATTTCCACCCTAAGGGTGTGTATCGCTACTTCCACACGCACTTAATCCTAAGTGTAGGAAAAACCTCCCCCATTTCCGTTAAATAAGGGTAGAGTCAGGCTCGTGACTCGAACAAAAACAAGCGCTTCTTGGGAGGCAACCCATGTTTTGTGTGATTTTATTTGTTTGATTGTTATTTGCTTCCGTATGCATGTTTTATTTTTATTGTTGGTTGATCATGTTTCTCAATTAAAATGTGGAAATACTTTACTATGTTGTTTAGCCTAGTCTTAACTCCAACCTAAAGGTATTTTTGCAAAAGGTAAGTGAAAGGGGAAACCCCAAATATGTTTTTAAGAAACAAACCGATCATGATTCTCCACAATATTAAATGAACATGTATATTCGTATTTGTTAGAGTCAAATGCTTGTATTGAGTCATAATTAAGTTTTGCAGGATTTTCCAGGAAGTAGGACGAAGTTTTTCCAGAAATTTTCCGGAAACTTAACATAAGAATTTCTGCAGGTCCATTCTGACGGCGTCAGAGTATTACTCTTGACGGCGTCAGGAGTTAAAAATCTGGAAATTTTACCGGTTTTGTTTTTCTAACGGAGTCTTATGGTTTTTGTGAATTATTAAGTTTTATAATCTCCAGGAAATCTGCAAACTTCATTCCACAAGCATTATATCTTATCTTGTTTTCTAGGACTTAGTAACTTATATAGAATGCCGCCGATTTTACGCGAGGTTGCCTTGTCTATTGTTGTCAGGATTTACAGGTTATTTTTGACAAGAAGATGATTTATATTCTGGAAGGGAAGCTTTGATTGTTCATTTTCTTGGAAGAAGATTTAACCTGGCCAACCTAAATTCATACCGAGCGAATCAGGGGAGTATTTGATTTCATTCTCTTTACTTTTTCACTTTTACATTCTTTATTTGAACATTGGGGACAATGTTCATCTTAAGTGTAAGGGGAGGGTAAAAAGATGATACCTTACATATGCACTTTCGCTTGAGTTTGTTTCGTTTGATGGTAGATGTGTAATAAAACTACGAGAAATACTTGTTAGTGTAATTTTAGCGCCAAATTTAAATTTTTTTACAACATTTAGGAGTGAAACTTTAGCCATAGCAAGCGTCTCATGGATAGGAGATTGTATGACTAGCACAAAACCGTATATTCAGAAAAAATTTCCACCAAAAAATGTGAGGTTCGCCTTTAGATTTGATAGGAAAAGCATTTATTATTGGTGCTTATGAGTGTACCGGTAGCATTTAGATTCTAGAACTTGCGTTAGTGATGCATCCCGAGACCGCTAGTGAGACTACATTCGTGTGGTAGGATTTACTACATAATAAGAGGCATTAGGATCACCCTTGTGTTAAACCCGTATTATGATTACTTGACCATTTAAGTCATATTACTTGGCTAGTTAAGTCAACTAATTTTTCCCACACCCTTAGCGTTGTACTCATTTTTAGTACACGATACCCCTAGTACACCCCTCCGAGCCTATCTTTTCGTTTCTAACTTTAAGCATCTTACTTAAAGGAAGAATTTGTTACACCCCACTTAAATGTACACCCAAATCGCCTTAGCCTTCCGTGTATGCACTCATTTTTAGTGCATTATTGTTATTTGTTAAACCCTAAGTTAACTTTCTAATTGATTACATGGTTGCTAAGTCGAGTCATATCCTTGTACATATTGTTTTGAGACGATTGGGACTCATGGGTAAGTACTTATTTTATGGAGTAATGGGGAAGAACATCATTTATTACCCCCATATGTATGTTAATCTTAAAAGTGCTTCAAGTGTTTTGATTTTCTTAATTTGAGTCATTAGAATAGTTTAATGTAAAGTATGTAAAAATTCAAGTGTAAGGGGAATTCTCATCCCCTATGATGTATTATTTCGGATGGTAGGGTAAGAGTGTATGTTTAAAAAAAAAAAAAAAAAAAAAAAAAAAAGAGAAAAAAAGAAAAAAAAAAAAAAAAACATACGGACTACCATCCCGTTTTTATTCTATGTTCATTTTATGTTTTTGTTATTTTTCATTTATTAGCTTAAGTCGAGTGTAGTCTTGGCTTAGCAACGCCATATTGTACATGTAATTAACCAAGATTGTTAACTCGCCACCAGTAAAACTTCCTTTATCCAACAAAACCGTGTAATTCATATCCCTATACCTAACGTTACAACCCTTTAAAAGACCTCTTTGATAGTTTATCCTAGGTGCTTACGCCATGTGGTGGAGGTTTGATCCTTTCCCACGCCTATGGTAATCTATTTTGCTATGACAGGTAGTGAGAGATATCTTCCATTTCCATAATGTTATATTACTTTATTACACCCGAGAGATGTGAGTATCTAAACACTATTTGTGAGGTGCTTGTGTATGACCTCCGTGCTTGTCTATTGGTCTTTAGTGGAACGATTATTTGTTGTAATTACTTTTATATTAGTGTTAAATGACCCCTAACTTGTCTTTTGAGTAGAATAAAAGCTCATTTGCTTGAGGACAAGCAAATCTCAAGTGTAAGGGTATATGATGAGGCGAAAAATGATCCATTTTTAGGGGGTCATTTAAGCCCGAATCCGACTTTATTTGATCAAATATTTCCCTAAATCGTTCCTTTTGTGATTTTAGGTGTTTGGAGAGTGAATTCTGGAAAAGAAGCCATTTTGGACGTTTTTGGAGCATAAAAGTGAAGAAAACGGCAAAGTATCAATTTTCCATGCTGAAGACAGTAGGTGACGGCGTCAAGAGTTACACCGTGACGGCGTCAGACATCAAGAATAAAACACCGTAGTTGATGACGGCGTCAAACTCCATCATGACGGCGTCAAAGTCCCAAGAATAAAATACCGTGGTTGGTGACGGCGTCACATAGGCCGTCATAAGTAGATCAATGCCGTCCGAGGAAGTATTTGGCGGCGAGGTGACGACGTCACATGCTTGTCTTGACGCCGTCAGCCCAGTTTTCCTATATATAGTTTTCTAGTTTTTACATTAAAAAAAAAGGGGAGAAGTTTTGGTGAAACCCTAAGACGAATTTGGTGCCTCTTTTACAGGTTCTTCAAGGGTTCCAAACCCTTGATACCTTGCATTGTAATTGAGATAAGTGTTCTTCTAATTCAATCAATATGTCTATGTGTTGGTTGTCTATCTCTTGTTCTTGTCTCAATTCCATTATGCTAGGCTAGATCTCTCTTGTGTTTGCTTAGATCTAATGAAACCTAGATGTTGATTATGTGTTGATTACTTGTTTATTCTTGTTCTTGGATGAATGATTTATATGTTAGGCTTAAGAAAACTGGCAGATCTCCAAATGGTAACATGCTTGAACGTCTTAAGAAACATGAACCGAGGCGTACTAGGTCTTTATTGGTTGTATTTAATGCATGAGCCACTGTTTACAATCCCTATAGTTGTGCTGGGTCATGGTGTAGGAGGAAATAAGAGCTCATAGAGTTGGGGAGTTATGTATGCCACCCCACGAATGGTATTAAGGAATACAATCCGTCATCCATACAAGTATAACAAGTAATTAACGTGTAAAAGATATCTAGGGAGTAGTGAAGTCTAAGTAAACACAATTTCTCCAATTACTGCTCACAACTTTAGTATAAATTAGTTTGTTTTCATTTTTATTATTTTATTTTGAATATATCTTAGCTTTGGGTTAGTTGAATAGCAACTAATTCCGCCCACTCCTTCAAAAACCGAGATTTTACTTGCTTTCTAAAAAATATAAAAACACAAAAAATAATCATCCCTCACCTTTAGAACTATTAATTAGGTTTTCTAATCCTAGCGACACTATTCCTAAGCTGAACGATCAATCCCCCGGTACTTGTCACTATACTATACTACAACGATCAGGTACACTGCCTGGTGGGGGTTGTAAGCTTCTCGAGATCCCTCGAGAGGTAAAGCAAGGTGCGATTCCCACGCATCATACATATAAACTCACTAAAATACTTGTTTAAAAACTAATTTTTGAGTTAATGAGTTTAAGTTTTGTAATCATCAAAAAGGGGGAGATTGTTGATATAAATAATGTTTGTGAATGTTATTAATATTTCTCAAAAAACCTATGTTTTGATAATCACAAAACTTAAATCAAATTAAGTCAAGAATAAGACATAAACAAGTATTTGTTGACAAATATTTACCTCTACATCTTATATCACTCAAGGTATGCATAAACTTAGTAACTTATGCATTACATGATCAAAGGAAATTTTATATTAATACATAACATTATATAAAATGATTTTAACATTTTATATATATTTGTAAATCATTTTTGGTAAAGCTTTATTAAACCACAAAAATATGATTTCAAATTTCCAACCAAAAAGGGCAAATTTTATCCAGAAAAACTTTTGGAACGTTCAGGAGGGCGGCCCCCTTAATTTTACTAGGCGGCCCCCTTAATCATTAAGGGGACCGGCCTACAATTAAGGGGACCGGCACGCTCTCGAACAGTAAAATCTGGCCCTATAAATATTGGATCATTCCACATATTTTTCTCACCTTTTTGCACTATAAACTTTCTGATCCAATCTTCTTCTCTAGATCTAAAATCCTTTGATCATATATTTCATAAGTCTTTGTTTCCAAGTGATCCAAAGCTTCATCCATTCAAGTGCAAGAAGAAGAACACTTCTCTACATCCATCTTATTGTAGTGGTGTTGTGTATAGCTAGTTTCATATAGTACTAGTGATAGTTATTTGTTAAGGTGTTGTGTACATTTGTTGATTGTAGAATTTTGGTGTGTTGTAAACTAGTTTAGTAGTTGTGACTTAGTTGTGCATAGAAGAAGGTGTGAAGATTGACAAGGTGTGAAGACGGTGTGAAGTCTTGAAGAAGGTGTGAAGGTGTGATTAAGGTGTGAAGATCACGTGGTGTGATATTTGGTGTGAGATTGGTTCTAGCTACGATTAGAACTCGACATTTAGCTTAGTGTCGTTAACTTGTGTAAGCCAAGGTGTGTAAGGTTTCTCCACCATAAGGAGTTTGTTGACATAGTGAAGAAAACTCTCGAGTGTGGTACTCGGGGAGTGGAGTAGGGCAAGGAAGGTGTCCTTGTAGCCGAACCACTATAAATTCATGTATTGTGGTTTGATCTTTCTAATTCTATCTTTTCTTCATTATATTTCAATACTTTCAATATTAGTTTAGACTTGCTTATATTGGTTGTTGCTTGAACTCACTTAAGATCGAATCGAAAGTTTTTATAACCAACAAAATATTTTGGAAATAAATTTAAAAGGACATAAAACTATTCAACCCCCCTTCTAGTTTTCCACAATCCTTTTTGGGCTATTTTCTTCTACATCTAATATACAATAATATCAGCCCAACAATGGAACCCATGAAAATCTTTGGCTCACTTGGCCCATAAGTCGACCCTTAACACCCAAATAAACGATCGGTTGGTTGCTGTTCTCTTCAATTCGTATGCATCACAAAGATAAAACCCTAGCAAAAACAAACAGCTGCTGTTATTCTTGTCCTTCCTGTTCGAATAAAAAAAAATAAAGAAGGTTCGTGTGGTCCTCTTGTAAGCCTGGTTGTGGAAGCTGTTGGTTCGACTAGGGGGAAACGTACGTGGGTTTTGTAGCTGGTTCGAGAGTGGTACGTACGAGGGTATAGTTTTCTGATTTGAGAGTTTTGGTTTCTGTCTCGGTCTGGTGGAAGTCTGATATTTACTCTTGTGTTGTATCTAGTTCTTGTTGAGCTACAAGGGTACTTTCTTGCCTCTGTTATGTTTTATACTTCTTGAATTTGTTGCATGTTCATTCGGTTAATAACATCTTATTTAATCAAGAATAAGTTTACATGAATCTGATCACATAAAATAACAAGAGTAGACCTATGCTAATCAATTGTATAACATGCATGTGGGGTCTCGACAAGTAATAAAACAAGAGAAAAACAATACACATGAACTGATTTAACTTAAGGATATATATGCAAGTATGATATCAGATTAAGTGTATAACTTGTATATAAAAAATCCTAGTTAATACATAGAAGCTATGTATGTCTATTGATATATCTATACATGTAAAGAATGAATTGAACTTTGTTTATGGTTTACTTTAGTACATGTCGAGCTAGGCAAGGTAAATTAGGGTTTAGTCTTGTTTTGTATTGAGTGGTCTGGGAGGTTTAAGCAGCTCGACAAGATAACAAACAAGAAAACAACCTGGTTATGGGATTTGTTTTGGATCGAGAATGATGAGGCGAAAAATGAACCACTTTTAGGGTGTCATTTAAGCCCGAAATTGAATTTATTTGATCAAATATTACCCTAAATCGTTCCTTCTGTGATTTTAGGTACTTTGGGAGTGAAATCTGGAAAAGGAAGCAATTCGGACGTTTTTGGAGCATAAAAGTGAAGAAAACGCCAAAGACTTAATTTTCCATGCTGAGAACAGTGTATGACGGCGTCAAGAGTAAAATCCATGACGACCCAGAAGAAACCTGAAGGCGTCACAAAAAGGGCGTCAAGAGTTAAATTCATGACGACCTGCATAAGGTGTACACGTGACGGCGTCAGATCCAGATCTAGGCAGTCCGAGGAACTATTTGGCGGCGGGATGACGGTGTCGGACATTTGTTCTTGACGCCGTCACCTTCCAAAATCTATATATAGTTTTCTAATTTTCATTCATAAAGAGGAACTTGTGTAGAGAAACCCTAGGGCCGAACCTTGTACGTATTTTACAGCTTTTTCAAGGGTTTTCAGCCCTTGAATCCTTACATGTGCTATTAAGATAACTCTTTGATGAGGCGAAAAATGAACCACTTTTAGGGGGTCATTTAAGCCCGGAATTGAATTTATTTGATCAAATATTGCCCTAAATCGTTCCTTTTGTGATTTTAGGTACTTTGGGAGTGAAATCTGGAAAAGGAAGCAATTCGGACATTTTTGGAGCATAAAAGTGAAGAAAACGCCAAAGACTTAATTTTCCATGCTGAGAACAGTGTATGACGGCGTCAAGAGTAAAATCCATGACGACCCAGAAGAAACTTGAAGGCGTCACAAAAAGGGCGTCAAGAGTTAAATTCATGACGACCTGCATAAGGTGTACACGTGACGGCGTCAGATCCAGATCTAGGCAGTCTGAGGAACTATTTGGCGGCGGGATGACGGTGTCGGACATTTGTTCTTGACGCCGTCACCTTCCAAAATCTATATATAGTTTTCTAATTTTCATTCATAAAGAGGAACTTGTGTGGAGAAACCCTAGGGCCGAACCTTGTACGTATTTTACAGCTTTTTCAAGGGTTTTCAGCCCTTGAATCCTTACATGTGCTATTAAGATAACTCTTTGATGAAGCGAAAAATGAACCACTTTTAGGGGGTCATTTAAGCCCGGAATTGAATTTATTTGATCAAATATTGCCCTAAATCGTTCCTTTTGTGATTTTAGGTACTTTGGGAGTGAAATCTGGAAAAGGAAGCAATTCGGACGTTTTTGGAGCATAAAAGTGAAGAAAACGCCAAAGACATAATTTTCCAAGCTGGGAACAGTAGGTGACGGCGTCAAGAGCAACATTTTGACGGCATCAAGAGTAAATTACATGACGGCCCAGTACAGAAATGAAGGCGTCACAAGGAAGAGCGTCAAGAGTAAAATACGAGACGGCCTGGAAAAAGTTATAACGTTACGGCGTCAGAAGTAGATCAAGGCAGTCCGAGAATTCTTTTTTTGGCGAGATGACGGCGTCACCTATTTGGTCTTGACGCCGTCAGCCTCAATTTCCTATATATAGTTTTCTAATTTTCATTCATAAAAAAGGAGAGAAGTTTTGGAGAAACCCTAAGGCCGAACTTAGTACGAATTTTACAGGTTTTCAGCCCTTGAACCCTTTCATGTGTAATTGAGATAAGTGTTCTTCTAATTCAATCAATATGTCTATGTGTTGGTTGTCTATATCTTGTTCTTATCTTAATTCCATCATGCTAGGCTAGATCTATCTTGTGTTTGCTTAGATCTAATGAAACCTAGATGTTAATTATGTATTGATTACTTGTTTATGGTTGTATTGGATGAATGATTTCGATGTTAGGCTTAAGAAAACTGGCAGATCTCCAAATGGAAACATGCTTGAACGTCTTAGGAAACATGAACTGACGTGCACTAGGTTTTATTGGTTGTATTTAATGCATGAGTAAATTCTAATGATCCCATGTTAGGAGCTTCTTAGCCGGCTCGACATAGGAGTGAAGTAGGCACTCATAGGATTGGGGAATTAAGTGCGCCACCCCATGAATGGTATTAAGGAATACAATCCGTCATCCACGCAACTATAAAAAGTAATTAACGTGTAAAAGATATCTAGGGAGTAGTAAAATCTAAGTAAACACAATTTCTCCACTTATTGCTCACAACCTTAGTTAATTTAGTTTATTTTCATTTTTTAGTATTTTATTTTGATTGCATCTTTAGTATTGGGTTAGTTGACTAGCAACTAATTCCGCCCAAATCCTTCAAACCCGAGATATTTATTTGCTTTCTAAAAAATATAAAAAATACAAAAATAATCATCCCTCATCTTTAGAACTAGTATTTAGGTTTTCTAATCCTAGCGACACTATTCCTAGCTGAACAACAATCCCCCGGTACTTGTCACTATACTATACTACAACGATCAGGTACACTGCCTGGTGGGGGTTGTAAGCTTCTCAAGATCCCTTGAGAGGTAAAGCCTGGTGCAATCCCTACGCATCAAGTTTTTGGCGCCGCTACCGGAGAATAGTTATTGTCTAGGTTAGAATCTCTTTTTATTAGGTCTACTTGTTAGATTCCTTTCTAGCAAGATTTTATTTTTATTTTTAGGTTTTCTTTAGTCTATCTTATTTATTTGTGTCCTTTGTTTGTAAACTATTTCGATGTATAACAATAACATTGATCGTTTGACTCCTGTTATTCGTGTTTTTCGTCGTAGGATTTTCCAAATGCCCGCCCCACTCCCTTTAGTGGAGAATGAGAACCCACCTAACCTCTCGCCCAACCACCACTTTGACAATAATTCTGAGTTAGAGGAGTCTGATCATGATGATGACCGTAGGGCTATTCCCTTTTACTATTCAGACTCCGACGAGGATCTTGATGCTGGTGATGTGATTAATGAGAATAGGATGGAAGAAAAAATAAACCCTCTTAGGTATGTCGACCCTAGAACTAGGATTGAGTGTGATAGTTCATTCAACATGCAATTTCCTTGTAATATCGGATTTAAGAGCTTTAACGCCTATCTTAACTCATCTCTCCCAATGAACATAATCTCGCGTAATGAATATAATAAAATCATGGTAGATGAGTTAGAATACAAAGATGAAAAAATTATTGCTAGGGCAATGCCATTGCATGTGTTTGTAGGAAACTTGGTCTATCTTGTTGAGTTCATGGTTATGGAGAATCTAGGAGAATTTATTGATGATAAGTTGACCCAAGTTGTGTTTGGAAAACCTTTCAAACGGTTGACCAACCTCGATGAAAAACTCATAGAAGGGTTAATTACATTCTCGGATGGGGATGAAGATTTTGTCTATCAAATGCCCCGCACACACCCTAGGTTCAAAGATTTTTCCATGGAAAAGTGTAGAAGGTATCCGCCCATAGAAATGCTAAGTGAGAATGATAAGAGAAACGGACTTAAGTATACTCATGAAAAGAATAAAAGATACTATCGCGGATGCTTAGAGTTAGGAGATGATTATAAGAAAGATGAGGCGACTATTAGATGGCTCACACTTGGTTATGTGAGCATAAGCGATACACGTTAACCCATGACCTTGAGTCTAGCTACAAGACTCGTAAATAAAGAAAAGCGCTTCTTGGGAGGCAACCAATGTTTTGTGTGATTTTATTTTGTTTGTGTGTTGGTTATTTGCTTCCGTATGCATGCTTTATTTTTATTATTGGTAGATCATGTTTCTAAATTAAAGAGTGGAAATACTTTACTTTGTGTTTTGGCTTAGTCTTAACTCCACCTAAAAGTATTTTTGCAAAAGATAAGTGTAAAGGGAAGCCCCAAATATGTTTTTAAGAAACAAACCGATCATGATTCTCCACAATATTAAGTGAACATGTATATTCGTATTTGTTAGAGTGAAATGCTTGTATTGAGTCATAATGAAGTTGTGCAGGATTTTCCAGGAAGTAGGACCAAGTTTTTCCAGAAATTTTCCGAAAACTTAACATAATAATTTCTGCAGATCACTTCTGACGGCGTCACGAGTTTACTCTTGACGGCGTCACGTGTAAAAATCTGGAAATTTTACCGGTTTTGTTTTTCTAACGGAGTCTTACGGTTTTTGTGAATTATTAAGTTTTATAATCTCCAGGAAATCTGCAAACTTCATTCCACAAGCATTATATCTTATCTTGTTTTCTAGGATTTAGTAACTTATATAGATTGCCGCCGATTTTATGCGAGGTTGCTTTATCTGTTTTCTCAGGATTTACAGGTTATGTATGACAAGAAGATGATTATTATTCTGGAAGGGAAGCTTTGATTGTTCATTTTCTTGGAGGAAGATTTAACCTGGCCACCTAATTATCCATACCGAGCGAATCAGGGGAGTATTTGATTTCATTCTTTTAACTTTTTCACTTTTACATTCTTTACTTGAATATTGGGAATAATGTTCATCCTAAGTGTTAGGGGAGGGTAAAAAGATGATACCTTACATATGCACTTTCACTTGAGTTTATTTTGTTTGATAGTAGATGTGTAATAAAACTATGAGAAATACTGGTTAGTGCAATCTTAGCGCCAAATTTAAAATTTTTTACAACATTTAGGAGTGAAACTTTAGCCATAGCAAGTGTCTCATGGATAGGAGATTGTATGACTAGCACATAACCGTACTTTCAGAAAAATTTTCCACCCAAATATGTGAGGTTCGCCTTTAGATTTGATAGGAAAAACATTTACTATTAGTGCTTATGAGTGTACCGGTAGCATTTAGATTCTAGAACTTGCGTTAGTGATGCATCCCGAGACCGCTAGTGAGATTACATTCGTGTAGTAGGATTTACTACATGATAAGAGGCATTAGGATCCCCTTGTGTTAAACCCGTATCATAATTACTTGACCATTTAAGTCATATTACTTGGCTAGTTAAGTCAACTAATTTTTCCCACACCTTAGCTTTGTACTCATTTTTAGTACACGAAACCCCTAGTACACCCCTCCGAGCCTATCTTTTCGTTTCTAACTTTAAGCATCTTACTTAAAGGAAGAATTTGTTACACCCCACTTAAATGTACACCCAAATCGCCTTAGCCTTCCGTGTATGCACTCATTTTTAGTGCATTATTGTTATTTGTTAAACCCTAAGTTAACTATCTAATTGATTACATGGTTGCTAAGTCGAGTCATATCCTTGTACATATTGTTTTGGGACGATTGGGACTCATGGGTAAAGTACTTATTTTTGGTGTAATGGGAAGAACATCATATATTACCCCCGTATGTGCGTTAATCTTAAAAGTGCTCCAAGTATTTTGATTTTCTTAATTCGAGTCAATAGATTAGCTTATTGTAAAGTATGTAAGATTCAAGTGTAAGGGGAATGTTCATTCCCTATGATGTATTATTTTGGATGGTAGGGTAAGAGTGTTTGTAAAAAAAAAAAAAAAAAAAAAAAAAAAAAAAATAGAAAAAAAGAAAAAGAGAAAAAACATACGGACTACCATCCCTTTTTATTCTATGTTTATTTTATGTTTTTGTTATTTTTCATTTATTAGCTTAAGTCGAGTCTAGTCTTGGCTTAGCAACGCCACATTGTACATGTAATTAACCAAGATTGTTAACTCGCCACCAGTAAAGATTGCCTTTATCCAACAAAACCGTGTTTTCCATATCCCTACACCTAACGTTACAACCCTTTAAAAGACCTCTTTGATAGTTTATCCTAGGTACTTATGCCATGTGGTGGAGGTTTGATCCTTTCCAAAGCCTATGGTAATCTATTTTGCTATGACAGGTAGTGAGAGATATCTTTTGTTTCCATATTGTAATTTATACTTTATTATACCCGAGAGATATGAGTATCTAAACACTATTTGTGAGGTGCTTGTGTGTGACCTCCGTGCTTGTCTTTGATCTTTAGTGGAACGATTATTTGTTGTAATTACTTTTATATTAGTGTTAAATGACCCCTAACTTGTATTTTGACTAGAATAAAAGCGCATTTGCTTGAGGACAAGCAAATCTCAAGTGTAAGGGTACATGATGAGGCGAAAAATGAACCACTTTTAGGGGGTCATTTAAGCCCGGAATTGAATTTATTTGATCAAATATTGCCCTAAATCGTTCCTTTTGTGATTTTAGGTACTTTGGGAGTGAAATCTGGAAAAGGAAGCAATTCGGACGTTTTTGGAGCATAAAAGTGAAGAAAACGCCAAAGACATAATTTTCCAAGCTGGGAACAGTAGGTGACGGCGTCAAGAGCAACATTTTGACGGCATCAAGAGTAAATTACATGACGGCCCAGTACAGAAATGAAGGCGTCACAAGGAAGAGCGTCAAGAGTAAAATACGTGACGGCCTGGAAAAAGTTATAACGTTATGGCGTCAGAAGTAGATCAAGGCAGTCCGAGAATTCTTTTGGCGGCGAGATGACGGCGTCACCTATTTGGTCTTGACGCCGTCAGCCTCAATTTCCTATATATAGTTTTCTAATTTTCATTCATAAAAAAGGAGAGAAGTTTTGGAGAAACCCTAAGGCCGAACTTAGTACGAATTTTACAGGTTTTCAAGGGTTTTCAGCCCTTGAACCCTTTCATGTGTAATTGAGATAAGTGTTCTTCTAATTCAATCAATATGTCTATGTGTTGATTGTCTATATCTTGTTCTTATCTTAATTCCATCATGCTAGGCTAGATCTATCTTGTGTTTGCTTAGATCTAATGAAACCTAGATGTTAATTATGTATTGATTACTTGTTTATGGTTGTATTGGATGAATGATTTCGATGTTAGGCTTAAGAAAACTGGCAGATCTCCAAATGGAAACATGCTTGAACGTCTTAGGAAACATGAACTGACGTGCACTAGGTTTTATTGGTTGTATTTAATGCATGAGTAAATTCTAATGATCCCATGTTAGGAGCTTCTTAGCCGGCTCGACATAGGAGTGAAGTAGGCACTCATAGGATTGGAGAATTAAGTGCGCCACCCCATGAATGGTATTAAGGAATACAATCCGTCATCCACGCAACTATAAAAAGTAATTAACGTGTAAAAGATATCTAGGGAGTAGTAAAATCTAAGTAAACACAATTTCTCCACTTATTGCTCACAACCTTAGTTAATTTAGTTTATTTTCATTTTTTAGTATTTTATTTTGATTGCATCTTTAGTATTGGGTTAGTTGACTAGCAACTAATTCCGCCCAAATCCTTCAAACCCGAGATATTTACTTGCTTTCTAAAAAATATAAAAAATACAAAAATAATCATCCCTCATCTTTAGAACTAGTATTTAGGTTTTCTAATCCTAGCGACACTATTCCTAGCTAAACGATCAATCCCCCGGTACTTGTTACTATACTATACTACAACGATCAGGTACACTGCCTGGTGGGGGTTGTAAGCTTCTCAAGATCCCTTGAGAGGTAAAGGAGTACAAAGTATATGAGGGCAGTTTTAAGAGTAGGAACTATGAAGAAGCATGATACTACTGCTGCGTTAATTTTGATAGTGCTAGCTTTATATTTCTACTGCTGCGCATAAAGATAATACTGCTAGCTTTGTCCGGTATAAATTGTTTCTACTGCTGTGTTTATTGAGTTTAGAGATGGTTTACATACACATGGGATTTTGGTTCACACACAAGGAAGATTGGTTTGATTTATGTCTGATTCATTGTATTTTGGTATGTGCAAACAACAATTTATCAAAATATCAACAAACGTGAAGTTTAATTTGTCGTGAGACAAGTAAACGTGAAGTAATACGAGTAAACCGTTTAGGAAAACGATTACCTAGCAAAACTTGTGAAAGTGATATTCAAATTGTGAAACCGGGAAGTGATTTCCCAGGTCGTACCCTAACGAGGTGTGAATGGAAAGCTTCGAATGAGATTGGGATTAAAATCTTGTATGATTGGAAATGTTATTTGGTTTTATGATACGTTAAATTTATGAAATTGGAAAATTAACGAACGAAGGTAAAAATAAATTAACCTAAGGCAATAAATGAACTAGGAAATACCTAAAACATTGCGGGAAAACATAATTAGGTATCGGGAATCCTAAAACGTTAAACAAATTAGAAATGTGACGTTTAATTAAAAATTACGCGAGTGCGCAAAATAAAACGTGAATTTTAAGCTATGAAGGTCCTACGGGTTTCTAAATAATTTTCTAACGCACTAAAAGACAAAAGAAAATTTTTGAAAAAAGAAAATTATTTTTTCAAATAAAATCCTATTTATTATGATTAAAAAACTAATTAAAGCTAATTAAATCCTAATAATTAATTTAACCAACCTAAAAATCTGAAACTTTTTTTATAAATTTAACAAACTAAAACTGATTTAAGGAAAATATAAAAAGAGGTGGTGTAGTATAAAAATAAGCAGTAAATAAGCTAATAATCTAAATAAGCCAACAAAGGAAAAATGGGTTAAATATAAAATAAAGGGAAAGTTAAACGAAAAAGTCCCTAGGGCAACTGGTTTAAGGATGTGGTGTTGTGTCTGTTTGTGTGAGCAAGGGGTCCCAGATTCGACCCTTGCTTTTGTCACTTTTGCCAAATTATTTTATTTTTCAATTTTTCTTTTTGCAAAACAACTAAACAACAATTATAACCAATTTTTGTGAGAAAACTTTTGCTGAGAAGCTTAAAATGAAGCTTATATCAAGCTTATACTCCAACAGTGGTAGGTCTCTTGTGTTTTGAGTAAGATTTTTAGTCACATAACTTAACCAAACAAGCCAATAAGCCAGAAAAGCTTAAACAAATCAAAACTAAACAACTAACCACCACTAATTATCATAGTACATAACCAAAATATAAATTCAAACAGGCTCAGCTTGATAAACAAGACTTAAGAATGAAAAGTAGCAGCAGCAGTTGCCTAGGGGATATCTTCAAGGCAAATTCAAACTCTTCTAAAGAGCTTAAGGGGGAAACAAAGGCTACTAGCCCCTAAGACTACAAATCAAAAAATCTCAAATTCTAACACCAACAAATGAGTGATCCAAGTTCAATTCAATTCATCTGAAAACTGGGTAAAAGGGAAAAATCCTTCCCTGCAGGCCTGTTTGGATGAGTGTAGGGCCCACAGGAAAATTCACAAAAATAAGCTACTTATGGGATTCCAAAGCTCAACTGTCACACTTCATATTCAAGAAATTTCAAACCTCAAATCCTAAAACAAAATTCATGATAATTCTTTGAATTTCTGGATTTCCTAACAACTTTGAATTTTGACTTTTGAAGTTTTTGACTACAATTTGACTTTGGTGAAATTCTAACTTCCTAAACCAACTGAGTTTGTTATATTATCACTAAATAAAACTGATTTAAGCAATGTAGACAGTTAATGAGCTAAATTACAACTTAAGTTATCTAATTTCTCAAACAGTTAAGCTTAAAGAGATATAAAAGCTAAGTTGATTTTTCAGTATTATAAGTCCTTATTTTATGACTGATATACCTCTATATTGGCTTAAGAAAGCTGCTGGTGTTAACAAATCAGTCTCTAAGAAACTTGATGAGGCAAAAAATGATCCGTTTTTAGGGGGTCATTTAAGCCCGAATCCGACTTTATTTGATCAAATATTGCCCTAAATCGTTCCTTTTGTGATTTTAGGTGTTTGGAGAGTGAATTCTGGAAAAGAAGCTATTTTGGACGTTTTTGGAGCATAAAAGTGAAGAAAACGGCTAAGTACCAAATTTGCATGCTGAAAATACAATGTGACGGCGTCAAGACCATCAGCTTGACGGCGTCAGACATGAAGAATTAAATATCGAAGGTGGTGACGGCGTCAGAAGGACTCGTGACGGCGTCAAAGTGGCAAAATTAATATACCGTGGGTGGTGACGGCGTCACATAGGCCGTCATAAGTGGATCAAGGCCGTCCGAGGAAGTATATGGCGGCGAGGTGACGGCGTCAGAAGTTACTCTTGACGCCGTCAGACTGTTTTTCCTATATATAGTTTTCTAGTTTTTTCATTAAAAAAGAAGAGAAGTTTTGGTGAAACCCTAAAGACGATTTTGGTGCCTCTTTTACAGGTTTTTCAAGGGTTCCAAACCCTTGAGACCTTGCATTGTAATTGAGATAAGTGTACTTTCAATTCAATCAATATGTCTATGTGTTGGTTGTTTATCTCTTGTTCTTGTCTCAATTCTACTATGCTAGGCTAGATCTCTTTTGTGTTTGCTTAGATCTAATGAAACCTAGATGTTGATTATGTGTTGATTACTTGTCTATTCTTGTTTTGAATGAATGATTTATATGTTAGGCTTAAGAAAACTGGCAGATCTCCAAATGGTAACATGCTTGAACGTCTTAAGAAACATGAACCGAGGCGTACTAGGTCTTTATTGGTTGTATTTAATGCATGAGCCACTGTTTACAATCCCTATAGTTGTGCTGGGTCATGGTGTAGGAGGAGATAAGAGCTCATAGAGTTGGGGAGTTATGTATGCCACCCCACGAATGGTATTAAGGAATACAATCCGTCATTCATACAAGTGTAACAAGTAATTAACATGTAAAAGATATCTAGGGAGTAGTGAAGTCTAAGTAAACACAATTTCTCCAACCACTGCTCACAACCTTAGTATAATTTAGTTTAATTTCATTTTTATTATTTTATTTTGATTGCATCTTAGCTTTGGGTTAGTTGATTAGCAACTAATTCCGCCCACTCCTTCAAAACCCGAGATTTTACTTGCTTTCATAAAAATATAAAAACACAAAAATAATCATCCCTCACCTTTAGAACTAGTAATTAGGTTTTCTAATCCTAGCGACACTATTCCTAAGCTGAACGATCAATCCCCCGGTACTTGTCACTATACTATACTACAACGATCAGGTACACTGCCTGGTGGGGGTTGTAAGCTTCTCGAGATCCCTCGAGAGGTAAAGCAAGGTGCGATTCCCACGCATCAAAACTCAATCAAGTAGGGCTGGGTTGAACCAAAAACTCCCTTAACTGAATCTTACTCTACAGTTGCAAGTTGAAGACTACAACAACAACTAATTCCAATAGAAGCAGATTACTAGAGACAATTAAAGCAAGAGTACACAATTAATTCTACAAAAACTAATAAACTCAAACCTAACTAATTCAATGCAGTTAACTAAAAAAATATTGAAAACTTTGAAATGGTACTCACAATTTGGTTCTCAGCTTTCTGAGAACTTCCTCAGCTAGCCTATCTTTGAGATAGACTCATCACGATAGTGCTATAAACCACCCAATATCACCATGATGTAACCCCTTTGACTGTTGTTGACTTTTGTTGACCAACCAAGAAAATATTCCCTAACTAAAATAGGAATCACTAATAACCTAGAACTTCTCTTAGAACCCTTTCTGGAACTCAAATTACCACTGGATTGCCCATTTACCCTTCACACATCTCCACAATTGACTTAGGTTGACCAAGAGTTTTCCTTAACAAACTCAGCTACTAATTTAGTTATTCTCTGACTCAAGATATTAGGAGACTAATTATGAGTTAAGGAAATAAGTTTAAACAATTAGAAGCCCAAACAACACTATTTTCAAAATGCTCTGAATGAAACTTAAAATTAAGATAATTGTGAGAATTAAAAACTGAAACTTACATTAAACTTGAGAAATTACAATTAAAATTGATACTGAGCTAAAAACTACATGCCTCATAAGGCTTACAATTGAACCTATTTACACTACTAAGAAGAGGTAGGTACACTTTGATCTCTTTGTTGTGCTTCTTCAGTGAGTGTCAACCAGCAAACAATGACCCTTGTGCTTTCTTGAAGAAATCCCAGCCTTTGGATTGGAGTTCCAATGATCCCAGCCTTTAATTCATCTTTGGCGCCTAATTTATTTGTGGATTGCCAACTTGGCAATGGTGGTAGGTACAGTTTGTGAGTAGTTTTGAGAAGTAGTGGGATTGGGGGAAGGAATGGAGGACAAATGGGGATGGTGATGGGTAGATGGTGATGGTAGGGTTGAAGTTTTGCAGTCACGGGGGTGGAGGGATGAAAGGGATGGACTTGGATTTGACCATGGTTTGACTCTCATTTTATTATTAAAACGTAAAAGGTTTGGGCCTTGGGCTGGTAGTTTTGTTTTGGGCAAAGGTTAGGTTTTACTTATTTTGGGCTTGAAAGGTGATGGATAAGTTTAGTTTACTTAAAGTCCATTAGGTTGTATTCATTTGATAAATCACAAGGATCAATATTGTAAATTTCTAAATTCCTAGGGACCAAAGCTGCCAACTTTTCAAACTCTCATCAAGGATCCAATTTGCCAAGTCTTGAATTTCCAAGGTCATTTTGATCATTCTTCTTCAAGTTGTAATTCCCGGTGGCTATTTTTGACAATTCTGCAAACATGATAAGGCGAAAAATGAACCGTTTTTAGGGGGTCATTTAAGCCCAGAATTGAATTTATTTGATCAAATATTGCCCTAAATCGTTCCTTTTGTGATTTTAGGTACTTTGGGAGAGAAATCTGGAAAAGGAAGCAATTCGGACGTTTTTGGAGCATAAAAGTGAAGAAAACGCCAAAGTCTTAATTTTCCTTGCTGGGAACAGTAGGTGACGGCGTCAAGAAGAAAATCCTGACGGCGTCAAGAGTAATTTTCATGACGGCCCAGTACAGAATTGAAGGCGTCACAAGGTAGAGCGTTAAGAGTAAAATACATGACGGCGTAAAATACGTGACGGCCTGGAAAATGCTATAACGTGACGGCGTCAAAAGTAGATCATGGCAGTCCGAGAAGTATTTTGGCGGCGAGATGACGGCGTCACCAATTTGGTCTTGACGCCGTCAGCCTCAATTTCCTATATATAGTTTTCTAATTTTCATTCATAAAAAAGAGAAGTTTTGGAGAAACCCTAAGGCCAAACTTAGTACGAATTTTACAGGTTTTTCAAGGGTTTTTAACCCTTGAACCCTTTCATGTGTAATTGAGATAAGTATTCTTTTAATTCAATCAGTATGTCTATGTGTTGGTTGTCTATATCTTGTTCTTGTCTTAATTCCATCATGCTAGGCTAGATCTATCTTGTGTTTGCTTAGATATAATGAAACTTAGATGTTAATTATGTGTTGATTACTTGTTTATGGTTGTATAGGATGAATGATTTCGATGTTAGGCTTAAGAAAACTGGCAGATCTCCAAATGGTAACGTGCTTGAACGTCTTAGGAAACATGAACTGACGTGCACTAGGTTTTATTGGTTATATTTAATGCATGAGTAAATTCTAATGATCCCATGTTAGGAGCTTCTTAGCCATCTCAACATAGGAGTGAAGTAGGCACTCATAGGATTGGGGAATTAAGTGCGCCACCCCATGAATGGTATTAAGGAATACAATCCGTCATCCACGCAACTATAACAAGTAATTAACGTGTAAAAGATATCTAGGGAGTAGTGAAATCTAAGTAAACATAACTTCTCCGTTTATTGTTCACAACCTTAGTTAATTTAGTTTATTTTCATTTTTAGTATTTTATTTTGATTGCATCTTTAGTATTGGGTTAGTTGACTAGCAACTAATTCCGCCCAAATCCTTCAAACCTGAGATTTTTACTTGCTTTCTAAAAAAATATAAAAAATACAAAAATAATCATCCTTCATCTTTTGAACTAATATTTAGGTTTTCTAATCCTAGCGACACTATTCCTAGCTGAACGATCAATCCCCCGGTACTTGTCACTATACTCTACTACACCGATCAGGTACACTGCCTGGTGGGGGTTGTAAGCTTCTCAAGATCCCTTGAGAGGTAAAGCCTGGTGCGATTCCCACGTATCAAGTTTTTGGCGCCGCAGCCCGGGGAATAGTTATTGTGTAGGTTAGAATCTCTTTTTATTAGGTCTACTTGCTAGATTCCTTTCTAGTAAGATTTTATTTTTATTTTTAGGTTTTCTTTAGTCTATCTTATTTCTTTGTGTTTTTGTTCGTAACTCTTCACCACCTGACATCATGGACGATGGGAACATCTTTGAACCCGTCATCCCACCACAACAAAACCCACCACTAGAACCTCTTAGGCCTCGAACCTTAGGAGAGTATTCCCGACCTAGCCACCAAGGCTACCGAAACACCATTGAGCTCACCGGAGCCAATGTGACCTCCTTGCGATCCGACACCATCTGGTTGGTGTAAAGCGGATGTGCATTCCATGGACTTCGTTCCGAAGATCCAAACCAACATCTTAAGGACTTTCTTAAAATCATAGACTCCATAGACTTAGATGTTGAAACTAGAGAGACAACCCGATTACGCCTATTCCAATTCTCTCTACGGGATCAAGCTAGTCAATGGCTTGAGCGTTTACCCGCGGGATCCATCACCACATGGGATGATCTCACCACTCGTTTCCTTGCTCAATTTTTCCCACCGGGGAGAACTACTAAGCTTAGAAATGACATCTTGATGTTCTAACAACGTCAAAATGAATCTCTTTATGAAGCATTGACTCGTTTCAAGGACTTACTCCAAAAAGTCCCTCACCATGGCATAGATCTTTGGCTCCAAGTCCAAATCTTTTATGACCATATCGATCTCTCCACGAGGCGAGCCATTGACCAATCGGCCGGTGGTAAGCTACGTGATCTTAGTGCGGAACAATCATGGGAACTCATAGAAGATCTTGCTCTCTATGACAACGAAAGTTGGAATGATCCCCGTGATTTGAACAAAACGGTCAAGGCAATATCTTTGCCTTCGAACAATTCTAGCACTCCCGACCGTAGGATCATGGAACTTGAGGACCAAGTCAAGTTTCTCACGAAATCTTATGAAGCTCCTAAGCCTTCAAGCTAAGTGAACAAAATCATTTCTTCATGCGAATTATGTAGTGGTCCCCACGACACTCGTGATTGTGTGGAACTCCCCGGAAAAGCTTTTGCGGACTACGCATCCACGCGTACCGACGAAGCGGGAGATAAGTGGTACACTTTCAAGCCCGAGCCAAACCCTTACGGTGATTCATACAACCCCTCTTGGAAAAATCACCCAAACCTTAGGTGGAAACAAAATCAACCCAATTCTTCCAATCCGCCTAATCGTTACCAACCAAACGGTCCACCTTTCAACCGTACTTTCAACAACAATCCTTCTAACAACTATGGTAGTACCAACAATCTTGAAGGATTGATGTCTAAGTTCATGGCATCTCAAGAAGCTCGCACACCTAGGTTTGAAACCGAATTCAACCAACAACAAACGGAGATGACCAACAAGATTGACAACTTGTTGAAGGCCCTCAACAACAAAGCGTTAGCCACACCTAGGAAGGACACTAGGGATACCAATAACGGAATCCAAATTAAGGATCCCTCATCATCCAAACATGTCCACTTTGTCAATGTTGTCACCATTAAACCAATAGATAAGGAGATAGAAGAAAGTGACAAGGATGAAGTTGGAGTAGAAACCGAGACTAGGGATGAAAGTAGGGAAGTTGAGGTTAATAAGGGAGAGGAATTAGAGGAAGTAGAAGCTATAGAGAAATACTTTGATAAGATGCCCACCAAGGAAGAACGGGAATACCATACGGATTTATTCGATAGTCCCGAGAGACCATATATCCTTGGCACACCCCTTATCAAAATGGGAGACCCCTCTAACATTAACATACCATGCAATATTGGGCACATGCATATATGGAAAGCTTATATCGATCCTAGATCTCCTGTTAACATCATGACTAGGACTTATTACAATTGGGTGATAAAGAAACAACTTGATTTTAGGATGATGCCCAATAGGAATTTGATAAGTAATTTTGTAGGAATAGTGAAGGGATTACATGTGATTATAGGTAATCTCACCTATGAGATTGATTTTATGATAGTGGAAGACACTCGTCCGGTGATAGATGATTGCCTAAGCCAAGTAAAATTTGGAAAACCATTTGTTGAGGCCACTAGGATGAGTTATGACCCGACTCTAGGGATAGTTAGATTCAAGGAAGAAAATGATGAGGTTGCCTATCAAATGCCCTACAAAATTGAGCAATACCGCCTCCTCTCAAATATAGAAAAAGAACACAAGCAAGCGGCTTATTATAGGAATGAGGAGGATAGACGTAGAGGAGTAGAATATGTGAAGAGTAGGATACTTGGGTTCTACAAAGAATGCTTGCAACTAGGTCCGGAATACAAAACTGGTTTAGAAGACGACCTAGAGAGTGGAACCAACGATGAGGTCACGTCGTAACCCATGACATTGAGTCTAGCTACAAGACTCGTAAATAAAGAAAAGTGCTTCTTGGGAGGCAACCCATGTTTTGTGTGATTTTATTTTGTTTGTTTGTTATTTGCTTTTGTATGCATGCTTTATTTTTATTGTTGGTAGATCATGTTTCTCAAATAAAAAGTGGAAATACTTTACTTTTTTGTTTTGGCCTAGTCTTAACTCCACCTAAAAGTAATTTTGCAAAAGATAAGTGTAAGGGGAAACCCCAAATATGTTTTCAAGAAAGAAACCGATCATGATTCTCCACAATATTAAATGAACATGTATATTCGTATTTGTTAGAGTCAAATGCTTGTATTGAGTCATAATGAAGTTTTGCAGGATTTTCCAGGAAGTAGGACAAAGTTTTTCCAGAAATTTTCCGGAAACTTAACATAAGAATTTCTGTAGGTCACTTCTGATGGCGTCACGAGTTAACTCTTGACAGCGTCACGTGTAAAAATTTGGAAATTTTACCGGTTTTATTTTTCTAACGGAATCTTATGGTTTTTGTGAATTATTAAGTTTTATAATCTCCAGGAAATCTGCAAACTTCATTCCACAAGCATTATATCTTATTTTGTTTTCTTGGATTTAGTAACTTATGTAGGTTGCCGCCGATTTTATGCGAGGTTGTCTTGTCTATTTTCTCAGGATTCACAGGTTATGTATGATAAGAAGATGATTTATATTCTGGAAGGGAAGCTTCGATTGTCCATTTTCTTGGAGGAAGATTTAACCTGGCCACCTTACTATCCATTCCGAGCGAATCAGGGGAGTATTTGATTTCATTCTTTTTACTTTTTCACTTTTACATTCTTTACTTGAACATTGGGGATAATGTTCATCTTAAGTGTAAGGGGAGGGTAAAATGATGATACCTTACATATACACTTTCGCTTGAGTTTGTTTTGTTTAATGGTAGATGTGTAATAAAACTATGAGAAATACTTGTTAGTGTAATTTTAGCGCCAAATTTAAAATTTTTTACAACATTTAGGAGTGAAACTTTAGCCATAGCAAGCGTCTTATGGATAGGAGATTGTATGACTAGCACACAACCGTACTATTCAGAAAAATTTTCCACCCAAATATGTGAGGTTCGCCTTTAGATTTGATAGGAAAAGCATTTACTATTAGTGCTTATAAGTGTACCGGTAGCATTTAGATTCTAGAACTTGCGTTAGTGATGCATCCCGAGACCGCTAGTGAGACTACATTCGTGTAGTAGGATTTACTACATGATAAGAGGCATTAGGATCACCCTTGTGTTAAACCCGTATTATAATTACTTGACCATTTAAGTCATACTACTTGGCTAGTTAATTCAACTAATTTTTCCCACATCCTTAGCGTTGTACTCATTTTTAGTACACGAAACCCCTAGTACACCCCTCCGAGCCTATCTTTTCATTTCTAACTTTAAGCCTTTTACTTAAAGGAAGAATTTGTTACACCCCACTTAAATGTACACCCAAATTGCCTTAGCCTTCCGTGTATGCACTCATTTTTAGTGTATTATTGTTATTTGTTAAACCCTAAGTTAACTATCTAATTGATTACATGGTTGCTAAGTCGAGTCACATCTTTGTACATATTATTTTGGGACGATTGGGACTCATGGGTAAAGTACTTATTTTATGGAGTAAAGGGGAAGAACATAATATATTACCCCCGTATGTGCATTAATCTTAAAAAGTACTCCAAGTGTTTTGATTATCTTAATTCGAGTTATTAGATTAGTTCATTGTAAAGTATGTAAAAATTCAAGTGTAAGGGGAATGTTCATCCCCTATGATGTATTATTTTGGATGGTAGGGTAAGAGTGTATGCAAAAAAAAAAAAAAAAAAAAAAAAAAAAAAAAAAAAATCGAAAAATCAAGAAAAAGAAAAAAAAAATAGAAAAAAGAAAAGAGAAAAAACATACGGACTACCATCCCTTTTTATTCTATGTTCATTTTATGTTTTTGTTATTTTTCATTTATTAGCTTAAGTCGAGTCTAGTCTTGGCTTTGCAACGCCATATTGTACATGTAATTAACCAAGATTGTTAACTCGCTACCAGTAAAAACTTCCTTTATCCAACAAAACCGTGTATTTCATATCCCTACACCTAACGTTACAACCCTTTAAAAGACCTCTTTGATAGTTTATCCTAGGTGCTTACGCCATGTGGTGGAGCTTTGATCCTTTCCTAAGCCAATGGTAATCTATTTTGCTATGACAGGTAGTGAGAGATATCCTCCGTTTCCATATTGTAATTTATACTTTATTACACCCGAGAGATGTGAGTATCTAAACACTATTTGTGAGGTGCTAGTATATGACCTCCGTGCTTGTCTATTAGTCTTTAGTGGAACGATTATTTGTTGTAATTACTTTTATATTAGTGTTAAATGACCCATAACTTGTATTTTGAGTAGAATAAAAGCGCATTTGCTTGAGGACAAGCAAATCTCAAGTGTAAGGGTATATGATGAGGCGAAAAATGAACCATTTTTAGGGGGTCATTTAAGCCCGGAATTGAATTTATTTGATCAAATATTGCCCTAAATCGTTCCTTTCGTGATTTTAGGTACTTTGGGAGAGAAATCTGGAAAAGGAAGCAATTCGGACATTTTTGGAGCATAAAAGTGAAGAAAACGCCAAAGTCTTAATTTTCCTTGCTGGGAATAGTAGGTGACGGCGTCAAGAAGAAAATCCTGACGGCGTCAAGAGTAATTTTCATGACGGCCCAGTACAGAATTGAAGGCGTCACAAGGTAGAGCGTCAAGAGTAAAATACGTGACGGCCTAGAAAATGCTATAACGTGACGGCGTCAAAAGTAGATCATGGCAGTCCGAGAAGTATTTTGGCGGCGAGATGACGGCGTCACCAATTTGGTCTTGACGCCGTCAGCCTCAATTTCCTATATATAGTTTTATAATTTTCATTCATAAAAAAGAGAAGTTTTGGAGAAACCCTAAGGCCGAACTTAGTACGAATTTTACAGGTTTTACAAGGGTTTTCAACCCTTGAACCCTTTCATGTGTAATTGAGATAAGTATTCTTTTAATTCAATCAATATGTCTATGTGTTGGTTGTCTATATCTTGTTCTTGTCTTAATTCCATCTTGCTAGGCTAGATCTATCTTGTGTTTGCTTGGATCTAATAAAACCTAGATGTTAATTATGTGTTGATTACTTGTTTATGGTTGTATTGGATGAATGATTTCGATGTTAGGCTTAAGAAAACTGGCAGATCTCCAAATGGTAACATGCTTGAACGTCTTAGGAAACATGAACTGACGTGCACTAGGTTTTATTGGTTGTATTTAATGCATGAGTAAATTCTAATGGTCCCATGTTAGGAGCTTCTTAGCCGGCTCCATAGGAGTGAAGTAGGCACTCATAGGATTGGGGAATTAAGTGCGCCACCCCATGAATGGTATTAAGGAATACAATCCGTCATCCACGCAACTATAACAAGTAATTAACGTGTAAAAGATATCTAGGGAGTAGTGAAATCTAAGTAAACACAACTTCTCCATTTATTGTTCACAACCTTAGTTAATTTAGTTTATTTTCATTTTTAGTATTTTATTTTGATTGCATCTTTAGTATTGGGTTAGTTGACTAGCAACTAATTCCGCCCAAATCCTTCAAACCCGAGATTTTTACTTGCTTTCTAAAAAAATATAAAAAATACAAAAATAATCATCCTTCATCTTTAGAACTAATATTTAGGTTTTCTAATCCTAGCGACACTATTCCTAGCTGAACGATCAATCCCCCGGTACTTGTCACTATACTATACTACAACGATCAGTTACACTGCCTGGTGGGGGTTGTAAGCTTCTCAAGATCCCTTGAGAGGTAAAGCCTGGTGCGATTCCCACGTATCAAAACACAGGGACCAAATTTACCAATTGTGAAATTTCAAAGGTTTGACTTGCAATCTTTTGAAAACATTTTACCCAAAGATCATTTGTGATTCATTTTGACTTTTAAAGAGCAAGGGTTGACTTTTCTTTGAAATAAATGCCTAGGGACTAGTTTTGTAGAATTTTGAAAGTTGGGGGACTGAAACTGCCAAATATGCAATTTTTGTTTGTTTTCACTCGTTTTGCATCAGGAACATATAAAACACAATCTTTGGGATTTTCTTCGTATTTTGATGCGTTTTTGAGTGTTTTTAATCGTTTTGTAGTTCAGATTTGACTAAAAATGATGAGTATTTACATACTCATCAATGTTCTTAAAAGATTAAAGGCTCGTTCTTATTGCTTAATTGATTACGAAGAAAGGTGATAATATCATTTATTTGATGTTGTAGTTGAGTTTCACAGGTGTGTGTTCTTATCATATCTCAAGGTGGGTGTTACACTTTGGAGATAACTTGTTCGTGCTTTAATGTTGTGACAAAAACTTGATGAATCTAGCAAATTGGTTTATTATCTACAAACTGAAGGTGCTTAATGTCACATTTGCTATCACTTGAAGGAGTTACGTTATTGTGTTCAGTGTCTCATATTAGTTGAGGATTTCATCAAGAGGTTGCGGTCTACTCATATTTTTTGTGGTTGGTATGAGTTTGGCGTCACATGGTTAGTACAAGGTATAAGGCACAAGTTTGGGTTATTCTACTTCTTCATCAAATTCGTTATACTTGATTTTCTTCATAAGTGATCATTACAAGGAGCTTACAGATTTGAAGAATCATGAAGATGATTAACACATTGGTTTCAGGGGAAGTATCTAATTATTATGTGTTTAATCATTTGATGTTCATGCACCACTCAAGGGGAAGTGTTTGATTCTTACTACTATTGATTAGTATTACTACTGCTAGTTGGATTTTCTATTGTTTTGGATTCATTTTTAGTAAGCATTTTGGTGTTCTTCATGGAGGGAAATTTGAAACATTGGAAGGCTTTGAATAGGAGTGTGGTATTGGTTCATGGTGGTCAAGATCATTATTTGCATACGTTCCCTATTTGTTGATAACAAAAAGGGGAAGAGATGTTAGAAGAGATGTTGGAGTGGTAATGGCATGACTTAAGGGGAAGACAAGATTGTTTCATTCATGGTGAGATTTAATTATCTCAACTTTTCTACATTGTCTAGGGAAGTTCGTACAAGAAGGTGTTTGTTTTGTCATCATCAAATAGGGGAAGATTGTTGGGAATTATATTCATTGATTTGATGATACAAAACAAGAAGAATGAAACATGAAGGGCTTGAAGTGACAAGAAGGAATTTTACAAAAGATGGGAAGGACTTGCTTGCAAAAGAAGTTTTGTTTATTAGTCCTTCGTAGTATTTTGTAAACCCTAATATCTCTATATATAAAGAGATCAAGGGTGTAGGATTTTATTATTCAAGTCTTCCACAATGTAGACGTCTAGTAAAGGTGTGTGTGTGTAACCTAGGCGTAGAAGATAAACGCCTAGGGTTTAGTGTTTTAGTTTAGATAACGTGTTCTACTTGATCAAGGTAGTAGTTTGTAATCGTTAGAGAAGTGAATGATTGTTGATCCCAGTTGAGCTTAAACGATCTTGTATAAAAGTTAACTTGATTAAATACTTAAGCTAATATGCGGAATGTAAAAGCTTAACTTAAGAAGAATAATGATTCTCTGTCAGCACTTCAATATTATTAATACGAGCACTCAACAATGCTAGGGTTTTACATAAACTAACCCTAGGATCCTCCTTTTATAGACTAAGGAGTCCTACTAGGTTTACAATACCTTTCTCTACACGATAAGTATATTCTAGATAAATATAATATTTACACAATCTATTCTGTATTTATCTAAACCGTTTACATACTTATCCCATCAGCAGTAGATTCTGTCAGCAGCATTTATCCTCAGCAGCACTTTGACATCAGCAGCAGAATCATTACCACTAGCAGCAGTTTCACTTATAGCAGCAGTTTCACTCAGCAGCAGTTTCAGACCCAACAATCCTCCCCTAAACTTATTATTTATTTCTAAATAAGTAAGTTTCTTCTAAGCACAATTAATCACTTGGAGGATGCTTCCAAACACTTCAACTCTTGAGAATTAAGTTGATCAAATATCTTCTTATACTTTGACAGTAAATTGAATGCTTGATCATCAGAATCATAATCTTTCTGCAACTTAAGTGATTTATCACCATTAACCATCTGATTGACAATTTTCCAGTATCTTACAACTGGGTAATCCATTTCAGCTAGCATATACAAAGTAATTGGTCCAATATTCAACACATGAACTCCAGAGTCTTGAAAAAGTCTCCATCTTCTTACTTTGTAATCTACTATCTCTGTCCATTCAGAATCATCCATTAAAGGTTCAAACATAAGTTTAAGAGCTCTCCACATAACATTATCAGAAGAAGTTATGATGTGATCAATTTGCTTTATCTCATACTTTTTACCATCAAACTTCTTAGCTCCAAACTTTGCCTTGTATAGCTTCCATAAGTCTTCAACATCCTCTCTATCAAAATAATGTAGCATCTGTTGAATCTAAGAAACCTGTTAGTTTTACCATCAGATCTCTGGACATCATGAAATGCTCCAACATTAGTATCATATCCTGTAGTTACTTTGATAATAGGATATTTGACACCAATTGGTTTAGCATCAACCACTTCAGGATCTTCCATCTTGCCAACCATAGTGTAAACCTTCAATTGTTCTTTTAGATGCTCTAAAGGAATGTGAGCAAAATCATGTTTAAATTCATTACCTTCAGGCATAGAACTGCTTCCTTCCCCAATCTTTCTCTTCTTCTTTGCAATTGATTTTTGAACAACACCTTTTCTTTTATCACCTTGCACAGAAGAAATAGTATTTGCTGCATCAATATCAAGCTGTTTAACCACATCAGCTTCTTGAATATGCTCTGCTTCAACTACCTTTTCAGGTACCAACTTCTTGTTCATCTGAGCAATTTGTTCCAAATCCTCAGCACATCCCATAGCATAAAAAGTATCTGTTCTCTTCTTAGTTTGTTGATACAAGTCAAAAACTTCTTTATCAGAATAAGGTTTCAACTGTACCAATGTCCATCCACCCATATTCTTTAGATACCTTTCATATTCTTTCCTTTGTTGTTTAACAGTTGGACCTTTAAATATCTTTATCTTTCTTCTAGCAGTAGCATTCTCTCTTCTCTTCTTTGTAGTAAAATCTCTGTACCAAGATTGCACATCAAAAGTTGAAACTTCATTTTCTTCAATCTTGATCAGTTTATTGAGTTCAATATCAGCAGCCATCCTGATCTTCTCATTTGCCCATTCATCATAATTCTTTAAGTCTTCAACCTCTTTCTCAGCTAACTGTTGTTCTTCCATATTAATCAACTCTTGTTCTCTAAATGCAGCAGCTGTATCATGTTCAACTTGCAATGGCTTAGCCCAAGAATCAAAAGGTACATCAGTGAAATCAATCCCCTTATACATAATCCTTTCCTTTTCAACTTGCTTACCCTTTCCTTTATCAGTAGAAGATGAAGAAATAACCTTCTTTTGTTGAGCAGCAGGTTCTTTAATAACAATTCCTTTTTCAGGTTTTCTAGGTGCTGATGATTTTATTGTTGTTGCAGTTTGTTGTGGTTGTGAAGGAGTTGATACTGGTGTAGTTTTCTTGCTCAATAATACCATGGCATCAGCAGCAGCATTGTCACCAGACCCAGCAGCAGAGTTTTGTGCATTAGCAGATCCACTAGCAGCAGAGTTAGTAATTTCCTTAGCAGTAGATTCTTGAGCAGCAGAGTCAAGACTTTTATCTTTCACCAAATCTACCAACTTCATCAATGTTTCACCCATCAACCCTGTTGCCTTTACTAATTGCTCAGGCTCCAAAGTTGTAAGTTGTTCTACCACCTTCTCTTGTGTAGCAATCACCTCTTCCATAACAACCTCATTCCCTGATTTATCAGCAACCACAAAATCTTCAGCATCCTTAGGACTTTCAACATCCATATCACCAATCACTGGAGCCTCCCCTGAAACCATTCCATCATTCAAACCCAGAGCACTATCAGGCTTTTCCAAATTTGCCTCCCCTGAACCCATTGCCTCTTCATTCCTCCCCTGTTTGGAAGCATCATCTTCCAAGTGAGTAGAGACATCAGGAGAACTAACAATCTGAGAAGTGCCCACTTTCTTCAATCTTTTCAGAGAGGTTGAAGATCTTGATTTCTAAAAGGTCTTAAGCTGTTTCTGCAATTTGATAATTGTCTTATCCTGATCAGCAACAACAGATGAAAGAGTAATAACCTTGTCCTCCAATGTAGTACATTTCAACCCCAAGTTGGTACAAGTAACCGTCAAATCCTGAATAAGTTTCATAATAGTCTCATCACTTCGACCTGTATTACCTGGTCCGAGAGGTGAATCATGGACATTGTCATCATGTACAAGAGTGTCCGTCAATTCATTGGTCACTGGTCTGTCCTCATCACTTCGACCTGTGTAACCTGGTCCGAGAGGTGAATCGTGGGACATAAACTCAGTATCAAACCTAGTTTGATCATCTGAGCCCCCTATATTTGCCATGTGGCTAGGGTTACCATCCTGAGAATTTGATTCAGAAGAATCATCATCTCTAGATGTTGCCTTGGTTTGGGTCTTAATTATGTTATCACTATCCTGCTCTGCTGCTAAGCTAGAAGCAGTAGTGACAGCCCTTGCCAACATGTCCTCATCATCACCTAGGACAGCCTCATCTGGTACAGCCATACTAACACTATCCTGAGGAAGATCAGTGTTCTTTTTGGTGTTCCTACGGGTATAGAGTATTTTAGGTTGTGTAGCAGATGCACTAAAATTGGGTGTCTGATGGGAGTCAGTGGGATTTCCTGATCCTTCACCCTGATTGTTTTGCACAAGTTGCACCATTTGAGGTGTAAGATTTGTATGTCTACCTGAAAAACCTTTGCCATGTTTAACCAAGAAAGTAAAAGTTTTAGAAACCAATTTTGGAGCATCATAAGTAGCAACATGGCCTCTAAACTTTGTAAGTTGTTTTTGAACAAAGAGTTGTATAAATCTTGGATAAAGCAAATATGAACCAGACTCTTTAGAGTGTTAGGGTTTGTGAGAACTTCAATTTGAAATATGAGTAAACCAATTATGAAGATCAATTAGGTTTTAAACTGATTGAAGAAGTTACACATCCCACCCTCACACTTTCAACCGTAGCAGCACAATAACACTAGCAGCAGAGTTGTATAACTAGCAGCAGAGTGAAATATTTCAGCAGCAGAGTTGACTAAATAAGCTTGGTCAAAAAGTCAAGAATCCTCAGCAATTAATGTGATGATATGCTGTAATCTCTATAAAAACAGACTAAATCTTTTCCCTAATTTAACACAATCAAACCCTAACGGCAATCAAAACGCCAATCAACCAAATCAAAACTTCAATTAATCCAAATCAAATCAAAGAATCATGAAACCAACACCCGAAATCATCAATATCTCTTCCGATTCATCATCTGAAGATGAAACCCCCTTTGAAACATATGTGCCGCCCTTCCGTCCTCCTCATGGTGGTTGTAGAACCAAAGAACAAGCGAAGAAGAGAAAGCATGATCTCCCTGTGTTCAAAGATCTTCTGCATTTAAATCAAACCCCAAGCACATCCAGGGGAAAAGCTGTAATGTCCCAAAAATCTCCAACTTCTTCAGAATCATCAGAAGACACAGCTTGGATCCCTGTCAGGCAACCATCCCCAAAAGAGCTTGTGTCCCCTTTCGTCTACACATCATCAGATGAAGATGAACCTCCAAATGAACCACCATCCACTCCTGAGAGGCCTCAGTCATCAAGGCCACGACCAAGGAAGTCGACCAAGACAAAGAAGACAAGGAAGACAAACTCTCCTCTTCCAAAAGAAAGAAAGATTGTTCTTGGACTTCCATGCCCTAGGAAGTAATGCTTGGATTCATCTTAGATTTTTGCACGCTTTAATGATTTCAGAAGTAGTTTTTGTAATTTCTCTTGTGATGTATGAACTTCTGAATCTGATGAATGATAAATGTGCTTCTTTTGTTGTCTGAATATTGTTATTGCAAATCATCTTTTAGACTTATTCCTGCACAATATTAGACAAAACACCACAAAACAGACAAACATATGCACTAGCAGTAGAGTTAGAAATAGCAGCATAGTACATTCCATCACAAACAAATGCTTGAAGATAAGCAGCAGAGTAACAAGCAGCACAATACCTTTTACACACTTGTACAAAAACAAAGAGATAAGTTTTTCAAAGATTTATCATACCAATGTTTGCAATTAAAAATTGAAACCTCCCCACATCAAAGTGTTTAGTGAGAAGATCAGCAACATTGTTATCAGTATGAATTTTAACAATTTGGATCAACTTCTTTTCATAGAAATCCCTGATAAAGTGATGTCTTATCTCAATATGTTTTGTTTTAGAATGAAAAACAGGGTTTTTAATTATGCAAAGTGTGCTGTTGTTATCAATATGAATTTTGGTATTCATGAAATTGTACCCATAATCCAATAATTGATTCTGCATCCATAGAACTTGTCCACAACAACTTGAAGCAGCCACATACTCAGCTTCAGTTGTAGAATTAGCCACCACTGTTTGCTTCTTGCATTGCCAGGACACCAATCTGCTTCCTAGAAATTGACAGCCCCCTGTTGTAGACTTTCTATCCAATGAAGCTCTAGCATAGTCACTATCTGAATAGGAGACCAAATCAAATGGTGAATCTTTAGGATACCAAAGGCCCAATTTTGGTTGATGCCTCAGATATCTAAAAATTCTCTTCACTGCATTGAGATGTGATTCTTTGGGACACACTTGAAATCTTGCACAGGCACACACAGCAAACATGATATCAGGCCTTGATGCTGTAAGATACATCAATGAGCCAATCATAGACCTGTACAAGTGTATATCCACTTCTTTTCCATATTCATCCTTCAGCAATGGTTTACTGGTGTCCATGGTAGTCTTGGCTGGTTTAGCATCTTCAAAACCAAATTTCTTCAGAATATCATTGACATACTTATCCTGACTGATAAATATACCGTTTTCTTTCTGTGTAACTTGCAGACCTAAGAAGAAGGTGAGTTCTCCCATTGAACTCATAGCAAACTTGTCCTTCATAAGCTTCTCAAAACTAACACACATAGCTTTGTTAGTAGACCCAAAGATGATGTCATCAACATAGATTTGAACCAGCAAAATATCATCTTGTTGTCTTTTGAGAAACAGAGTTTTATCAATCTTTCCTCTGCTAAACCCAGATTCTAGCAAGTATGTTGACAAAGTAGCATACCAAGCTCTAGGAGCTTGATGTAGGCCATGTATTGCTCTGTTTACTTTGTACACTTTGTTAGGATGATCAGGGTCTTCAAAGCCTGGTGGTTGAGACACATAGACCTCTTCTGTAATGGTCCCATACAGAAAAGCACTTTTCATATCCATTTGATACACTACAAAATCTTTGTATGAAGCATAAGCCAAGAATATTCTAATTGCTTCTATTCTTGCCACTGGAGCAAATACCTCATCATAATCAAGGCCTTCTTGTTGTGTGTATCCCTGTGCTACTAACCTTGCCTTATTTCTTATGACAATTCCTCTCTCATCTCTTTTGCATCTGAAAACCCATTTTGTGCTAATCACTCTTTTTCCATTTGGCAGTTCAACCAAAGTCCAAACTTCTTGCAGCTTAAATTGTAGAAGCTCATCTTGCATTGCTTCCACCCAACTTGCTTCTTGTAAGGCTTTGTAAGTGTTTTTGGGTTCAATTTGAGAAAGAAAACATGCAAACAGGCAATTTTGAAGATCTTTATGACTATTTCTTTGATGCAGAGATCTGGCAAAGAAACTTTGATGTTGAAGATCTTTCAGTGCTTTAGTCATCTGCCTAGTTTGAATAGATGATTGTGGATCACTTAGAATTTGATCTTTTGGATGATCCTTGTGTACTCTTGTGGTAGTTGTCGGACTAACAGGAATATTGAGTTCCAAATTAGTAAAATCTGCAGCAGCTCCAAATAACTGACCATCAAGTGCATCATCATCTGTGTCATAATAAATATTCTCAAGATGAGGCATATTTGGATCATCAGGATAGATAGAATCATCAATAGGTCTACCCTGAGAGTCCAAATTAGGAAACATTGAAGTAGCAGTAGAGTTAGTAGGCTTGGAAGCAGAATGTGGTGGAGCAGTAGTTGTGACTTTTGGCCTAGCAGTAGAGTCTTCTGAGTCAGCAGCAGAGTCTTCTGGCTTTGTAGGAGAGACATCAACAACTACTTTGAGAGGCTCATTAGTTTCTTTTTCTGCTTCAATAGGTATTTCAATACCTTCTTCAGTTTCCTTAGGTGTCTCATGAGTGATCACATCTTCTTTAGGACTTGGATCTGACTGAAAGGGAAGGAAGGTAGGACCAACCTTTAACTTCTCAACCAAAACAAATTCTTCTTGTGGTTTGTCAACACTAGCAATAACTGGTACATAGTTCATTGTTTTGGTAAGCATATCAACATTAAATAGCCATTCAGGTCCTTTTCCCTCAGAATTAGATGTGTTCTCAGAAAACTTTATATGCAAATTCTCCTCTATATGTTTGGTTCTCTTATTGTATACTCTAAAAGCTTTACTAATCACAGAGTAACCAACCAAATTCCCTTCATCAGCTTTTTCATCAAATTTGCCTAGCTGATCCTTAGTGTTCAAAATTGTAACAGGACATCCAAATGGTTTGAGAAAATCAATCAGTGGCTTCTTTCCATGAAATAACTCATATGGAGTCTTATTATAAGGCTTGACTACCTTACTTCTGTTATGCACAAAGCATGCAGTGTTCACAGCTTCAGCCCAAAAAGGAATAGGTAGTTTTGAATCAGATAACATTGTTCTTGCAGCCTCAATAAGTGTCCTGTTTCTTCTTTCTGCAACACCATTCTGTTGTGGAGTTCTTGCTACACTATACTGTCTAAGAATTCCTTTCCCCACACAGAATTGATTCATAACACTGTTCTTGAACTCAGTACCATTGTCACATCTTATTATCTTCACCTTGTGATTGTACAGATTTTCAACTCTTGTGATAAATGCCTTGAGTATTTCTGGAGTTTCATCTTTAGTGGCTAGAAAGAATACCCAAGTAAATCTGTTAAAGTCATCAGTGACAACAAGACAATATGACTTCTTGTTCAAGCTTTTGACAAATACAGGTCCAAATAAGTCCATGTGCAGTAGGTGTAATGGCTCAGTATTTGTGTTCACAGTTTTGGACTAGAATGAAACTCTGTGTTGTTTACCCTTTTGACAGGCAACACAAGTTTCACAATTCTCAAAAGTCTTTGTAGGCATTCCTCTAACTAGATTTCCTTTTACCAATTTGTTCATGGTCTTGTAGTTCAGATGTCCCAATCTCCTATGCCATAATTTGGACTCATCAACAGTGGCCTTTGCAATTAGACAAGTCAAAGTCCTCTTAGGAACAATGTTCTTAATATGGTCACTGTATATATTTTCATTTCTAGGGACCTTCAAAAGCACAGATTTGTCATCTGGCAACTGATAGTCAGGAGAAAGGATCATACACTCAGTGTCTGTAAAAAGAACAAAGTTCTTTTTGTCACACATTTGTGAGACACTAAAAAGGTTAAACTTAAGTCCTTTCACAAGAAACACCTTCTCAAAGTCCAAATTTCCAGTTTTAAGAGTTCCTCTTCCAACAATCTTACCACCTTTTGGATCATTCCCAAAAGCAACATAACCACCATCAAAAGCCTCAAAGTCTTCAAGTTGAGACTCATCTCCTGTCATGTGTCCAGAACATCCACTGTCAACAATAACCATATCCTTAAGCTCATCCAGTAGATTGACCTGCACATGAAAAGTAGAGACATTAGTTCCTCTTGACGACCCAAGCCATTACTGACTTGGATCTGCCCTGTGCATCAACATAATCAAATTTCTTTAAATCACTTGATGCACTACTATCCTTGGAAACATAATTTGAATCAATAGTTTTTGGTTTCCAAGTCCAGCAAGCTGAGGCCTTAACAGCATAAAAGTGATTACCAACAACTGTATTTGTTAAAACTTTTGGCCCAGAAGTAGAAAGTTTTGTACTAGCAGCAGATTGCTTTCTAGCAGCAGAATGCATACTAGCAGCAGAATGCTTACTAGCAGTAGAGCCAGTAGAAGAACCAGTTGTGGTTTTGAAAACACCATTTGTTTTAGCAGCATAAATAGATCTAGTTACACCAGATCTTAACAAAACAGCTCTTGGAACCATATTTCTATTAGGATATGGGTGAGTTTGTTTAGTTACATATTTGTGATTCACCCTAGTGTATTGATTCCAAACAGGCTTTTGGTGTTCAGGACATCTAACAATCAAGTGGTCAAAGCTACCACACTTATAACAAGCCTTCTTTTGTAATTGAAACTGATTACCTAATCTATGTGAAACTAGGTTGTTGAAGTTTCTCTGGTTACCCCTAGGCTTATTATTGAACCTTTCCATCTGTTCTCTAGGTACCTCATTGTACTCTACCATTTTCCTAGAGAAGTTATTTCCTAACACAGGTTTGACAAACTTAACTTGTTCAATTTTAGGTTTAAACTTTGTAGGAATTTCTTCCTTTTTCACACTTTGTTCTTGTTTAACCTGTTCCTCATCACTTTCACTATCAGAATACCAATCTTCTATAATAGGAGCTTCAGGAAATTTTCTAGCCTCAACCTTAGGTGTCTCATTAACACTTGTGCTACATTCACCTACAGGTTTTTCAATATTTAGCTCACTAATGAAGGATAGTTCTTTTCCTGGTGGAGCAAAAGCACTTTTGGCTGGAGGAGCCACATCATTATATCCAATTCCACTACCTTTTCTCATCAAATTATTCTCAATAGATTTATGAACTAAGTCAGAAGCATATTTTTGTTTTTGTACTCTTACTACATGTTTATCTTTTTCAGCAAGAGCTTCCTCTTTTTCTTTTTCAGCTTCTTCTAACTTATTTTTAAGAACTTCTACTTCACTGTTTTTCTTAAAAATTTCAATATCTCTGAGATTAAGTTGATCTACATATTCCTTCTCACATTCTTTGAGATATTCTAACCTTCTTTCAACATTTTGAATACCTACTTTGTAACCTAAGTTATCAAGTTTTAGGTGTTCAACTTCTCTATTTAAACTCTCATTCCTAGACTTACGTTCTTCTATTGTGTCAGCATAAGATTTAAAAGAACATACAGATAAGTCTGAATCATTTGATACCTCAGAGTCAGAGCCTGATGATGAACCATAGGCCATAAGTGCAAAGTTCTGAACCTTGGGTTGAGTAACAGCTACCAAAGAGAAATTTGGTTCTTCTTCAGCCATATCACTCCAATCATAATCTCCCAGTCCATCACAAGATACCAGTGCAGTCTTTGATTCTTCAGTAACCTTCTTTGCAACATCAACATTCTTCTTTGGAGCTCTACACTCTCTGGCAAAATGTCCCTTCCTATTGCAATTGTAGCACTCTATCTTTGATTTGTCAAAGCCTGGACTGTCCTTAGCTCTATATTTGACTTCTTTTCCAGTCTTCTTCAAGAACTTTCTTGCCCTCAAGGTTAACATGGCCATTTGCCATTTAAGATCAATTTCTTCAAGATCATCAGGATCAATGTAATCCAAGTCTTGATTAATAACATATGACCTTATAGTAGTTATGAGCTCAGCCAAGAATGCACACAAAGCAATATCACTGGTAGAAATCTTATCATTTGAACTAACAGCAGATCCATCAGCAGCAGATACTCCATAAGCAGTAGAATGAGCAGCAGAGTGAGATTCTTGAGATCCTTTTCCTTTAGAGGATACAAAGGCAAGATTTTGAGTACCAGAAGATGAAGTAGAAGAGGTAGATAGTTCAGATTCATACACTCTTAAATTGTTGTAGAGACTCTCCAACTTCATAGTTTCAAAATCAGGCTTATTCCTCCACACAACTGTGTGCATACTCCATTCAGGTGCAAGACTTCTAAGAAACTTTAGGTTTACATCTTCTTGTGGAACCACATAGCCAACAAGCTTTAGATGACTAACAAGTTGGTTTAGCCTGTTATATGTGCCAATTATCTTCTCTCCACTTTCAGAAGTAAAATTCTCAAACTGATGCTTCAGCATGTTTTTCCTGGATTTCTTAGTAGCATCATTACCTCCAAACCTGAATTCAACAGCATCCATCAATTCTTCTCCAGATTCACAGTCATCAAAGTCCATTTGGAATTCATTAGGCATTCCCATTAAGAGAATACTATGTGCTTTGATTTCCATCTTCCTTACTGTGTTGGCTTCAGCAGACTTAATTGGTATCTCCTTTCCATCAACACTCTTCTTAGGTACAAAATCACCATTAACAATCACATTCCACATGTTGAAATCAATCATGCGAATGTACTGTCTGATCCTTCTCTTCCAAAGCTCATACTCAGCAGGATTCAGCATGGGCACCCTTGAAGCAGTAACCATATGAGTTTCATCACCCATCTTAGCAATAGATTTGGAACAGCAAACTTTTAAGAAACAAAATCTTCTTGATAATAACTTCTAGATCACAAGCTCTGATACCACTTGTTGATCCCAGTTGAGCTTAAACGATCTTGTATAGAAGTTAACTTGATTAAATACTTAAGCTAATATGCGGAATGTAAAAGCTTAACTTAAGAAGAATAATGATTCTCTGTCAACACTTCAATATTATTAATACGAGCACTCAACAATGCTAGGGTTTTACAACCTTGAAGTGAATAATAATGCGTACATAAACTAACCCTAGGATCCTCCTTTTATAGACTAAGGAGTCCTACTAGGTTTACAATACCTTTCTCTACACGATAAGTATATTCTAGATAAATATAATATTTACACAATCTATTCTGTATTTATCTAAACCGTTTACATACTTATCCCATCAGCAGTAGATTCTGTCAGCAGCATTTATCCTCAGCAGCACTTTGACATCAGCAGCAGAATCATTACCACTAGCAGCAGTTTCACTTATAGCAGCAGTTTCACTCAGCAGCAGTTTCAGACCCAACAATGATAATGAAAAACCTTGTTCATAATAATGATTGATTCTATGTTTGAATATTCCGCCTTCATTATTATGTGTTCCTAGATATAATATTAGACCTCGTCTAAGAGCTACAACGATCTTATCAATTATGATATGATATCTGTTTCTGGGCTCGTGGAAGATGACTATCCATTACCTTTACCTTTATTTCTGTTTCAGTTACTTTGATTATATTTCACTTATTTCCGTTACACCATATTCTGTATTCATTTCTGTTTCATATTACTTTATTGTTATATCTGTTCACTGAGCTTGTAAAGCTCAGCCGCATTTCTTTTCTCCGCGACAGGTATTCAAGATAGCTTTTGGGATAGCTTTCTGGGCTTGAGAGTAGAGTTGAGTGCAGACTTGACCATAGTATTCTTAGATCAAAGTTAAGTATGTAAGATTTCTGATTCTGTTTATTTATTAATGCTCTGATGTGAAACCATATTATTGTGACATCTTTACCCTTGTCAGGTTGGGGTGTTACATTTACTCTCTTGATCTTGAATTACCAAGTGACTACTAAAAACAAGAAATGCACAAGTTGATTAAAATAGAAAAAGAATTAAAAATAGACAAATGTAGTTTGAATGAAAAAAATAAGGGACTTGTGAAGGGATTTTGACTATCAGAAGCCTTATTTGCAAAACCAAATCTTACTTTTGCAAATGGAATTGAAAGACAGCAAATCAGTCTTAGTGGCTTATAGGAAATGTGTTATTGTAATGGCTCTGGTTGTTGCTTTTATGTTGTTTGTAGGAAAGATTGTGTAGAAGTCATGATGTAATATTGTAATGTAGAAGTAGAATTGTGCAAGTTAACTTGTTTTTTTTACTTTTACCTCTATGAATAGAGCTATGTATTCGCATTTCTAGTTAATAAGAGTATAAAAACCTTTATTTAAATATGGCTTAACTCTTATTCTCTCTAACAGCTTGCACTAATTTGATAGAACCTACATTCGCAAACGGAAAGAAAATAGCATGCACTAATTTGATAGAACTTGCATTGGACAAATGTTTGACATACAAAAGTCAAACAATGTCAATTGGTAATAGTTTAATACAAGCTGGGATACATCAATACAACCTGCTACATTGCAGCATCGACATAGACAATATTTGAAACAACACAAATTCATCCAAAAATCCATTTAAAAACTTAAAGTTATGCAGATAGATTGAATCAGCCACAAATTCAAATAAACATCATTTACAACTGGACTACATAAACCATCATATCAACCTACATCAAAAACTTACAAAACATTGTCTATGGACAAACCCATATGGTTTATCCTACATCAGATACTTACAAAACATTGTCTATGGAAAAAGTCATATGGTTTATCTGAATCAGATAGTTACAAAACTTTTTCAAATAATTCGTCAAGTTTTTTCGTGCCTACCATACATACAGGCTACTATGGACAAACCCATATGGTTTATCCGAATCAGATACTACAAAAGTTGTTTATACAAGATCATTTATCCAACTTACAAACAGTTTCAAACATTTTCTATGGACACAAAAATAGAGGACCACGTTAACCCATCTTGAACAACCATCGGCACACATCAAACTTTAAAACTCTTTGTGACCTGTTTGTTTCATCATTTAGAAAGAAGAGGACCATTGTACCTGGACCTAACCCTTCTTCCTCCCTCAACTCCATGAAATTAGCTGATGAAACAATTGCAACTTTCCTCTTCACCTTCCCTTGACCAACTATCATTGTTCTCTCACGTACTTTGAACACTTACTATATCCTTTCATGCTTCACAACAGTGACATAGAACCCATACAAGTTGTACTTCTTCACAAGTCTTGATGGTATAGACTGTTACAAAATATACAAAAGTTAGCATTAGTTTTTTTGGGGTGATTCTACCAGACATTATGATCAATCAAGCATCCTATCAGACACACAATGTCTCAGATAAATGATAGTTATATATCTGATTAAGCAATTCTGTCACTACTGCTTCCCAAACAGGCCAAATACACAGAACAAAATGGAGGACCACATCAACCATGCATAAAGGAAGTATAACAGCTAAAGATCCAACCCAAGCTCAAGCTCAAGCTAATGACAAGAGAAGAGTTGGAACTAGGAAGCAGAGCAAAAAGTCAACCATATCAAGTCTGTATCGAAGCTACAACAACCTCACAAGATATAGTTTGATAGTTATTTAGCTTGTAATCTCATTGCTATTTGTAGCATATCATTAGTTTGACTTTGAATTTCAGTTTGTATATTGATGAAGCAAAAAATGAACCACTTCTAGGGGGTCATTTAAGCCCGGAATTGAATTTATTTGATCAAATATTGCCCTAAATCATTCCTTTTGTGATTTTAGGTACTTTGGGAGTGAATTCTAGAAAAGGAAGGATTTCGGACGTTTTTGGAGCATAAAAGTGAAGAAAACGCCAAAGACTTAATTTTCCAAGCTGGGAACAGTAGGTGACGGCGTCAAGAGCATTTTCTTGACGGCGTCAAGAGTAAATTGCATGACGGCCCATTACTGAAATGAAGGTGTCACAAGGAAGAGCGTCAAGAGTTAAATATGTGAAGGCCTGGAAAAAGTTAATACATGACGGCTTCAGATGTAGATCAAGGCAGTCCGAGAATTCTTTTGGCGGCGAGATGACGGCGTCACCTCTTTATTCTTTACGCCGTCAGCCTCAGTTTTCTATATATAGTTTTCTAATTTTCATTCATAAAAAAAAGGAGAAGTTTTGGAGAAACCCTAAGGCCGAACCCTATACGAATTTTACAGGTTTTTCAAGGGTTTTCAGCCCTTGAACCCTTACATGTGTAATTGAGATAAGTGTTTTTTTAATTCAATCAATATGTCTATGTGTTGGTTGTCTATATTTTGTGCTTGTCTTGATTCCACCATGCTAGGCTAGATTTATCTTGTGTTTGCTTAGATCTAATGAAACCTAGATGTTGATTATGTGTTGATTACTTGTTTATGGTTGTATTGGATGAATGATTTCAATGTTAGGCTTAAGAAAACTGGCAGATCTCCAAATGGTAACATGCATGAACGTCTTAGGAAACATGAACCAATGTGTACTAGGTTTTATTGGTTGTATTTAATGCATGAGTAAATTCTAATGATCCCATGTTAGGAGCTTCTTAGCCGGCTCGACATAGGAGTGAAGTAGGCACTCATAGGATTGGGGAGTTAAGTACGCCACCCCATGAATGGTATTAAGGAATACAATCCGTCATCCACGCAACTATAACAAGTAATTAACGTGTAAAAGATATCTAGGGAGTAGTGAAATCTAAGTAAACACATTTCTCCACTTATTGCTCACAACCTTAGTTTAATTTAGTTTATTTTCATTTTTAGTATTTCATTTTGATTGCACCTTTAGTATTGGGTTAGTTGACTAGCAACTAATTCTGCCCAAATCCTTCAAACCCGAGATTTTTAATTGCTTTCTAAAAAATATAAAAATACAAAAAGAATCATCCCTCATCTCTAGAACTAGTATTTAGGTTTTCTAATCCTAGCGACACTATTCCTAGCTGAACGATCAATCCCTCGGTACTTGTCACTATACTATACTACAACGATCAGGTACACTGCCTGGTGGGGGTTGTAAGCTTCTCGAGATCCCTTGAGAGGTAAAGCCTGGTGCAATCCCTACGCATCAAGTTTTTGGCGCCGTTGCTGGGGAATAGTTATTGTCTAGGTTAGAATCTCTTTTTATTAGGTCTACTTGCTAGATTCCTTTCTATGAAGATTTTATTTTTATTTTTATATTTCCTTTAGTCTATCTTTTTCTTTGTGCCTTTGTTAGTAAATTAAAATTCATTGACTATTTCGTTGACCAATATAGAAAACGCGAATCCACCCCTTTCCCCTAGTGAAGTGGCTGTGTTACGTGAACAAATTGAGAGTGAGATTAGGGAACTTAGGGAGCTTAATAGGTTGATTAAGATTGAGCTCGACCAAGCATTTAGTGACCTAGCGACCGCCTTGTATTCAAATGAGGACCTAGGGCCTAATGATTTTGTGAATGTCGTTGAGGAACTTGAAGAGGGGGAAATAGATCCGAAGCTAAATGATTATTTTAATCTATACCCCACTAAGGAGGAGATTGCATATTATAATAATCTTATTGATAACCCGCGATCTCCTTTTACTATAATCGAACCTAAGATAAAGAGAGGCGATCCTAAGAATGCTAAGATACCATGTATGATTGGGTATAGACACGTTAACAATGCTTACATTGACTTTAAATCCCCAATCAACATTATGTCCTCAAATGTTTATAACGATATAGTGAAAACAAGACTTGAACCTAGAAGAGATCCCAAATACCCCGGTGGAGTTTGTAACTTTGTCGGGAGAGTTAAAGGTTTACATGTCTTTGTTGGGAATTTCACTTTTATCACCGACTTTATGATTGTGGAAGATCTTGCTAATGTTATTGATTGTCGATTGTCCAATGTCGTGTTTGGTAAACCGTTTGTTGAGGAGTCCAAGTTAGAATAGGATGAGATAGAAGGGACAATCCGATTTGCAAGTAACACCGATAGGATCACTTATAGGATGCCTAATAGAATGAAAGAACTTCTGTTTATATCCCGATTTGATAAGGATAACGTTGGTGCTTTTGAGGACATCAATGAAGAGGATAAGAAAAAGGGCATGGATTATGTATGGGAAAAGAGGAGTCTTTTCTACAAAGATTGCTTGGCTCTAGGACCAAGGTATAAAGTCGATAAGGAATTTGCCCATAGGATGATAGGAGCGATTGAGAAAAAGGTGATTGGTTTCTACAAAGAATATTTACAATCAGAGAGTGAAACCAATGATGAGGTCACGTAGTAACCCACGACCTTGAGTCTAGCAACAAGACTCGTAAATAAAGAAAAGCGCTTCTTGGGAGGCAACCCATGCTTTGTGTGATTTTATTTTGTTTGTTTGTTATTTGCTTCCGTATGCATGCTTTATTTTTATTGTTGGTAGATCATGTCTCTAAACTAAAAAGTGGAAGTACTTTACTTTGTTGTTTAGCCTAGTCTTAACTCCACCTAAAAAGTATTTTTGCAAAAGATAAGTGTAAGGGGAAACCCCAAATATGTTTTTAAGAAACAAACCGATCATGATTCTCCACAATATTAAGTGAACATGTATATTCGTATTTGTTAGAGTCAAATGCTTGTATCGAGTCATAATGAAGTTTTGCAGGATTTTCCAGGAAGTAGGACCAAGTTTTTTCATAAATTTTCCTGAAACTTAACATAAGAATTTCTGCAGGTCACTTCTGACGGCGTCACGTGTAAAAATCTGGAAATTTTACCAGTTTTGTTTTTCTAACGGAGTTTTAAAGTTTTTGTTGAATTATTAAGTTTTATAATCTCCAGGAAATCTGCAAACTTCATTCCACAATCATTATATCTTACTTTGTTTTCTAGGATTTAGTAACTTATATAGATTGCCGCCGATTTTATGCGAGGTTGTTTTGTTTGTTTTCTCAGGATTTACAGGTTATGTATGACAAGAAGATGATTTATATTCTTGAAGGGAAGCTTTGATTGTTTATTTTCTTGGAGGAAGATTTAACCTAGCCACCTTATTATCCATACCGAGCGAATCAGGGGAGTATTTGATTTCATTCTTTTTACTTATTTCACTTTTACATTCTTTACTTGAAAATTGGGGACAATGTTCATCTTAAGTGTAAGGGGAGGGTAAAATGATGATACCTTACATATACACTTTCGCTTGAGTTTGTTTTGTTTGAAAGTAGATGCGTAATAAAACTATGAGAAATACTTGTTAGTGCAATTTTAGCGCCAAATTTAAAATTTTTTACAACATTTAGGAGTGAAACTTTAGCCATAGCAAGGGTCTCATGGATAGGAGATTGTATGACTAGCACATAACCGTATATTCAGAAAAATTTTCCACCCCAAATATGTGAGGTTCGCCTTTAGATTTGATAGGAAAAGCATTCACTATTAGTGCTTATGAGTGTACCGGTAGCATTTAGATTCTAGAACTTGCGTTAGTGATGCATCCCGAGACCGCTAGTGAGACTACATTCGTGTAGTAGGATTCACTACATGAGAAGAGGCATTAGGATCACCCTTATGTTAAACCCGTATCATAATTTTTTGACCATTTAAGTCATATTACTTGGCTAGTTAAGTCAACTAATTTTCCCCACACTTTAGCGTTGTACTCATTTTTAGTACACGAAACCCCTAGTACACCCCTCTGAGCCTATCTTTTCGTTTCTAACTTTAAGCATCTTACTTAAAGAAAGAATTTGTTACACCCCACTTAAATGTACAACCAAATCGCCTTAGCCTTCCGTGTATGCACTCATCTTTAGTGCATAATTGTTATTTGTTTAAACCCTAAGTTAACTATCTAATTGATTACATAGTTGCTAAGTCGAGTCATATCCTTGTACATATTATTTTGGGACGATTGGGACTCATGGGTAAAGTACTTATTTTTGGAGTAATGGGGAAGAACATCATATATTACCCCCGTACGTGCGTTAATCTTAAAAGTTCTCCAAGTGTTTTGATTTTCTTAATTCGTGTCAATAGATTAGCTTATTGTAAAGTATGTAAGATTCAAGTGTAAGGAGAATGTTCATTCCCTATGATGTATTATTTTGGATGGTAGGGTAAGAGTGTATGTAAAAAAAAAAAAAAAAAAAAAAAAAAAAAAAAAAAAAAAAAAAAAATCGAAAAATCAAGAAAAAGAAAAAAAAATAGAAAAAGAAAAAGAGAAAAAACATACGGACTACCATCCCTTTTTATTCTATGTTTTTTTTATGTTTTTGTTATTTTTCATTTATTAGCTTAAGTCGAGTCTAGTCTTGGCTTAGCAACGCCACATTGTACATGTAATTAACCAAGATTGTTAACTCGCCACCAGTAAAGATTGCCTTTATCCAACAAAACCGTGTTTTTCATATCCCTACACCTAACGTTACAACCCTTTAAAAGACCTCTTTGATAGTTTATCCCAGGTGCTTACGCCATGTGGTGGAGGTTGGATCATTTCCTAAGCCTATGGTAATCTATTTTGCTATGACAGGTAGTGAGAGATATCTTCCGTTTCCATATTGTAATTTATACTTTATTACACCCGAGAGATGTGAGTATCTAAACACTATTTGTGAGGCGCTGGTTTATGACCTCCGGGCTTGTCTTTGGTCTTTAGTGGAACGATTATTTGTTGTAATTACTTTTATATTAGTGTTAAATGACCCCTAACTTGTATTTTGACTAGAATAAAAGTGCATTTGCTTGAGGACAAGCAAATCTCAAGTGTAAGGGTATATGATGAGGCAAAAAATGAACCACTTTTAGGGGGTCATTTAAGCCCAGAATTGAATTTATTTGATCAAATATTGCCCTAAATCGTTCCTTTTGTGATTTTAGGTACTTTGGGAGTGAATTCTGGAAAAGGAAGCATTTCGGACGTTTTTGGAGCATAAAAGTGAAGAAAACGCCAAAGACTTAATTTTCCAAGCTGGGAACAGTAGGTGACGGCGTCAAGAGCATTTTCTTGACGGCGTCAAGAGTAAATTACATGACGGCCCAGTACTGAAATGAAGGCGTCACAAGGAAGAGCGTCAAGAGTTAAATACGTGCCGGCCTGGAAAAAGTTAATACATGACGGCGTCAGATGTAGATCAAGGCAGTCCGAGAATTCTTTTGGCGGCGAGATGACGGCGTCACCTCTTTATTCTTTACACCGTCAGCCTCAGTTTTCTATATATAGTTTTCTAATTTTCATTCATAAAAAAAGGAGAAGTTTTGGAGAAACCCTAAGGCCGAACCCTATAAGAATTTTACAGGTTTTTCAAGGGTTTTCAGCCTTTGAACCCTTACATGTGTAATTGAGATAAGTGTTCTTTTAATTCAATCAATATGTCTATGTGTTGGTTATCTATATCTTCTGCTTGTCTTGATTCCACCATGCTAGGCTAGATTTATCTTGTGTTTGCTTAGATCTAATGAAACCTAGATGTTGATTATGTGTTGATTACTTGTTTATGGTTGTATTGGATGAATCATTTCAATGTTAGGCTTAAGAAAACTGGCAGATCTCCAAATGGTAATATGCTTGAACGTCTTAGGAAACATGAACCGTTGTGTACTAGGTTTTATTGGTTGTATTTAATGCATGAGTAAATTCTAATGATCCCATGTTAGGAGCTTCTTAGCCGGCTCGACATAGGAGTGAAGTAGGCACTCATAGGATTGAGGAGTTAAGTACGCCACCCCATGAATGGTATTAAGGAATACAATTCGTCATCCACGCAACTATAACAAGTAATTAACGTGTAAAAGATATCTAGGGAGTAGTGAAATCTAATTAAACACATTTCTCCACTTATTGCTCACAATCTTAGTTTAATTTAGTTTATTTTCATTTCTAGTATTTCATTTTGATTGCATCTTTAGTATTGGGTTAGTTGACTAGCAACTAATTCCGCCCAAATCCTTCAAACCCGAGATTTTTACTTACTTTCTAAAAAATATAAAAATACAAAAAGAATCATCCCTTATCTCTAGAACTAGTATTTAGGTTTTCTAATCCTAGCGACACTATTCCTAGCTGAACGATCAATCCCCCGGTACTTGTCACTATACTATACTACAACGATCAGGTACACTGCCTGGTGGGGGTTGTAAGCTTCTCGAGATCCCTTGAGAGGTAAAGCCTGGTGCAATCCCTACGCATCATATATAAACTCTCATTTGTACCATTTTTCATTTAATGTGAAATACAAAAGTTTTTCCCTCCATAATATTTTCTCTCCAATTATCAATAAACCATCACCCATACTAACATTAAGCGTAACAATTTAACAAATTACCAAAGTTTCAATACACTTACAAGTCGTCTATCTCTCCAGAAGTATGCAGTCATCCTTATGTAGAATGCCCTTTCTTCTTGGTCATTGACAGTGTGAAATGTCCAGTTTATCCGACGGACTTCAAAATGTGAATTTAATTATACAAAACTGGTTACAGATAATCCAAAATGTTACACTGATATCATACACTTGATGTAGTTAAAGTTAATAAAGAAAAACATACCATAGTCATGTGCTTCGTGACAGAGGGCATTCATGGATATGTTGGTGTTTGTATGTCTCCATTGTTGTGATTGCCCCTCCATTAGGTTCAAACACCATGACATTATAATCCTCTCCCGGGACAACCTGAGTAAACACCATCCACTGACCGGGTTTCATATTCAAGTCTTGAACCAGTCTCAACCAACCAAACCCAAACAGGAAGGAGTGGACATATCGATCATAGAAATGTTCACTTTCCACCCTAGCACTGTACTCAGTCGTGTTAGTGCTAACCACGACCAAGTAAGTATGGGTTGGACCATTTAGACATTTCAAAAATTATTCTGGCAACAACTACATCAGTAGAGATGTGTCTGTCACTGGCACTAAACACCTCCAAAACTGAGCACTTTCGAGTTCATAATTATGAAACTCCTCCCCATCCTCACTGTAGCAAGTTACATAAAACACATCCTCGCCCTCTTCTATAAAATGTATGTAAGCAACATCCGAACAGGTGATGTTGTGCATGACAAAATCATTCCACCTTGCTCCCTCAACAACACACACTAATTCAGATACTCTTCTTAAACTAACTCTCCATCTAATCCCTGTACAGTTAACTAAATAAATATAACGATTCCCATGATAGGAACCTCCTAACACGTAATCATTATGCAGTTCATGTATATCAAAATTAATTTTTAAGCACTGTCAGTTTCTTAAAAACTAGTTTCTTAGAGAAATAACAGTTAATTCATATATGGTGTTAACTTATAAACTCATCCAAAACATGTTCAGGATTGGCCACAGCGCAAACAAATTGATTCCCATACATATTTACTTCATTAACGATTAAGATTAACACAAATAACGTTTGAATGAAGTAAAAATTAGTAAATACTGTTACCTGGTATGTGTGTTGTTTGATTTTGCATGCCTTGTAAGTTCTGATGGTATGTGTTTGTGGGTGTGTGATTTGATTAGATGAAAGAAGATAGAATGTGTTTGTGTGTGTGTGTGTGTGATTTGATACTGTTAATATGTTATACACGACTTAGGTTATTTGTAAAAAATGTCCTCGTCGATATTTAAAGGCAGGAAAAAGTGAATTGATGAAATTACCCTAATGTGCAACGCACGTGAGGAATAACTTAACGGGATTTTCTTACGAGCGTTAGCCGGAAAACTGGATTTGCAACTACAGTGACTCTTCACGGGCCATTCTTGCAGAAAACTGAAAGTTCAAGGACAATATTTGCAGTTTTTTCGAGGACATCTTTCGCAATTTTGGCAAAGTTCAGGGACATTTTTTGCAGTTTACTCAAGATGTTATTCGCTTTTTCTATTGATTTGCCTTTGTTGCTGCTTGAAGAATAGCTTCCGCTTGCTGTCGAAATTCTTCATCAACAAATTATGTTTTTATTGCGTTAATGGTTAATCATCTCTAGTTTTGTTTTTATGTTTAGCTTCATGTTTTAATAATTAAATTCTTTCCTCCAATTTGAGGTTTAGTGATTTCGCCGCTCGAATTGCTGAAGAATATTATATGATAAATAAGCATAAGCTCGTTTGCGAGTTTTGGATTCGAGTTACCTCTATATATTATACTTCAATGAAATTCATAACCTACTGGATTTTCTTATCTAACATTCACTAATAAGATATCATCTTCACATTCCAAATATTGTTTTGAGTACTTGTAATACAGAATAAAACCTTATATTTTGGGACAAAACAAAATAAAGTGTTCGACCTATAAATTGGGACAATAGGAGAACTACAATAATCAGTTCGAAGGGCGAGGACCAAATCTGTCCAACGGCAATTACATGTCCTCGCTAAAGCCTTTTGGGCAGGACATGTTATCGCCAAAGGTTCTTGCCACAACCACGTAGCTAAATCTATTGGCGAGGACTTTTTTGAGTTTTAGCGATGACAAAGTGGGACCCATGCAAATTCGTAGTCAAAGTTATAATCCGGGCCCATCAGACATTTGGCGAGGACATGTTCCCGCCATTGAAGGTACTTTAAAAATGCCTCATTAAAATGTTGTAGCGAACAATGCCTGGTTGTTGTACTGAACCTCTACAGACGGATTTAATTCACATCAAGAAGCATGTGATATGTGTATAAAAGTCAGAAATACTAGAAGAAAGAGACCCTTCAACTGTTAAGTAGTTTATCTGTAGGTAGTTTGTTTGTATGTTATATTCTTGTTATTAAGACCACACAATGTACGTACTTCCTATTTTTAATTGTATCTACTATCTACTGTCCCTTTAGAGTTATCAAACACACACATCTTACTTAAAAATGAAGATATCACAGGTTAGGTTACGTTTAGAAATTAAATAAAATTTGACGACGGAAGGAAAACGACCGATCAACAATGCATGGTCGTTGAATATTGGCACTGTGGTTGACCTTTTTTCATGGGTTTAGGGAACGAGTAAATGTTGCATAATGTCGACAAGTTTTAATAAATGTTTATGATTCAGGATTTCAGGTTTCACACAGATTAGCGTTCACCTACCCTTCAACTTTGGTAGTTTACAAAGATCAAAATTTTACTATAAGATCACAAACTATTGATCTCCGGACGGTACTGGATATTATATAATCGTTAATTAAGTTATGACTCAAATAGTCAAATTCCATGAGTTCTTCAATTTCATCAACAAAAATAATTGTCTTGTGAATTGAATGGATGATAATCATGCAAGCGAGGAATGGTGCTGTATTATGTAAAATACTAAATTTACCTTTGTCTAGAAAATAGAGATTTGACAAGGTGCTTTAATGAGAAATCTTGATTTCAAATTTCAAACCAATACAAACCCATAAACAGTTTGCACTTGCACACTAGAAAATGCTTGATCAAATGACTTGCACATGCATCCTTCAATTAAGTATGTGAGACCTTGCTACAATGGCGGTCTCACATGGTTCTAATACTTATTACATTTGTCATTAATACCTTCAACCTTGTAGGTGCACTTTCTTTATCTTGATTCTTTTTAAATCACTTTATATGTTTGACTCTAGATTAACTTCCTTTTTCAATATAAAATATTAATCCAAAAAGCTTGTTTCTTGGGGTTGCTCACATGATAGGAAGCTCCTATTGTAACATGTCAGTGTCAAATCAGTAGCTAATTCAAATTTTTTTGATCAGGGTATGCATATTATTAGTATATAACATTGTGTTTGAGGAGATAGAAAGAGGGAATGTGTATTGGGAACTTAAGCATATTTAAGTAACCAATTAAGCTCATAACCCTATGTGAGAGTTTCCTAATTAAAATTTAAAAACACCCTACCAGTCTAGATCCTTGATCCATTGTTGTTTTCAAAACAATTTCAATTATTTTTAGGTGACTTACGGTTCAAGTCATATAGAAAAAGATGAAAACAGTACTTTCTAGTTCTGATCTTCCATCAATGACAATTAAAACAAAGGAAGATTGGCGATTCTCAACTAGTTCAAGACGTTTATCAAGTGAGATGACAATGCATCAATCTTCTGTAGAAGTGTATTACGGTGGTGCACCGGTTGCTGTCCCATTTAAATGGGAATCGCAACCAGGTACACCTAGAGTGAGGTTTCGTGAAACCCCGCTTCCGCCACTAACACCACCCCCGTCTTATCTCTTTAACTCTCCCAAAACACCTAACAGAAAAGACTCCAAACCAAAAGGTGGTATTCTACATGCTGTCCTTCCTAGGCTTATAACCAGAAAAAGCCACAGTAATCCTGCTTCACCAGCTTCATCTGAATCATCTTCCTTGTTCTCCCCGTCTTCATATTATTCAGATTCTGCATCATCTCGCTACACTCCGAACCACCACAGTCAAAGCCGTAGAAAGTCATTTGAAGATCAAGATAGGTACGAATCGCCTGTTTCAACTCTTTGTTTTCGTATAAGGCGCCGTAGTGCTACTCCACAACCACGGGGATGTAAGTAGGGTCTCCATTGAACTTGTCTCAAAACGACATATGTTTTTTTTTTTACTGTAAGCCCCTTTTATATCCTAAGTTGTGGACTACTAGTAACTCCGTCTATGGTTTTAAGTTGATTTTTAAGGTTGTTATTAGCTTGTTTACTACATTGAGCTTGGGGTGTTACGTGGTTATGTTTCTTTTTTAGTATTTTTGTAATTTTTGATACTGGAATCAAGAATAAATGCATAAAAGGTTCTTTAACTTTCGTGTCGTAAAGATGTTGTATAACAAGAATAACTTTATGCATCGTTTGTAATTCACTCGAAAATGTTTCAAGACTGATTATTAGATTAATACATGTTCAAAATTGTTATGTTGATTTGTTATGTATGGTTATGACTACTTACTAGATTAAATAATCTATGTGTTTTTTATATCCTGTGTAAATAGATCATACATGATCATCGTGTGTTATGTTCTATGTGTTTGATAATGATTTTTTAAACGGCAACTCTATTAACACCGTAGCTAGCAATTAAGGAGTGAGGAGGGTTGCAAAACCACTCGATCCAATTACAAAAGGTTTTCTACCCCTACATTGCTGTAAGTTGACAGGGAACAAATGTTTTTAATTTTAAAGGAGTATGTGCAGAATTCGTTAGTTGTTTATACTTTATACTGTACAAGTTTTGACAATAAAAGCAGCTATAATAATAAGTTCATTTGTCTTCCTACAAAGAAGCATAGAATTCTGAAAGGGTGTGCATATGTCTTATGGGCTTAGCATGTAGGCTTAATCTTGAATCGTTAAGTACCTGTTTAAGGTCCATCTGGCCCACGCCACTTTTAATATAGGAGGAAGTTAGAGATTGCTCATAAGAAATGAAAAAAAGAAAAAGAAAAAAAGTTAAACTAATAATTCTAAATAGTAAGAGATTGCTCATACGTCGGTAATTCTCTTGTAGAGCCGTAGAGGAGGTTGCACACAATTTTTTGAGCCCACATCCTTCAAAAGGGTCCCTAGAACCAGATTTACGGATTGTAATTCCACAAACTAGTCTCACTCGGATGAAAAGGATTGTTTTTTTTAAGGGGTAAAGGGTTTCACGGTAAAATATATGGGTTTTTCTAACTTATGTCCTAGGGTACAAGTTAAACACACAAAAAGTATCATGGGACCCATGACAAAGGACATACGAATTCACACAAAAGTACATTTTTATGTATTTTTGTGTGAATCCCTAAGTACTTTTATGTACTTTTTGGTGTGCTTAACTTGTGCCTTTAGGGCACAAGTTAGAAAAACCCAAAATATATTACTCAAAAAAAAATAATAATAATAATTACATAGGATGAAGATAAATCTCGCATTTCTGCCCGTTACATGTAAATAGACGCACTTATTATGCTTCAAATAAAATCTATCATATGAGAGACATACCAATCTTATTAACCTACCAAAATGTAAAACGCCAACAACAAAACTATAACTACTTCCTAACTCTACCACGGATATGGATGTCCCACATGTCACAAAAAGCAAGTTGTTCCTCAGTTATGTCATTAACATCATAGTCGCAACCATCATAATCTTCAAACTAAAGGAGACTTGCATCATTAGCTCCTTCACCAATACGTATGCGTGTTGGCCATATATTGAGCCATGCCATCATTAACATCCTCGACTTCATCACTATCCAAATCTTCCCTTTCTTTTCCATAGTAGTACTACGTTCAAATGCCGATGTCACAGTAGCCTCCTTTTGCATTGGAAACTTTGATCTACACGGTTTTAGCGGCTTCCATCATCACCCAATAGCACAAGTTTCTCATCAAGCATTTGACTTTCTATTTCATTAATCCTTTCAGCCAGAAATGGTGTAATCGCGTGTTTATCCAGATTCCCATTACCATCCACTTGTGTCTCCTCTTGTGGACTAGAAACATTACAACCCTCTCCCTCCTTTACATCTACCATAGAGCTTAATGCATCAAACAAGTTCGATGTAGAAGGAACCGTAATATAATTTTTATCATTAGCTACATTCGTTTTCCTTGGTGCCTTAGGTTGATACGCGACTTAGTCTTCCAACCAATTTGAACCCTACAAATAGCTTTCCTTGGCGCTTTCACAACCGAGACAATTTTCTTATGAAATTCATTTAGAAAATGGCCAAATACCTTACAAATTGAGCATCTTGGAAGTGTCTACTCGTACTCAATACGGATAGTGCCCATACCCTCAAATTTTGGCACCACCACCACGAGGGACTGTTGCAACTCTGCATCCGCTCTTAACTCAATCATAGCACGTGCATAACTCGACCTACCCCAAGACACCATGCACATAGTGGACGTATAAGAACCAAGCATCAATGAGAGTGCCTAGTTTGGTTGCAATAGCACTCAAACCATCTTCAGTGAATGCGATAATAGGAATATCATGAAGTTTAATCCAAACCAGAACATTACACACATCCTCCATAATATTCACATCCGGTGACCATTTTTTCGTAATCAATTGCACGTTATGAATTAACCATGGTCCATTTTCAATAAATCTTTAGCCTATATGCTTAGCCCCATTTAGTATAGCTCGTATTCACTTTCTAGGGCTTCTTTATTTCATGTATATATACGCTTTGTTGTATGTTCATGCTTCAATATATAATATACAAGTTACTTTGCATGTTCTCGTTCACATGGTATCAGATTCGAAGGTTGGTTCGGATTTAAAATACGATGGATATGTTCATTTGGTGTGTCTCTATTCGTTGACAACAGTTTGTTGTTGTCGGTTGAAATTATTTCCGCACGTTACAATAATTCATTTTCTTCAAGTAAGTTGATTTTCTTTACCAAAATTTTGATTAGATGTTGAATATGGCATACTAGTTAGTGGGTCGGTGGAATAGATAGATAATTATTTTTCACCCATATTTGTTTAAATGATTGGGTTTTATTTGTTCGTATTTCGGTTTTCCAAGGAATTCGTTGTTTGCAATTAGTTTCATTTGAAGAAGAATTGTTTATGTTTTGGTGATTTGACTTTGTTATGGTTGGTAGTAAAAATGATACGTTACAATCAGTTAATGTATAATTGGATGGTAAAGATTATACATGTTGGACCTATGTTTTGAATAATGTCTTGAGTGGGTAATTGATGTGGGGTTATGTTTCAAGTACAAGGAAATGTCCAACTAATATAAGAGCTGATAATTGCGAGTCTTTATTTGAAACATGGGAGGCTGAAAATTCTAAAATCATAACTTAGATTAATAATTTTGCTACGCCTTCAATTGGAGCTCAGTTGGCAAAATATGAGATTGTTAAGGGAGTTTGGGACCATCTTAATGGTTTAGAAGTCTAAATCACTCATTTTGTATGTTTGCATCCTATAATTATTAAAATCTTCAATCAGCTTCATGTTATTCCTTGTGAACACAAGATCATCAACATAGAACGTAACAATAAGAACTTCATTTGTACCTTTATTTTTGTCATACGAGGTTGGTTAACGCTTGCTTTGATTAAAACCTTTTTCTATAAAATAACCATCAATCTGTCTATACCATGCTCCCGGTGCTTGCTTAAGCCTGTAAATAGTTTTCCTTCACCTTGTAAACTTTTTCTTCTTTTCCTTCAACCTCAAATCGTTGAGGTTGATCCACATAAAATTCGTATATTTCATCATTTAAAAATGCCGACTTGACATGAAGTTGGTATAATAACCAACCATTCTTGGTTGCTAGCGTGATGATTGCTCTCATGTCCATTCGAGCAACTGGAGCAATGTCTCATTCTAAGTTAAGTACAAGGTAAATGGATCCGTGCAAAGAAACAAGGAAATACTAGTCGTAAAAGGTTACTAAAAACAACCCAGAGTTAACTACATAGATCCATTTGACACCAATTACGTCTTTGTCTAACGGTCTATCTGTAAGGTCCCATGTGTTGTTCTTTTCGGTAACTTGAATTACTTCTTCCATGGCTTTTCTCCATGATTCCTCTCGGATTGATTCTTCAAAACTTTCTAGTTCCAACTGACAAACATTGCATGTTGCATAGTATAATTAATTATGTTAATGAACAAAAACATTTCAGTGTGGACTTGGAGATAATACATCACGTTATTCGTGAGGTACTTCTTCATGTGATATATGATCCTCTTGAATTTCTCCACGTGCTTCATCCTGCAAATTATTAATAGGAAAAATTATTCCTTATTTCCATTCTTCTTCCCAATTCTAGGAAGAATTTTCATCAAAAATTACATTTCAAGAAATTATAATATTTTTGTTTTTAGGCTATACAATTGATAAGCTTCTGATTTATTAATATAGCCTACAAAATACATGTTTCACTTGTCTCATCTAACTTGTCTCTTTTGTTTCGGTATTTGAAAATAGCGTGTGGAAAACTAGAAGGGGGGTTGAATAGTTCACCGGTTTTTAACTTATTTAACTTTGAAAACTTTACGTGTAATCAACAATTGAAACTAATTAACGATAAGTAATATGCAAGTATAAAGTAAGAAACGATCAAACCACAACACGATTGCTTATCGTGGTTCGGCTAGAATGACTCTTTTTCCTTGCCCTACTCCACGCCCCGAGTATCCAACTCGAGAGTTTCAATCACTAGTCAACAAGATCCTTTCACCGGCGGAGAAAACCTTACACGTCGTTTACACAAGATTTCCGACACAAAGCCTGATGTCAAGTTCTTTTACAAGAGTACAACCACTCCCGTCATACTATGTATTTTAAGACCTAAAATACTAACCGATCACTACTGAATTTACACAATGAAATGATGTATAAACTTGAAGAGTTTACACAATGCTAAGCTATCAAGACTTGCAACATTATGTTGAGACTTGTAACTTTTGGTATGAACTTGTGATCTTCTTTGCTACAAAAGATCTCACACAAATGAAATGATAATGAGTTGGATGAATTTATTGAGAATGTATGTGTAAAATATAATTAGAAGTGATGAGAGAATTCTTGAGTGTGGCTTGGTATTTATAGCAAAACAAGACAGCAGGCTGGCAGACCCGGCGGAACCAAAACAAGGGTTCCGCCTTTGTATCCACAGGGTTCCGCCAGACTGACAATCAAATGCTCAAGAAATCTTTCCATATCTATGCAATGTCTAATCAAGATCCTTTGAGTGAACTACAAGATAGATTGAGTAAGAATCTTTACAAGTGTGTAAGAAATCTTATGGAAAGTCAACTTCTAGATTTGGAAATCTTTCCATAAATGCTCATGATGCATGCCATGATGTATACAACATTTTCTATTTATAGAAATACGAAAATGTTATGTTTTATGCAAAATGTAAATGTAGCAAATGTAATGTTTAAATGAAATAAAGTCTTAGTTATGAAAGGCTTAAACTATGTTTATGATTTGCTAAGAATTAAAGTGTATACTTTGTCGTTTACAAAACTTAGCAAAGATCGTAAAATATAAATAACGTTTTTAGGCGATATTTGTATTAACATAGCGCACGCACCCAAAAAATTTAAAATGTCTTAAAGAGGGTTTTCTCCATCCTACGCTTCAAATGGAGTCTCATTATCCAGGGATTTTGTTGGAATTCTGTTAAGCAAGTAGACTACTACGTAAACTACTTCTGCCCAAAAACGGTTTGGTAGACCTTTCTCATGCATCATGGATTTTGTCATTTTACAATGGTCTAATTCTTTCTCTCAACTACATCATTTCGTAGATATGTATATCAAATTGTGACTTGACGGTGCATGTCTTCATCCTCACAAAACTTATCATACTCTTTGGAGTTGTACATTCTTTCTTGATGACTTCTCAAAAGTTTGATAAAGCTCCCCATTTACATTTCAACAAAACTTTTAAACGTTTTAAATGTTCCAAAAACTTGAGATTCCTCATGGGACCACAAATATCGGTGTGTACTAGCTAAAGATTTCTGGAGATCTCTAAGCTACTCCTTTCGTAAATGTTTTCGATGATGCTTTCTAAGCGCAACCATTTTGAAAACTCCTTCAATATCATGAATTTGCGGCAACCTCCAGTCATGTTTTTCTGACAGAGTAAACTTAAACTATGAAAATTTAGATGTCTAAGCCTTCGGCGGCATAGCAATGACTCATATTGTATTGTGGCCTTCAGCGCAGTGTTTTCCACACATGTTAAAATAATTGAGAAACTTATGTCTCGCCCCATTGTTATTTTTTGCATTAATTCTCGACTTTGACCTTTTTTTTTGTAAATATTGCAACCTTTTTTTTTTTTTCAAAATGAACGGAGTATACCTTCTCTACAAGTTGTCCGACACTAAGCAAATTTTGTGCAAGGTCGGGAACTAGTAAGACGTTATTGATATATTTGATACATGTTTTTGTCTTGACCGGGATCTTTCCTCTTCACTTGTACTAAAGCTTCATTTCCTATTTTTACTTGAGAATTTCCGATACTACCAATTTTGACAAAATAATTTCGTCGATGGTCATATTGTTGCTGCCACCACTACTAAGAAACTATATGTCATTACTTTTCGATGTGGCTGACTGTAAAAAGAAAATATTTCCTTCTTCTTGTTTTTGTTCTGAAAATTTTGCTTGTTTTTGGTTCTTCTGTCAACAAGACTATTCATGATGACTGAATTAGTCCCAGTAAATTCATTTATAATTTCTTTAGTGCTAAACAATCCTTTTCTTCATGATTATCTTTCTTGCAAATGGAACACTTGTAAGAGTTACTTTTCCTGGATGATTTTTTTGTCAAAGTTGCCTCGACCTTTTGATCCTCTGTGACTTTGTCCACATCCACATCTTCCAAAATTTCTTCCTCCTCTACCTTCGCGAGATGAACTCCCTCTTCTATAATAATGTGGTGGTTTCTTATCGCCTTGCATGTTGGATTCAAATGCACTATTGGTTGCCTTTGTCGGAATGTCATGTCATCCGCTGCTCATAAGACTTGAGGGAACTTAGTAGATCTTGAATAACCAAAGTTTTCAAATCTTTGGTATTTTCAATGACTGTTATGACTAGATCAAATTTTCGGTAATATTAATGAGAATTTTGTCAACGACTCTTTCATCTTCAATTTCATCACCAAACTTTTCATCTGATTACTCAAGTCGGTTAATCCATATATAGTGACTCATCGTCTTTCATCTTCGTGTTCTTATAATACTGTCTGAAAGTTTTTAGCTTTATAGCTCTTATTGTCAGTAATATAAATGAATGATTGATTTGATTGCCTTCATTATGAGAATACATAGTACAATAAAAAGGGATACATAGAGCATTCTAGAAATGGGCTTGATCCCAATACAAATATACATCAAACATTACGGGCTAACACTCCCCCAGGCAATCAGAGCGGGAGGACATTTGATGCTTAGACTGGTGCGAAATTCTTCAAACATAATGGATGGCAATCCTTTAGTGAAAATGTCCGCATACGGATAACGTGAAGGAACATGAAGTACCTGAACCTGACCAATAGCAACCAAGTCTCGAACAAAAGTATATCAATCTCAATGTGCTTTGTACGCTGATGTTGAACCAGATTATAAGATAAGTAGACAGCTCTAACATTATTACAATAGACAAGCGTAGTGGAAGAGAAAGGAGTGTGCAGCTCACGAAGTAAATTCACTAACCAAAAAGTCTTAGCAACAACATTGGCAACCCCACGATACTCGGCTTCTGCACTAGAATGAGAAAGTGTCGGTTGATGCTTAGAGGACCAAGAGAGTAGGTTGTTGCCAAGAAAGACACAGTATCCTGAAGTCGATCTCCTAGTAGGACAACCAGCCCAATCCGCATCCGAATAAGCAACCAAGGATGTAGTAGAATATGCAAACAACTGTATCCCATAGACTAATGTACCCCGAACATATGGCAAAATCTATTTAAGAGCCAAGAAATGAGGCTCTCGAGGATCATGCATATAAAGACAAACCTGCTGAACCGCATAAGAAATATATGGGCGAGTAAAGGTAAGATACTGAAGAGAACCTGCAAGACTTCGATATAAAGTCAGATCAGATAAGGGATCACCATCATCCCCTAGCTTAGACTCAGTGGCAACAGGAGTCCAACTGGGTTTAAAAGAAGCCATATGTGCTCTCTCTAAAATCTCAATGAAATATTTGCGCTGAGATAAGAACAATCCTGTAGAATCACGGCTAACATAAATTCCCATAAAATAATAAAGTGAGACGAGATCTGTCATGGATGTCATAGAAAACACCTGATGTAATGAGTGAATGATCTGGTGCAACAAAGTCTCAGAAGAAGCAGTAACAACAATATCATCAACATATAATAACAGATAGGCAGTATATGTCCCTTGTATGTATATAAATAATGATGAGTCACAGCGACTATAATGAAACCCAACCCGAGTAATATAAGATGCAAATCGCTGAAACCAAGCTCTAAGGGCCAGCTTAAGCCCATATAGAGACCGTTGCAATAAACATACACATAATCAGGATGCACAAAATCCTGAAACCCCGGAGGTTGATGCATATAAACTGTCTCGGATAAATCACCATGCAAGAAAGCATTCTTGACATCAAACTGATGGATCGGCCGATGTCAAGAAGTAGCTAAACTTAGAACAGTACGAATAGTACCCGGTTTAGCCACCGGAATGAGGGTCTCATCTACATAGTATAATAAATAAGGATACATAAGGCATTCTAGAAACGGGCTTGAGCCCAATACAAATATACATCAAACATTACGAGCTAACACTTGCTTTGACGCCTACTTGAAATTCTTACTTGAGCAGCTCCCAAGCTTCTTTTACACTTTTAAGGCGCATAATTTTTGGGAAGATTGACGGCGTGACTCCCTGTTGTATCACACTTAAAACGGTTGCAGTTATGCTCCTCTATTTCTTTAAATCGTTCATTTGCCTGTCGATATATTTTTTTGTATCATCGGGCTCTTCAAATGTATTCTTGACATCACTAAACACATTTAAAGAATTGAAGTATTGATGAGGCGAAAAATGAACCACTTTTAGGGGGTCATTTAAGCCCGGAATTGAATTTATTTGATCAAATATTGCCCTAAATCGTTCCTTTTGTGATTTTAGGTACTTTGGGAGAGAAATCTGGAAAAGGAAGCAATTCGGACGTTTTTGGAGCATAAAAGTGAAGAAAACGCCAAAGTCTTAATTTTCCTTGCTGGAAACAGTAGGTGACGGCGTCAAGAAGTAATTTCTGACGGCGTCAAGAGTAATTTCTATGACGACCCAGTACAGATTTGACAGCGTCACGAAGTAGGGCGTCAAGAGTAAAATGCATGACGGCCTGGAAAATGCTAACACATGACGGCGTCAAAAGTAGATCAAGGCAGTCCGAGAATTATTTTGGCGGCGAGGTGACGGCGTCACAAGCTTTGTCTTGACGCCGTCAGACCCTATTTCCTATATATAGTTTTCTAATTTTCACATTAAAAAAGGAGAGAAGTTTTGGAGAAACCCTAAGTACGAACTTGGTGCGAATTTTACAGGTTTTTCAAGGGTTCTAAGCCCTTGATACCTTTCATGTGTAATTGAGATAAATATTCTTTTAATTCAATTAATATGTCTATGTGTTGGTTGTCTATATCTTGTTCTTGTCTTAATTCCATCATGCTAGGCTAGATCTATCTTGTGTTTGCTTAGATATAATGAAACCTAGATGTTAATTATGTGTTGATTACTTGTTTATATTTGTATTGGATGAATGAATTCGATGTTAGGCTTAATAAAACTGGCAGACTTTCAAATGGTAACATGCTTGAACGTCTTAGGAAACATGAACTGATGTGCACTAGGTTTTATTGGTTGTATTTAATGCATGAGCCACTGTTTATAATCCCTATGGTTGTGCTGGGCATGGTATAGGAGGAGATAAGAGCTCATAGGATTGGGAATGGTATTAAGGAATACAATCCGTCATCCATGCAACTATAACAAGTAATTAACGTGTAAAAGATGTCTAGGGAGTAGTGAAATCTAAGTAAACACATTTTCTCCACTTATTGCTCATAACTTTTAGTATAATTTAGTTTATTTTCATTTCTAGTATTTTATTTTGATTGCATCTTTAGCATTGGGTTAGTTGACTAGCAACTAATTCCGCCCAAATCCTTCAAACCCGAGATTTTTACTTGCTTTCTAAAAGATATAAAAATACAAAAATAATCATCCCTCACCTTTAGAACTAGTATTTAGGTTTTCTAATCCTAGCGACACTATTCCTAGCTGAACGATCGATCCCCCGGTACTTGTCACTATACTATACTATAACGATTAGGTACACTGCCTGGTGGGGTTTGTAAGCTTCTCAAGATCCCTTGAGAGGTAAAGCCTGGTGCGATTCCAACGTATCAAGTTTTTGGCACCGCAGCCTGGGGAATAGTTATTGTCTAGGTTAGAATATCTTTTTATTAGGTCTACTTGCTAGATTCCGTTCTAGTAAGATTTTATTTTTATTTTTAGGTTTTCTTTAGTCTATCTTATTTCTTTGTGTTTTTGTTCGTAACTTTTCACCACCCGACATCATGGACGATGGGAACATCCTTGAACCCGTCATCCCACCACAACAAAACCCACCACTAGAACCCCTTAGGCCCCGAACCTTAGGAGAGTATTCCCGACCTAGCCACCAAGGCTACCGAAACACCATTGAGCTCACCGGAGCCAATGTAACCCCCTTGCGATCCGACACCATCCGGTTGGTGCAAAGCGGATGTGCATTCCATGGACTTCGTTCCAAAGATCCAAATCAACACCTTAAGGACTTCCTAAAAATCGTAGATTCCATAGACCTAGGTGTTGAAACTAGAGAGACAACCCGATTACGCCTATTTCAATTCTCTCTACGAGATCAAGCTAGTCAATGGCTTGAGCGTTTACCTGCGGGATCCATCGCCACATGGGATGATCTCACCACTCGTTTCCTTGCTCAATTTTTCCCACCAGGGGGAACTACTAAGCTTAGAAATGACATCTTGATGTTCCAACAATGTCAAAATGAAACCTTTTACGAAGCATGGACTCGATATAAAGACCTGCTCCGAAAAGTCCCTCATCATGGCATCGAATCATGGCTCCAAATTCAAATCTTTTACGATAAAGTTGACTATCAAACAAGGAGAGCCATTGATTACGCAGCCAAGGGCAGGCTAAATAGACTTAGCATTGACGAGTGCTGGAAAGTTCTTGAGGGGTTGGCACAATACGAAGAAGAAGGATGGGAGGACCCGATGTTTCCAAGCAAGGGAAAACTTGACTACGCACACGCCACCCAAGAACAGTTATTAGGAAGCATCGAGAAGCAAGTAAAAGAATTAATGAGTATTGAGAAACCTGCTGCTCAACCCATGTGGAATCCTAATTTACGTAGGAATGCGGTTATCGACCACGATTTTCCTGAACGTTCACGACAAGAGGAATTCGAAGGGATAATGGTAACCTTCATGGATAATCAGGAAAAACAAATCCAGCACCTAGAAGTACGCATGGAAAGCACTCACAAAGCTTTTATGAATTTAGCAGACCGATTCATATCAAGGGTCAAAGAAAAGATCAAAGAAAATTCCATACCTAAAAAAATCGAAAAAGTCTTCGAGGTTTCAACCCCTTTTGCGGTTGACCAAGAGGATAGCGAGAAATTTTCCCCAAGTGCTTCACCATTAACTACCCCCGGTTCTCGTGAGCATCCCCAGGAAGAGGAGAATTCGCAATTCCATAACATTTTCGTTGGATGCTTGCGAACCACATTCCCAAACCTATCCAAGAGACGTTCTTTTGGTTTTAAACCCAGTGTAAAGAGGTTGTACCTCAAAAACACCACTGATTTGAAACCCTCTATGGAACAACATCTCTTTTTACACACTGGTGACCCGTGCGCAGGTTACAACTTAGCCAAAACGTCACCCAATCCCTTCTACAACCTCACCTCTTTCCGTGACAGTAATGAAACGTTCGACCCTGGTGGACCTCGTTAACGGAATAGCTACTCATGGTTTTACTAATGTTTAGCTATTCACACAAAGTGCAGGGACTAAACGTGGAATTACTCCATTTCTCACCTCACACGGGCATCTGAAGGCGTCAGACATAACTCTTGACGCCGTCACCTCGATAGATCAGCAATATTAACCCAAAACCAATCACTTTCAACCCATACCCCACAAATCTCACCCAAAGTGCTGCTACTACTCCGAATCTCCATCCTTCAATTCGACGTCTTTCGCAACCAATCTTCACTTGGTAAGTGATTTTTCTTCATTCTTTTTCGATCAATTGTCCTTAGGAACAATCAATTTGGAAAACCCCTTTCGCCCGAAACCCCATTCTTGACCCATCATTGACAAATCGTAATGCCATCCAATTGGTGATTTGTAAACATGGGGTTACTCGTTGATTATGTTATCCCACTCGAATCATGCATTAGTTTAGGGAAAGCCACTCATGCCACGGATTTTTTGACCCCCCCACCCATGTTTTCTGATTAAAGGAGCGTTTGGGTAATGGGTTAAGAGTTTGAAAATTGATTTTTCCCTCGTAATTGCATGGTTCGGATTCTGCTGGGTCTGACGGCGTCAGAACTTTTTTCCTGACGGCGTCAGATGTGTCTGACAGCTTGAATCGATTAAAATTCTCGTTCAATTATTTCCGCCCTCTTCATCTTATTTCAGGAAAATGAGCAAGCGATCTCGTCAACATTGTGGCAGCTCTTCCAGGTCACAAGGAGTCAACTATGGAGAATTGGTCCATAGTTGGGGTAAATTCGACAATGTGGCCGCCACCACCAAGTATGCAGAGCTTTGTAACCACCACATTGATGCTAGGGCCGTGGTTGATTGGGAGTTTCTCAGGACCCAAGGGTTGGAAGGTGCATTTCTGGGGAGGATCCACACTGATGGATTTGCGGGTCCTCAATGGGAAAGGTTGTTTAGGATTAGGGAGACGGTGTATAGCGAGTTGGTGAGGGAGTTCTTTGCGACCTTCCATTTTGATCAGGCTGAGGCTAGGACAGACATGGGGGGGCACCACTATCTATTTTAGGTTAGGAGGGGAGTTGCGATCATGTTCGGTTACTGAGTTTGGTTGGAGGCTAGGGTTGTATACTAGGGAGGAGGCGGTTGATGCAGGTTTTATGCAGAGATTGTTGAATGGGGAGACTCAGAGGAGTGATATGAGGTGTGTTACTTTTTGGCCGACAATTGGGGACGGGGTTTATACCTCGATGACTGAGGCAGCATCGATCAGGGACCCTAGGGTCAGACTGGTCCACAGATGCATCACGTACAGCTTGTCAGGACGTCATGGCACCACTCACCGTGTCACTGCTTCAGATCTTTTCTACCTGTACACGATCTTTTCAGCGGATGTTTACTGCAACATCCCATTTTTGGTAGCTAGTTATTTGAGGACCAGTGTGGGTGAGAGGGATATCGATAAGGTGTATGGGGGGATGTTCGTGACCCGGTTGGCTCGTTCCTATGATCTTCTTACTCCTCGGATCATGGGGTACTTGAGCGACTGTGGGGCTTGTAGGGTGATGAGGGCTAAATCCCTCAGGCAAATGAACATCGTGATGCAGCTGGCTGATGGGTCCTATGGTTGGTACGCGGCAGGGATACCCGATGATGAGGATGATGATGATGATGAGATGGGGCCCCAGCAGCATCTATTCCAGGGTTATGAAGAGGGGACAGCTGACTACTACCGACACATGAGTCGGGGAGACTGGCAAGCACATCAGGGTGCCTGGATGGGTCAGGTGGACGCATGGCGGACCACCACTGACCAGCGCTTTGACTGGATGTATGATCACACCATCCGCCAGATACAGCACCTCTCCACCCAAGATCAGCTTGAGCCTCACCTGCAGATTGACCCATTCCCCGGCCGTGAGACTGACTACCCTCCCTACGGGTACACCGGACACCTCCCTCCTGGCTATGACTACCGTTTTGGTCCTCCTCCTCAGTGATTCCTCTTGATATCTGTTATTTCTGAACAATTTATTGATGGTTGTGTAATTTGAAACATTTGGTACTGTAATAGCTTAATATGCGGCCTCCGTTGGCCTTGAACAATTTATTTTTATGTTTACGTTTGTTTGAAATAATTGATGGTGCTCATGGTGACGTTCTTAATTTTGTGTGATTTTATTTTTGTTTGTTTGTTATTTGCTTCCGTATGCATGCTTTGTTTTTATTGTTGGTTGATCATGTTTCTAAATTAAATAGTGGAAATACTTTACTTTGTTGTTTTGGCCTAGTCTTAACTCCACCTAAAAGTATTTTTGCAAAAGATAACTGTTAGGGGAAACCCCAAATATGTTTTTAAGAAACAAACCGATCATGATTCTCAACAATATTAAATGACATGTGTATTAGTACTTGTTAGAGTCAAATGCTTGTATCGAGTCATAATGAAGTTTTGCAGGATTTTCCAGGAAGTAGGACCAAGTTTTTCCAGAAATTTTCCGGAAACTTAACATAAGAATTTCTGCAGGTCACTTCTGACGGCGTCACGAGTTAACTCTTGACGACGTCACGTTTAAAAATCTGGAAATTTTACCGGTTTTGTTTTTCTAACGGAGTCTTATGGTTTTTGTGACTTATTAAGTTTTATAATCTCCAGGAAATCTGTGAACTTCGTTCCACAAGCATTATATCTTATCTTGTTTTCTAGGATTTAGTAACTTATATAGGATGCCCTTCCGATTTTACGCGAGGTTGTTTTGTCTATTTTTTCAGGATTTACAGGTTATGTTTGACAAGAAGATGATTTATATTCTGGAAAGGAAACTTTGATTGTTCATTTTCTTGGAGGAAGATTTAACCTGGCCACCTTATTATCCATACCGAGCGAATCAGGGGAGTATTTGATTTCATTCTTTTTACTTTTTCACTTTTACATTCTTTACTTGAACATTGGGGACAATGTTCATCTTAAGTGTAAGGGGAGGGTAAAATGATGATACCTTACATGTACACTTTCGCTTGAGTTTGTTTTGTTTAATGGTAGATGTGTAATAAAACTATGAGAAATACTTTTTAGTGCAATTTTAGCGCCAAATTTAAAATTTTTTACAACATTTAGGAGTGAAACTTCAGCCATAGCAAGCGTCTCATGGATAGGAGATTGTATGACTAGCACATAACCGTATATTCAGAAAAATTTTCCACCCAAATATATGAGGTTCGCCTTTAGATTTGATAGGAAAAGCATTTACTATTAGTGCTTATGAGTGTACCGGTAGCATTTAGATTCTAGAACTTGCGTTAGTGATGCATCCCGAGACCGCTAGTGAGACTACATTCGTGTGGTAGGATTTACTATATGATAAGAGGCATTAGGATCACCCTTGTGTTAAACCCGTATCATAATTACTTGACCATTTAAGTCATATTACTTGGCTAGTTAAGTCAACTAATTTTTCCCACACCCTTAGCGTTGTACTTATTTTTAGTACACGAAACCCCTAGTACACCCCTCCGAGCCTATCTTTTCGTTTCTAACTTTAAGCATCTTGCTTAAAGGAAGAATTTGTTACACCCCACTTAAATGTACAACCAAATCGCCTTAGCCTTCCGTGTATGCACTCATCTTTTGTGCATTATTGTTATTTGTTAAACCCTAAGTTAACTATCTAATTGATTACATGGCTGCTAAGTCGAGTCATATCCTTGTACATATTGTTTTGGGACGATTGGGACTCATGGGTAGAGTACTTATTTTATGGAGTAATGGGGAAAAACATCATTTATTACCCCCATATGTGCGTTAATCTTAAAAGTACTCCAAGTGTTTTGATTATCTTAATTCGAGTCATTAGATTAGTTTATTGTAAATTATGTAAAAAAATTCAAGTGTAAGGGGAATTTACATTCCCTATGATGTATTATTTTGGATGGTAGGGTAAGAGTATATGCAAAAAAAAAAAAAAAAAAAAAAAAAAAAAAAAAAAAAAAAAAAAAATCGAAAAAAATAATCGAAAAAAAACAAGAAAAAGAAAGAAAAAAATAGAAAAAGAAAAAGAGAAAAAACATACGGACTACCATCCCGTTTCATTCTATGTTTATTTTATGTTTTTGTTATTTTTCATTTATTAGCTTAAGTCGAGTCTAGTCTTGGCTTAGCAACGCCACATTGTACTTGTAATTAATCAAGATTGTTAACTCGCCACCAGTAAAACTTCCTTTATCCAACAAAACCGTGTATTTCATATCCCTACACCTAACGTTACAACCCTTTAAAAGACCTCTTTGATAGTTTATCCTAGGTGCTTACGCCATGTGGTGGAGGTTTGATCCTTTCCCAAGCCTATGGTAATCTATTTTGCTATGACAGGTAGTGAGAGATATCTTCCGTTTCCATATTGTGATTTATACTTTATTACACCCGAGAGATGTGAGTATCTAAACACTATTTGTGAGGTGCTAGTGTATGACCTCCGTGCTTGTCTATTGGTCTTTAGTGGAACGATTATTTGTTGTAATTACTTTTATATTAGTGTTAAATGACCCCTAACTTGTATTTTGAGTAGAATAAAAGCACATTTGCTTGAGGACAAGCAAATCTCAAGTGTAAGGGTATATGATGAGGCGAAAAATGAACCACTTTTAGGGGGTCATTTAAGCCCGGAATTGAATTTATTTGATCAAATATTGCCCTAAATCGTTCCTTTTGTGATTTTAGGTACTTTGTGAGAGAAATCTGGAAAAGGAAGCAATTCGGACGTTTTTGGAGCATAAAACTGAAGAAAACGCCAAAGTCTTAATTTTCCTTACTGGGAACAGTAGGTGACGGCGTCAAGAAGTAATTTCTGACGGCGTCAAGAGTAATTTCCATGACGACCAAGTACAGATTTGACGGCGTCACGAAGTAGGGCGTCAAGAGTAAAATGCATGACAGCCTGGAAAATGCTAACACATGACGACATCAAAAGTAGATCAAGGCAGTCCGAGAATTATTTTGGCGGCGAGGTGACGGCGTCACAAGCTTTGTCTTGACGCCGTCAGACCCTATTTCCTATATATAGTTTTCTAATTTTACATTAAAAAAGGAGAGAAGTTTTGGAGAAACCCTAAGTACGAACTTGGTGCGAATTTTACAGGTTTTTCAAGGGTTCTAAGCCCTTGATACCTTTCATGTGTAATTGTAATAAGTATTCTTTTAATTCAATCAACATGTCTATGTGTTGGTTGTCTATATCTTGTTCTTATCTTAATTCCATCATGCTAGGCTAGATCTATCTTGTGTTTGCTTAGATCTAATGAAACCTAGATGTTAATTATGTGTTGATTACTTGTTTATATTTGTATTGGATGAATGAATTCGATGTTAGGCTTAAGAAAACTGGCAGACTTCCAAATGATAACATGCTTGAACGTCTTAGGAAACATGAACTGATGTGCACTAGGTTTTATTGGTTGTATTTAATGCATGAGCCACTGTTTATAATCCCTATGGTTGTGCTGGGCATGGTATAGGAGGAGATAAGAGCTCATAGGATTGGGGAGTTAAGTGCGCCACCCCATGAATGGTATTAAAGAATACAATCCGTCATCCATGCAACTATAACAAGTAATTAACGTGTAAAAGATGTCTAGGGAGTAGTGAAATCTAAGTAAACACATTTTCTCCACTTATTGCTCACAACCTTAATTAATTTAGTTTATTTTCATTTCTAGTATTTTATTTTGATTGCATCGTTAGCATTGGGTTAGTTGACTAGAAACTAATTCCGCCCAAATCCTTCAAACCCGAGATTTTTACTTGCTTTCTAAAAAAATATAAAAATACAAAAATAATCATCCCTCACCTTTAGAACTAGTATTTAGGTTTTCTAATCCTAGCGACACTATTCCTAGCTGAACGATCAATCCCCCGGTACTTGTCACTATACTATACTACAACGATCAGGTACACTGCCTGGTGGGAGTTGTAAGCTTCTCAAGATCCCTTGATAGGTAAAACCTGGTGCGATTCCCACGTATCAAGAATGTCTCCATCTTGACACACCAATAATCGTAGTTTTCACCATCGAAAATTGGGACAACAATATTACTACGATCAAGTTCTTGTCTTCTTGTCATGATTGTTTTATAAAACTTAGTAGTAACTTGTTTAACCCAAAAATAGCTTTGAACAACCTTTGGTACCAATTTACGTTAAAGGTATGAGATTGTGTTAATACAAATAATTTTAAAAAATTTATTTGTATTATCCGAACTCTATACATTTTGATAATCATAAAATATAAAAACACGATACGTAAAACTACATTTGATAAGTTTTTAACCGAGAAAAATCGTTTCGACAACGTATCAACTACAATATCACTTCAGGTATGCACAAACACGATACTAACATTACTAAAGTGATTAAAGATTTTATTTTCTCAAAACTTCACATTTTTATGTGACAAAACACTTTTACAAAAGTATTTCTGTAATTAAAAAGAAATGTTTTATTAATAAAATAAATTTGAATTTCAAATCTCTGAACAACTAGCTTTCCCGCCTAAAATCAGATAAGTTTTTCACCAGATAACTTTCACCACATCAGGACAAAAATAGGAGCTTCTGTCGGACGGTCCCATAAACATGGCGACGGTCCATTATATATAAGGGACCGTCCAGCTTTAAGGGACCGTACCCCGCTCCTCCTGGTGCCTATAAAAACTGCACTGTTTTCTCAGAAAAATTAACCCTCTTCACACAAAACTTTATGTTCTTTCTTCCTCTTTTTTTGATCACTATAACGTGTCGATATGTGTTTATAAGTGATCCCGTCTCCCTCTATATCAAAGTGCAAGATAAGAACACTTATATTCGTCAAGAAATGAAGTGTTAGAGTCATCACACACAAATGTAACTAGTGTTACGATTCTCTTCTTTCCCCCAAACTCTCTAAGTTGTAATAAGTGTGAATTTGTGTATCTGACTTGTGTGTGAATCGTGATTAGGTGTGTTAGGACAAATCCGAACAAAGTGTGAGTCCATGAAGTGTTATATCTAGATTAGGACATGGTGTGAGTCGTTGTGTCGGCGTGTGTGAAGACTTGGACTTAGGTGTGAGTCCAACAAGTGAATATTTGGACCTAGTGAAGGTTCGTGAAGATTTGAATCGGGTGAAGATTCAAGTGGACGGGGTGATCGTCTGTGTGAAGATTTAGACGGGGTGATCATTCGAGTGAAGATTTAGACAGGGTGATCGTCAGTGTAAAGACTTGGATTGTGTGTAAATCCAAGTGGACAAGAGTGCTTGTTCTTGTAGTCACGTGGGCTTGGTGTAGATTGGTCCTAGCTAGGATTAGGACTCGACATTCCGCTTAATGTCGTTAAACTTGGTATAAACTTTGTGTATGGTCTGTTCCTCCAGAAAGGAATGTGTTGACATAGTGATTGTGAACTCTCGAGTGTGGTACTCGGGGAGTGGGGTAGGGCGAAGAGTGAGCTTTGTGCCAAACCACTATAAATCTCGGCATCTCTGTGTGGTTGTGTTCTTTCCTTACCTCTTACTCTTACTTTACTTACTTTACATATTATTAGTGTGTTTAGAGATCTCGCATAACTATTGAATCAACGGTTATGAAAAAGAACATAAAACAACTAAAAACGGTTTAAAACGTAATTCTATACGGTGAAACTATTCAACCCCTTTTAGTTTTTACATTGTATTCTCACAAAAACTTGCTCACCAAAATATTTTGGTGGAAAATTTTAGAACACATAAACAATAATATCACTCGAATGCTTCTTTTGATAAAGTATGATAACTAATAACCCATTAGTTTCTAGGCAAAACTCAAAAGAGTAGTATTACAAATGAAAGTAATACTCCAAATGACTTAAATTGTACAAACAGATTGATGTTTGCTCTTTTATGGTTTGTTTGATGTTGTTTTGATGATGTGCTAATAACCTTCCATGGATACCTTGTTTATAGGCTGCCAAAAGACCAAACCAACTTGATTCATTCCAACTCTTCATATCAACGTTTTAATGTGAAAGGAAGGAATGGGTATGAGTGAGCAGAATTTGGCACTTGTTTCTTTCCAACTTGTGACTACTCCATCATGAGAGCATTCCATCCTTTGCAAGTTGATCAAGTAATCAAACCATTCCAACGCCTTGCATCTTCATTTATGAAAACTTTTTTTTTTTTTTTTTTTTTTTTTTTTAGTTTACGAGGCGCACAAACTGGTAGTAACAAGAGAATTTGTATAAAAGTGTAAAATTATTATTAATTCTATTGACATGCAAAATGCTACATTATGATTTAGAACAAAACATCCTTATCATTGACTGATTCATAACAAATTATTTGAGAACGTCGGAACAAATGGTAGAATGGTAGTAGAGAGTAAGAATGCTGATAGAAAACTAGTTCATCTAATGCTTTCTCTCTTACGGTTAACTTGTTTTCTTATGGTGTAGAAATTTTTAATGAGCTTTATATATTTTAGAAAAAATTAAATGTTGTTCACAATAATCAAAATCACACTCGTCGTCCCTATTCAATTTTATTTACATAAATAATATCTAATTTTCAAACTATTTACATTGATAATCTCTATTTTGAAATATAGAGACTATTTGTATAATAACGATAAGGATTACTCGTGTAACAAAAAACTATAAATTATTACACATGTGATCCCTATTTTTCAAAATATGGACCATCGATGCAGCGAGTTTGAAAATTAGGTATCACAAGTGTAATTCAAATTGAATAGGGACGAGAAATGTGATTTTGGGTAAACCACATATACGAAACATGTAATTTTTTTCTATATTTTAAAACTTTCTATAACAAATACAATGACTAGTTTACAATATAACAGAACTGTTAATGCTTGCAATAATTAAAAATTGAAGTAGGGTATGATTTGTAAATGAGAGTGAGGAGGTGTGAAATGAACAAGGGTGCCATTTCTTAGCCTTAAGATGCGGGTCAAACACATTATAAAATTGAAATGATCATTTGCTATTGAAAATCAAACATGTGTTTTAGTGAAAAGTTTTGAACCTACTTAGGTAACATGTAAATGGTTTTAACCTGGCATGCTACCAACCATTTAATTATTTAATTTCACTAAAGTTTGACGGATATATAAGTATAACTATGCAATGGAGATGGATCAAAAGAAGATCCTGCTTGTTTTGGACTGGGACATGCCAAAGGAGGGAGCAAAAAGCAGTGGTAAAGCCAGATGGGTCGAAGTAATTTTCATCTCACCACAAGACAATTCAGGAGGAGTAGAAAGTTGCCGCAGCATAAGAGAAGTTTTATTTTAGAAAACCATAAAACATATTCTTTTATTAAGTTGTCGTGTTGCAAATTTGAGCTTTTCTATGCTCTATTTTATCTGCCATTTTTCTGAAATGCCTTCGAAATGGATTTTCGATCTTTTTCTGATATATAAGATGTAAATGTTTTGACTAGCTAACATTAAGTACAAAAGATGCAAATCGGTAAGGTCACGACATTTTAAATAATTGGCTGAAGTTCTAGTGTTATCTATATTGTCTAACCAGATTTTGAGACCCGTCCAATGGACGAGATCGACTCATGATAAAAATCATTATTTCATGACAAGGTGCGTTTCTTATATAAGTATAAAGCATTAAACATAAAATAAATAAAAATATAACTTGTGATTGCATATAAAAATGTGTCACAACACTTTAATATTAAAAGCTAACCAAATTGTTTTGTAACCAGCATAACAAATTAAAAACATATAGAGTGTATATGATATCTTAAAAACTTACTTTCATGTTGATATATATATATATATATATATATATATATATATATTATGTTATTATAATCGCATTGTGAATATTCATATTAAGTAATGGTGCAAATTGTACATGGTTTTACATAATAGAGAACTTCTTAAGTAGGTAAAAAAATTACATACTTGTATTTATATTAATCCTGACGAAAAGACGAACATAATTAATATAATTTTGCATATTACAAATATGAATTAGCATGTGTTTTTTACATTTTTGCATGATTATTTCGATTGTTATCATATTTTAAATAATGCTAGAGAGTTCATCCACCCAGTAGGTTTTGTGCTCCGTCATCCGCTTTTTGATGCCCTTAATTATTTCCCTATTTGCTACTTTTGCTTTCCCAATGATTCACACTGGGATTTGAATAGCCCCCTTGTGAATTCGTACCATTGTCGATAATGATGGTTTGTGGGACACCGAACATTGTAATTATTTGATCACAAATGAAACCCACTATTTTGCGAGTAGTGGTGGTGGTCATTGATTTGGCTTCGACCCATTTTCTGAAGTAGTCCACCACTATAATCATGTATTTAACGTGCCAGGTGCTGCTGGGAATGGGACGCGTATGCCAGTGCCCTATTGGTTGAATGGACTGGATGAAGTGATCGGTATGAGTTCATATGGGCTGCTCGCTGAATTGTAGCGTATGCCTAACATCCATTGCTTGACTTGAACTCGTTTTCTGCATCCTTGTTTACTGTAGGCCAGTGGTATCCCATTCTCAATGCTTTATTTGCAATAGCACGCGAGCCTGAATGCATACCACATACACCGCTGCATATTCTTGGATGATTGCTCGAGCTTCTTTGGGTCTGACACGTCATGCTAGAGGTCCCATGAATTTTTTGCGATATAAGTCCTCATTGATGAGAGTGTACATATTTGTTTTCCGTCTGACCTTGAGTGCCTCTGTTTTATCAGGTGGCAAAGTACCTTTTGATACGAAGCTGTATATTGGAGTAATCCAAGAATCTTCCATTTCGATCTTAGAGACTTCTTCAAGTTATATGATTGATTTTTCTTTGATTACCTCTATCATGACATTTTTTTTCTAGGAGTTCCTAGGTAAGTGTTGCAAGTTCGCTCAGGACGTCTGCTCTTTTGTTCATACCCCTGAAAACTTGAGTAATTGTAAAGGATTTCAAGTATGGTAGGATCTAGTTGACTAACTCCATATGTGACATCATTGAATCTTCTTTTTCTATGTACTCTCCTTTGACATGGGAGGTCATTAACATTGAGTGAGTGTATACTTGTACGCATTTGATTCCCATTGTTTTGGCTATGCGTAAGCATGCTAACAATGCTTCGTATTTGGACTCGTTGTTTGAGGCTTCGAATTTAAACCTCAAAGCATAAGTGAATTACTACCCTACTTTGCTAGTTAATACTAGACCCGCACCTCATCCATCTTTGCATGATGCCTCGTCTATGAATAGGGTCCATGTATCATCTTCGTGACTTATGGATTGGCTAGGTGGCTTTTGGTTGCTTAGCTGGTGTGATTGGAGCTGCCGTGTTGACCTCTACAAGGAAGTCGGCCATGAGTTATCCTTTGATTACATGCTTGGGTTCAAAAGTGATCTAGTATTCCCCCAATTTGATTAGCCATTTTTCCATTTTACCTGAGTACTCATGGCTTGACAGTACCTATTTGATTGGTTTATCTATCAAGATATGGATTAGGTGTGCATGGAAATATCTTTTGAGACACCTTGATGAAATGACTAAGTTGAAGATGAGTTTCTCCATCGGGGTGTAGTTGATTTGAACATCCTGAAGGACCTTGCTGACAAAGTGTATAGGTTTCTGGACCTTTTCCCTTTCTTCAAGGAGAACTAATCCGATGGCTCCCTAAGACGCTGCCAGGTACATGGTGAGGGTTTCCCCTAGTATTGGAGCTGTCAGGGTAGGCAGTTCGGTTAGGAATACTTTGAGGTCTTGAAATGCTACTTTAACCTCATCAGTCCATTGATGCTTCTTGGTATTGTTGTGTTCAACCAAGATATGGAATAATGGTAATTGCCTTTCAGTTGCTCTTGATAGGAACCGGCTCAAAGTTGCGAGTTTCCGTTCAGGCTTTGTAATTCCTTCAAGTTCCTAGGCCGAGGCAGGTCTAAGATGTCCCTGATCTTTTTTAGGTTTGCCATGATTCCGTTAGAATTGATTATGTGGCCCAAGAACTATCCTTCATCTACCCCATATGTACATTTGTCTAGGTTTAACTTCATGTTGATTTGACTTAGGTTTTAGAATGCTTCGGTGATGTCATGTAAAAATGCATAATTTTTCTCTTAATAACCATGTCATCCATATATGCTTCCAATTTTACCACAATATGCGCTAGGAACTCTCTATCTATCAGTGCTTAATAGGTAGCGACCTTGTTTTTGTGGTTGAAAAGCATTTTGGTGTATTAGTGGATGTTCTCATTGGTGTAAAAGGAGGTTTTTCCTCATCAAATTTTTTATGAGCATCTGATGGTATCCTTTTTAGGCATCAGAAAGCATTTGTATTTAAAAGTAGTCAGGGATTCTACTTTCCAGTCTATGAAGCAATGGGTAGTTGTCTTTTAGGTACACTTTGTTCAAGTTAGTGAAGTCGACATACATACACCATGTACCATTGGATTTTGTGACCATGACTGGGTTTGCTACCTAGGTTTGGTATTTGAGAGGTCTTAGTATGCCTATTTGGATGAGGTCCTTGATCTGAGAGTTAATAGCTTTGATCCTTTCAAGAGAAAGATTGCGTCGTTTCTGCTTGATACGAAATGCGAACTAGTTAAGAGCAAGGCTATGCTATGCGAACTCTCATTGGAAACCCTTGGTTAATTATCTAGTTGATTACATGGTTGCTAAGTCGAGTCATATCTTATAAATACAGGTTTGGAATGATTGGGACTCATGGGTTTAGTATTATTTATTATGGAGTAATGGGGAAGAAAGTCAAATTATTAGCCTCATATGTACGTTAATGTTTTTTGTACTCCATGTGTTTTGATCCTCATAATTCGGGTCATTAGTTAGTTTATATTTATGTAAAAATGCAAGTGTAGGGATGCAGTTATAAATCCCAAGTTATTTATATTATTTATTATTGGCAGATCAAAAGATGGTAGGGCAGAAGTGTATGATAAAAAATAAAGATAAAAAAAAAAAAGAGAAAAAAAGGAAAAAAATAGATAAGAAAGAAAAAAAAAACATACGGACAGTCATCCTGCTTTTGTTTAAGTGAAGAAAAACACAAAAAGTGTTAGAGTTATTGTGTCGAGTCTTGGCTTAGCAACGCCACTTTATAAATGTAACTAACTTAGATGATTAACTTGCCACCAGTAAATTCCTCATATCCCCAAAACCGTATTTTCCTTACCCTTACACCTAATGTTACAACCCTTTAAAAGTCATCTTTGAAAGTTTATCCTAGGTGCTTACGCCAAATCGGTGGATGTTTGATCCTTCATCAAGCCTTTTGTAATCTATGTGTTATAAAATGTAGAGTGTTTATTTTTCCATTTTCATACATGTTATATAACCTATACACCTAAGAGATGAGATAATCCAAACACTTTATGTGAGGTGCTAGTATATAATTTACGTGCATGTTATGACTATTGTAGAATGAGTTGTGTTATAAATTATCTTTAAACCAATGCTAAATGCCCATTAACTTGTAAATTGATTAGGATAAAAGCACATTTGCTTGAGGACAAGCAAATATCAAGTGCAGGGATATGCAAATATCAAGTGCAGGGATATTTGATGAGGTGTAGTTTTATATTTTTTTAAGGGGTCATTTAGCCTCTAAATTCGTACATATTCGATCAATTATTACCCTAAATCGTTTCTATTTGAGTTTTAAGTACCCGGGAAGAAAATGATGGAAAATGGAACCATTATGGCTTAATTGGACAAGAAAACGAAGAAAACAACAAAGTCAAGAAAAACGTCACAGAAAAGGAGCTATGACGACGTAACAAGCACTGTGTGACGCCGTCACTTGAAGAACTTGAAGAATCAGAAATTACAAGTGAAGACTCAGGTGATGGAGATGGCGTCAAGACCAAGATTACCAAGGCTGACGGCGTCACAACTTACAAGTGACGCCGTCACAAGCTGATCTGGAATATCACAACTTGCGCGCGAAGTACATGATGGCCATAGAATCTTCATACGAACTCGAATTTAGGTGATTCAAAAGGCAACGTAACCGAGATGAAAAGATCTAAAATTTGGTGAAAAGGGCATTGTGACACTGTCATTCCTTGGGGCTGATGCTGTCACCTCAAGCCAACAGAAAATCAGCCTATAAATATAAGTTCATAAATTCACATTTGTAAGCCGTAAACCCTAAGTCCGATTCTAGGGTTTAGGTAGGTATTTTTACAGCAACTTAGAAGGTCTTAATCATTTCATAAACATCTTGAAATGGTTTGTTGATTCAATATTAATTATGTCTTAAATTATCATTATTGTTGTTTGTTCTTCATTGATTATACTTGGCTAATTCACCTAATGTTTACTTATGATTGTACAAAACTTGTTAATAATTAATGAGATCTTATTGTTTTCTTATTGGTGTTTGTGTCTATCTTCATCAATTAAAGCGTGACAAATTCAATAAGTCTAGTTGATTTATTTTATAATTCTTTCTTCCTATTGCTTCTTGTTAGTGGTATGTGCATTTGGCATTAGAAAACTAGCTATATCCCGTACCACATCTAAAATTCCAGTGAAACATGATTAGAATTAGAGGAGACTCCCGCAACCATAAGTCGACTGAATTGAAATTCTTCTTAAGTATTTATCACCCGTGATTTACTATTGGATGAGAGCGTGTCTAGAGGTAACACTTGGCTATGTTGTCACGTAGATAGCGGACTTAACCAACCCGCTGCTGAATTAGGGGAATACTTACACATTACACTAACAATGGTGACAGGGAAATATGTAGGCAGAATTGGATAGCTATCAAGGAGTAATACATCCTAGGTAGATACAATTCACTTACCTTGTAGATTCTTAATTTACTTTATTGCATTTAGTTTAGAAGTAATTTGATTAATTAAAATCACATCCTTCAAAACCTGAGACTTTTACTTGCTTCGTATATAATATAAAAGGCCAAAAATAATCTTCCCACAACCCTTAGACTTAATTCGACATACACTTTGATCCTACTTCACTATTTCCTTAGAGAACGATCAATCCTCGTGTCTTGCCTATAATACACTACAATGGTTAGGTACTCTGCATATGAGGATTGTAAAACTTTGGTGTTTTGTATCCATGCACATCAAGTTTTTGGCGCCTCTGCCGGGAAATAGTCTAACTTTCGATTTCTATTTCATTTAGGTCTACTCACTGGATTCCTATCAAGTGAGAATTTGTCTTTTTCTTATGTAATTTTCTTTTAGTCTATCTTTTCTTTGTGCTTTTGTTCATAAAACTTTTTCATTGACTCTTCCTTTCACCATTATGGAGAACGTGAATCCACAAAATCCACGACTTGATTTTTACATTAAAAAATATAATTTTACTAATTTGGATATATTAAGATGGTGGGATCGTTGACTGGGTGGATATTCTTCGTAGGTATTTACCGTGTGTGATTCACTATTAGGCGAGAGCGTGTATGCAGGTAACACTTGCCTAGGTTGTCATGTAGATAGTGGACTTGACCAACCTGCTGCTGAATTAGGGGAATACTTACACATTACACTAACGAGGGTGACATGGTAATATGTAGGCAGAATTGGATAGCTAGCAAGGAGTAGTACATCCTAGGTAGATACGATTCAGTTACCTTGTAGATCCTTAATTTACTTTATTGTATTTATTTTAGTAGTAGTTTGATTAGTTAAAACCACCTCCTTTAAAACCCGAGATTTTTACTTACCACCTATATAATATAAAAGACCAAAAATAATCTTTCCTCCATCCCTAGACTTAATTTGACATACACTTCGAGTCTACCTCACTATTTTCCTAGAGAACGATCAATACCTCATGTCTTGCCTATACTACACTATAACAGTTAGGTACTTTGCCTAGGAGGATTGTAATGGTGTTTTGCATCCATATGCATCAATGACATAATGTATCTCTGAGCTAAGTTCAGGGTTAAGCTAGTCTGAGTGCCTATGCTCTATGGTAATATGTTCTGAGCATTAGATATATGAGCATATAGAGAAGTATAAGTAGGTGGACATAAGTTTAAATTCGTACATTGTTGGTGTCGCTACTTGCGTGACCTGGGCACCCTATTGATACTCCCCATATTGTACCCCAGAACCAGGTTCGATGCCTATATATGGCTTTTGAAGCTTGACCCCCTTGATACTGTATCCCCAGACCTTCGGCCACCATGGAAACTTGTTTCCCTTCCCGAGACCATGCGAGTTTTTCTTGGAGAGGCATTGAATATGAGCTGACATGTGATGACCCTTCAATAAAGCTTCTCGCTAATTGGTGAACTTTTTTCTCTAGTTTATGTTTACCTCTTACAGGGTGAGTAAGGCTTTCTAGTTGGACAGACCTTGGTTGGTTGCTTGTTTCAGAAACTAGAGGTATTGAGGTTTGTTCAACATATATGTTTGTTTGAAACTCGTAAAAAGGAAAAAAAAAAAAAATGTGTTTTCTAGATGAGAAAATGAACAAAAAATATATGAATTTTTTTGGCAATTTTGTATCATGTCCCCTCGGATGGCGCCATGTTTACGTATGTGATGTAAAACGTGATTGTTATCGTGTTTAGATGGTTGTGTTGTTCGGTTTCCCATATTAAACAATAAGGACCCAAGAATATGATTAAGAAGCAAGAGTTTCGGTAACACTCAAACAAACTACTTAAGTGTGTGTTTTACTATGTGAATGAATCGAGAGAGTCCCAATGGTATGAGAAGTGTAGAGAGACTTTTACTATGTCATTATTAGTATGAGGAGTGTAGAGAAGTTTAGAGAGACTTCAAGTGAGTTTTACTATGTCATTATTAGTATGAAAAGTGTAGAGAGGCTTCGAGAGAGTCCCAATGGTGAGCTATGTCTTCTATTTATAGAGGGACATTTAAGGTATAAGGATAAACCCCATAAGGATGATCAAACGACTGTTAGACAGGCCACGTGTTGCTTATCTGTGGTGTAGACAAGATTGACAGGTGCCACACTCTCCTTGGCTCATACTAGGTTGTGGGTGCTTCCTCTGTACTTGCTAAAGTGTGTAATGTTGTCATATGTCAGATAGTACATCTTTAATCGTTAGTGATAGTTGGGACACAGTTGTCCCATGCGTTTCTGTTACACGGCCTGAGAGTCTTCTAGGCTAGGTGTAACTTGAGATTATAGTCGGAGCGTATCAAGTGTTGACAATGGGCTTTGTTAAGTATGTGTAATGGGTTTGACTTTTGCATATAGTTAATGGGTTTGGCCATTAATACTGATACACTATTATATAAGTTTATTTAAGTTGATATAATTTGTCTAAAAATTCACAACTAAAGGTTTATTAACTACATTTTTTTTTATTTACAAAATCAATGCATGTTTTTTTATACATAATTTTTTTTTCTATAAAGATCTTTTAGATCGGCTTGACCAAATTGTTTTAGTTTTAACTTTCTATTATTTAATTGAATGACTCCAATTTTTTTATGTGACAAAGCGGAGCTCTCTTATTTCTCCAATAATTGAAACCTTTTGAAAATTTTGATCTCACATTCTTTATGTTTTTATTTTGCCAAAACTGACTTGTTGTATGTTCTCTGATTATATAAGAGATTGTTTTGTTAGTGTCATTAATTACCACGAGTCTTTAGTTTAAAACCTTTAAAAGTAAGTTTTGATTAAACCCAACAAGTTAATTGATGTCAACTGAGACATAAATTAGGTAAATTGAGGTCTATGAAGTTATAAGGGGTTGGCAACATTTTCCTCACCTCAAATCCCTTCACTCACAAACAATCAATCTCCTTATGCCACATCACCCTCCTACTTTTTCCTTCACTCACTCACTTTTTGTTGGCATCACACCCCTCATTCTTCACTCACTTACTATTTGTTCCAATCTTGCTTTCCAACGTTAACATTTCAAATATTTTCATGCGGTAAACATCACCGCAGCGGTGCCTTGCCGTGCGGTGGGAGAGCACCGGCAGCGGTGTTCCCGCAGGGGAAGGACACCGTGCCGTGCCTCCCCGCACCCATTGCCAAGCCTCTAAGAATCAAATAACAGTGTAAAAACACTCAATTTGGAGAGAAAATGGATATGTTATTCAATCCTTTCTAAAGTGCACAAAAGCCCATTGTTAATGTCAAAACAATTTTCAGAAGATATATATGGCAAATTTTACAACAACAAAAAAAAAGATTGACGAAAATTAACCAATTTAACAAGGGATTCCACGTGATTCAATTCATAATATATTTCGGAAATTTAAATTGAGGGCCTCGACGGACACTGAGCATAAGTGCATAACATAGTCACTTGAGGATCACAATGTCGTACCGACCAGGCAACCTGCACTACTTTGTCATAGAAAATATACATGGATCCCTAGCGTCATGGAGATCAATATGCATTATGTAACAATTATGTTCCTGAATAGGAAAACTTCACTCAGAGACAACTTTCAATAATAGAAAGCTTAAAAGAATTAACTTGGTGGTTGGCGACAATGACCTCACTCATTAATTGTCATTTGTCATGTCTTACTGGTGATGAAGATATTAAAAGCAAAGACTAAAGAGCATCTATCAATTCACCTCTACTATTCAATATATAACCACATTTTGCAATAGACGTCATAACTAAAACCAATATCCGGAGTATACATTACCAGACAGCCTTCTGCATTAAAATGTCCCGAAATGACAATCTTTTCAGCTACAATGCAATTGCTCTTTCATATTTTTGGGTATTAGATGGTTGTAGTAAATCTACTATAGATTAGTTCTGTTGGGTGACCAACCATCCATTTAAATATCTTTGCGTGGTTGTTTCTTGCAAGTTTTGTTCAAGATTTTATTTTTGCCTGAAAGCAAACAATAGTTACAACGAAAGTTCAGCCCCGAAGCTTAAGTCAGCAAGTCTCTTTATGATCGAATTAAAAGACGACTAGCTAAGAGCTAGACAATTACATAAAATTAGGTAAGACGTTACAAGGATTACAAAGTCACTTTAATTATTCAATCGATTTTAGTTTTCGTAAACCTGTTAAAGACCCAAGTAACTGAAAAAGATTTGTTTTACACCGTTGAGAATTAGGTTCTTTAAATCTAGCTAGGCGGTAATCTGAAAGGTATAATAACGCCAATGTAAAGCTGATTTTAGGGAAAGTTTGGAGGTAGTTAAATAATAGAAGCTAGACAATAAGTCTTAAAAAGAAAGTTCTGGAGGTGGTATATTTTCAACGTGTGACATATTCACAGCTAATTCTTGTCAAAAAGTCAACATCAGCATTTACCCGCACGTGGTGACCTTTGACACGGGCTCTCTACCCGTTCCCATCCCCATCCCCACCAGATGCTCTGAAAGGTCCACTTAGGGTTAAGTTATTTGAAAGATTTCGCCTCACGGAATATCGATGAAATTATGTTTTGTATTTTTCCATGTTTCTTATAACTTGTTTTTAGACGTTTCTGGTAAAAGAAGAAACATTTTAATTTGTCATTGTTTAGTTAGTAATTCTAATACGTGATATTATTTATATTTTTAATGAAATCTCAATATCCTTCCGGGTATAATAGAATCATACCTATTAATTCACATATTATAGTTTAAGAAAAATCGTGGATGGCTTCCCCCACTGCGTGCTTAGAGATACACACAATCACAAAACAACCAATTCAGGAAAAAAAAAAAAAAAAAAAAAAAAAAAAAAAAAAAAAACACCAATCAAACGTAACTTTGCTAATTCGTTACAATGAAGTATATATGTAAGTGGTCGATGTAAACTTTTTAAGCTGGGATCATACACTACTAGAAAATGTTGATTCACACAATATTTGCAACGGATTTGCCACAAACAAACCTTTTGTCTGTAATCTGAGAGACATTCGTAGGAATTTTGTTGGATATTTGGTCAACAAATTGGTGTGTAAATCCTTTCTAATTTATCCATTAGAAATTTTCAACAAAATATTTTCCGTAAAAAAACTCGTCCGACAGATTTTCTATTAGTGATGCTTAGAGAGGAGGGTATCCTACGCCAACAGTGGCGTTTTCCTGGAAAACGCAACCCGAGCACGCCACAACCACACCGGGCCTCACGTTTTCGCATCTTGAGCCATCACGACCAGCCCAAATGGTCCCGGAAAACGCGACCCGACGGCGCTAACTCGGTACCGGTGCTCACGTTTTCCCGTATTTTTTTCACGTTTTCCCTTCTTTTTTGTTTGGTGTTAGATGTGTGTGATTTATGGAGGAATAAGGTATGGCTGCAAAATAGAGATGAAGTAATATCTGTTGTTGGCTGTGAGAGAGGGAGAAGAAGCAAAATAGCAAATGCAGATGTGTTGTTGGATGCAAAATGGAGATGAAGTAACCATAGAGGCGAGGGATATATTTAGGTGTAACCCTAAATATTTTTAATTTTAAACCGCTCTACATATAAGCCCAACAATAAAAACTCATACTTTTTAGTTTTTTATCCTTTTAAAAGCCCATTAAGCAAATAACGGAACTACCATTAATACACAACGGGTGATTTATGCTATAATGCTGTATAGTATTTTCTAATGGTAGCTAAAATTGTTTATATGTTCTTTATAAAATATGTTTTTTTTTAGTATATTTTTTTATTAATGAAAATTTTAATTTTTAATAAATGTGTTGTTTATTTAAATATGTTTAAATAAATGAAAATATATATATATATATATATATATATATATATAGGTCTAAAGGTGCACGACGGCACCAGAAACTTATATTATAGGAAGGAGGGTGTTTTTGGAGTTGTGGTGAATTATGGTGTTATGAGAAAAGGTGATGATGTGGTAACAGTTTTCCCCACGGCACCAGTGGGATGGCACGAGGATACCTAGTGCTCTTATACTAATAGTTCTAACAAACGTATGTATATAACTTACTCTAACTTCAATATCAAAGATTTATACTAAAATACAAGTTGGGCATGAAGTATGAGTGTATGACGACTATACCAAGCATATAAACCTTGAATAAAAATAGTTATAGTCCAAGTTAGGCCTAACATTATTTAACTAATATTATATTGTATGTTGGAAATTCATTACTTTCCTTGCCTTTAAAGCACTATTCTCCTCTTCATCTTAATGCTTCTTGTTTCTTCTTTCTACCCTCTCTCTTTCATCTCTCTCTCTATCTCTCCCCAATATTTGCAGGTTTCTTGAATGTCTAGAGAAAGGTATATATAGCAAAAAGCCTCTTTAGATTCAACTCATGTAAGCATATTTCTTGAACGTTGAAGAAAAATTACATACTAATTAATCACCATCTTTTGACCAACCAAGTTTCTTGTTGTATTAATAGTTCTTGATTCTTATTTTTTGTGGTTCTTGATTATTGTTTTTGATGTTTCTTGATTCATTTTTTCTATGGCTTTTTCTATTTCAATATACGCTTATCTTATTAAAATTTGAACCCACAACCTTTTTATTGGGCCACCGCCTGCCATAGTGCTAATTAAGTCAAAGACCTATTGGCGTATAATTACTTGTATCTTGACTTGTTTTCTTGTGGTGTTGTTGTTAGGGATTTCTATGATGATGCAGGGAAGAGGATAAAACGAGAGATCGATGCTTATATTAACACGACAGCCGGGCAAATGGGAAGGAGACAAATATTGATTCCGCCACCAGGGACTTTGAACACGATCACCCCATGTGCTGCGTGTAAGCTTCTAAGAAGGAGATGTGCGGAAGAGTGCCCGTTTTCACCTTATTTTTCCCCTCATGAACCTCATAAGTTTGCTGCTGTCCACAAAATATTCGGTGCAAGCAACGTCTCTAAGTTGCTTATGGTATGCTTCCTTTTGCCAATACCGTTTTAAACTTATTTTGTATAGATTATGTCTCTCGATTTCAGTGGGTGAAAAACGCATAGACCGTAAATTTCATGGGAGTTTGTAGGGTTTTCATGAGTTTTTGTGATCATAAAACTAAATATTTTCTTCCTTTGATCTTTCTTAAAAAACAGAAATGCTGTAGTAAACATACAATCATTAGATTTAAAGGCTTTGTTAAATACTAGCTAGATATTCATAAAAAGTTGCTATTTTTTCCTGACTTCAATAATTTTCTTGAAAAAGTGACTAGTAACAAAGAAAATTCACTCACCACATTAATACTTAGTCTTGTATTTATTAACCCTAGCTAAAATTCAAAAATGATGAATCAAACGGTTGCTAATTTTTGTTACTATAGTTTAGTTTTTCTCTAAGAAGACCTACAAGATGTTAAATTCAAAACCTTCACCTTATGTAATTAAGTGACATATACCTTGGAAATATAGTGATTAATTAATATACAAGACTTAGCACATATACTTTAATTAGTATCTCATGAATAAGTTTCAACCACTTAAAAAAACTCGCGAACGATCAATCAATTTGATTTTCTTAGCACAAATACTTTAACGCAGAGTTGTTTTTATTGTTTGATCTTATTAGGAAGTTCCTGAAAGCCAAAGAGCAGATGCAGCAAACAGTTTGGTATATGAAGCAAATGTGAGGCTAAGAGATCCAATATATGGTTGCATGGGTGCAATTTCCGCCTTACAACAACAAATACAATCATTACAATCTGATCTTAATGCAGTTAGGGCTGAAATATTGAGATATAAATATCGTGAAGCAGCGGCTAATACTCATGACATCAATATAATTGCTTCTACATTGGTTTCTTCCGGACCGATTGCAGCATCTCAGCTGTCATCCATCCCGGCACCAGCTACACCACCGCCACCACAACCGTCCATTGTTATCTCGTCTTCTTCATCATCTTCATCTTCATCGTCGTCCTCTTCATCAGTTCATCTTTATGGAATCCCTTCTAGCACTTCTGGTTATAGTACTAGTACCATTCCTAATAATAATGTATCAAGCTACTTTGCTTGATTATATGAAACCCTAGTTCATTCTTTTTTATTTGGTTTTGTTATGTATCATTATAAAAAGATGACTAAATGATTAATTTTTAGAAGAGTCATGATTAGATTTTGTTATTTGTCACTTATTTTTAGCAGAAATATATTTATTTTATAAGCTAGATAGCAGCCAAAAAAAGAAAAAAACAAAGTTCATGCGTCATTTCTCTTTTAGTAAATCTTGGCGTGATATAAATAAATATGGCAGTTAGCGTACCGTAGGGCCGTAATGTTGTATAAATGTGACTCTTTGATCATGATGCATGTTAGCTACACGTCTAGTTTTATATTTATTGCTTACAACTTATATAATTTAGGGTTTTTGATTCTTATTACAAGGAATGTGTACTTGAATGTCACAAAGATACGAGTATTGTAAAAAGCGATATATCATATATGCATGTTCGTCTAGCTGAAGCCATAAAAAGCGATATATCTTATTACAAGGAATGTGTACTTGAAGTCTTGAATGTCACAACTTATATAATTTTGTATTCTTTTTATTTATCACAATAATTGTGCTCTTTTAGCATAACAGTGTAGTCTTTATGCATTGCCTATTGTTTGTACATTAAACAAGAAATAGTACTGTAATGTTTTTTCGGTATAACAATCCTTACTGATTTTTTTCCTAATTGATAAAGAAATCAAATTTTATTAGCAAATTTATAGTTGGACTTTTTAATTGTTGCTTATGCTTTTAAAATGATGCATCATGAAATTATTGTTATATATAATCCGTAATATATACATTTGTTTATTCATTTTGGTCAGAGCCAAATTAATTTAGAGGACGTGAGATGCAATTAAAGCCCACGCACACGTTGGGGAGACAAATCGTATATTCTGCCCCCCTTAACCTCAACTTCCTTTACACACCACATTTATGATTTATTCTTATTTTATGTGTTTTGTTATTTTTCAAAGCAATGTAGCAAAGTTTGCTCGTTAAAAGTATCAATACAGATCGAGGAAAAACAACTTTTTAACATCCAATTTGAAAGCACAAAGAAGTACGTTACGTGATCACATTCGTAGTATTTCGTACTCACAAGGATTCTTGTAATGTGCTCACGTATGTCATAAAGGATATTTGTATACTTCAAAATAATAGATTTTCAAATATATGTTGCATAAAAGAATATCATGAATCGAATTTTATTCCAGAGGGATAATGGAAGACTATGTATATTTAATACACGTAGTCATCATTAGTTTGACATATAGAAGATCTATGAAACTAAGATTATGCTTCGAGTTGAACTGTGTTTTCTTTGTTTTTCTTTTTTGTACATTAGCGATTGGTTCGAGTTACAATGATTAATTAGTTTGCATGAAAATCACAAATATAATTATACTGTTGCAAAAGTAACTATTGAAATAGTTTTAGATCCCCGTGCACACACGGGGCTTTGAGTTTACTTTTTGTTAGATTAGCTTTAGGTTTAAAAATACGTCACAAGTAAAGAAAGCAACAATGATTAATATTAATGCGCTATATTTGACATGTAGTTATTCCCGTACTAAGTGCGTACACATAAGTAAAGATAACTACAAACTTAATATCAAGACATACAATATAACTGCCAAAATATAACCCCAAAAGACAAGCATCCTGATCATACTCTAATCTTCATCAGAGGAGACTTGTTCATGAACCTCCATAAGCTTAACTTGACGTTCCTTCTCACGAATCCCGTCAGTGATGTCATTGATTAGAGCAGTCAACATCATACTCCTGTTACTCTCCCTTTCATGTGTTTCAAGTAGACAACCAAGAATAACAACTGCCTTTTTTTTAATGGACCCAGATGACGAGTCTCCTTGAGTGGAACCTAACGGTCCTCCACCTTTTTTTGGAGTTCATTACGCTCCTCCACAAATCGCTTGAAACAACCTTTCTCTTGTATTATCTCATTGTTGACATGACTCTTGAATTCCGTTGCCAAATTATAAGACATAGATACCTCTTTGATTTCATTGATGTTGGAAGAAGAAGAAGCAATAGTTGTGTTAGGATTAGTTTTGGTCAAAGTGTTATTTGATGTGAAAGGATGGGTAGTTATTGTGTGTTCATGCATGGGGAAGGGAAATTAATGATGAATAACTGTTCATTCGTGAGGCTCAACGGTGGCAATCAAATCAACTGCCCTTATTAGTCACATATAAACACAAATTAACAATCATAACCAAAGACAAATTACACAATAAACAGACAAACACAATTAATATTTGTTCATGATGTGTGCGAGTTGCGCCCTCGCAAAAGGTTTTACCTCTCAAGGGACCTCAAGAGGCTTGCAATCTCCACCAGGCAATATACCTGACCGATGCAGTACAGTGTAGTGACAAGTACCGGGGGATTGATCGTTCTCTCGGGGAATAGTGTCGTTAGGATCAAAACTTCATTAAACTAAGTCTAGAGGTGAGGGGTGATTCTTTTTGTATTTTTATAGTTTTTTAGAAAGCAAGTAAAAATCTCGGGTATTGGAAGAGTGGGCGGAATTAGTTGCTAGTCAACTAATCCAATTTAACTACAAATGCAATGAAAATAAAATAACAAGAAAGTAAAATGTTGAGAAAAATAATAATAAGAGAAACGTGTTTACTTAGATTTCACTACTCCATGGCTATCTTTCATTAGTTGAATAGTTTGATACAATTGCATGGATGACGGGTTATATTCCTTAATACCATTCGTGGGTCGTGTACGATCTTTCCCAACTCTATAAGTTTCTACCTCTTCATATGTCGAGCCGACAACTAGCTCCTAACATGGCCTCCTTAGTAGTCACTCATGCATTAAATACAACCATAAAAATCATAGTACGCATCTGATTCATGTTTCTTAAGACGTTCAAGCATGTTACCAATTGGAAGTCTTCCAGTTTTCTTAAGCCTAACATCAATATCATTCATCCATCACAATTAATAACAAACAATCAACCAACAATCAATAGCTAGGTTTCATTATATCTAAGCAAACACAAAAAAACCTAGCCTAGCATGTTAAAGTCAAGACAAGCATAAGATAGAATCAAACAACACATAGACATATTGAATGATTATTGGAAGACTTATCTTTATTGAAACATGGATGAAAGAAGAGTGAAAAACCCTGTAAAATTCGACTTAGGGTTTGTTCCCAAGTTCTCCCAAAAGTTCTCTCCCTATTGAATGAAAATTAGAAAACTATATATAAAGAATACAGGTCTGACGGCATCACGTTATCATCCTGACGCCGTCAACTTGCCACCAATGCTTTCCTTGGATTGCTAGATCCAGATCTAATGTCGTCATGTGTTATTCCACACTTGGCCGTCACGTGTAAATTATGCTCTTGACGGCCTTGGTGACGCCGTCACTCATTATTCCCAAAAACGTTCTGGCGCATCTTATGTAACTTTTTGTCCACCTCTTTGCCAATACGTGACGTCGTCACCTCCAAAGCGTGACGCCGTTAGGTACTATTTCCAGCTTGATTTGGAGACTTTGCCGTTTTCTACACTTTTCACTCCAAAAACGTCCAAAATGCTTTCTCTTCCAAATTTCTTCTACAAAGTACCTAAAATGACAAAGAAACGATTTGAGGCAATATTTGATCAAATAATCACGACTTAGGGCTTAAATGACCCCCTAAAAGCGTTACACTTTTCGTCTCATCAGATACCCTTACACTTGAGATTTGCTTGTCCTCAAGAAAATGCGCTTCTATTCTAATCAAAATACAAGCTATGGGTCATTTACACTAATATAAATGTAATTGGAACAAATAATCGTTCCACTTCAACCAAAACAAGCACGAAAACTATACACTAGCATCTCACAAATAGTGTTTAGATACTCACATCTCTCGGGTGTAATAAAAGTATATATCACAATATGAAAATGGAAAATATCTCTCACTACCTGTCATAGCACATAGATTACTATATGCTTGGGAAATGATCAAACCTCCACCGCTTGGCGTAAGCACCTAGGATAAACTATCAAAGAGGTCTTTTAAAAGGATTATAATGTTAGGTGTAGGGATATGACAAACATAGTTTTGTTGAATAAAGGCAATCTTTACTGGTGGCAAGTTAATTATCTTGGTCAATTACATGTATAATGTGGCATTGCTAAGCCAAGACTTGACTTGACTTAAGCTAATTATAAACTAACAAAAACATAAAATAAATATAAAAAAACGGGATGGTAGTCCGTATGTCCTTTCTCTTTTTCTTTTTCTATTTTTTTTTCTTTTTCTTTATTTTTTTTTTTGATTTTTTTCATACACTCTTGCCCTACCATCCAAAATAATACATTGTAGGAAATTTGCATTCCCCTTACACTTGAACTTTTACACACTTTACAATCAACTATTCTAATGACTCGAATTAAGATAATCAAAACACTTGGAGTACTTTTTTTAAATATTAGCGCATATATGGGGGTAATAATTGACGTCTTCCCCGATACTCCATAACAATAGTACTTTACCCATGAGTCCCAATCATCCCAAAACAATATGTATAAGATTGTGACTCAACTTAGCAACCATGTAATCAATTAGATAATTAACTAAGGGTTTAAACATGTAACAATAATGCAGATGAGTGCATACAAGGAAGACTAAGGCGATTTGGGTGTACATTTGGGGTGGATTGTAAAGAAATTTTTCCTTTAAGTAAAATGCTTAAAGTTAAAAACGAAAATATAGGCTCGGAGGGGTGTACTAGGGGTATCGTGTACTAAAAATGAGTACATTGCAAGGGTGTGGGAAACTTAATTGACTTTACTAGTCAAGTAATTATGACTTCATTGGTCAAGTAATTATGATACGGGTTAACACAAGGGTGATCCTAATGCCTCTTATCATGTAGCTACTACATGAATGTAGTCTCACTAGCGGTCTCGAGAAGCATCACTATCACAAGTTCTAGAATCTAAGTACTACCGGTACACTCACAAGCATCTTTTCCTAACAAATCTAGGGGCGAACCTCACATATTTGGGGTGGAAAATTTTGAGTGGTACGGTTTTTTCGTGCTAGTCATACAACTCCTATTCATGAGACGCTCATTAAGGCTAAAGCTTCATTCCTAAATGTTGTAAAAAAATTTAAATTTGGCACTAAAATTACCTAACAAGTGTTTCTCTTAGTTTTATTACACACCTACTATTGAACAAACAAACTTAAGTGCAATTGTATTCTCTTAGGTATCATCATTTACCCTCCCCTTACACTTAGGCTGAACATTGTCCCCAATGTTCAATAAAAAGGATGTAAAAGTAATGAAGGTAAAAGAATGAAACAAATACTCCCCTGATTCATTCGGTGCGGATAATGCGATAACATGGTTAGATCCTCATCCAAGAAAATGAACGTTGAAAGCTTCCCTCCAGAAATATAAATCATTTTCTTGGCCAATATAACCTGTTAAACCTGAGAAAACAATCATAGCAAACCTCGCGTAAAAACGGCGGCAAACTCTATATATACTAAAATCCTAGAAATCAAATTAAGATATAATGCTTGTGGAATGAATGTTTGCATATTTCCTGGAGTTTATAAAACTAAAGATTTAATAAAAACTCTATGACTCCCGCAGAAAAACAAAACTTGCAAAAAATTTCTAGAATTTTTACACTTGACGCCGTCAGGTTATAACCCTGATGCCATTAGAAGTGACCTGCAGAAATCCTATGTTAAGTTTCCAGAAAATTTCTGAAAAAACTCATGCCTTAATTCCTGGAAATCCTACAACACATCATTATGACTCTATACAAGCATTTGACTCAAACAACTACTAATATGCACATTCGTTTAATATTGTTGTGATTCATGCTCAATTTCGTTCTTAGAAACAAATTTAGATTTCCCTTACACTTATCTTTTGCAAAATACCTTTATATGTAGTACGTTAAGACAAAGTTAAAAACAAAAGAAAGCATTTTCACAATTTATCTTGAATCATGAGCCACAAACAATAAAAATAAAACATGCATACGGAAACAAATAAAATCAAACAAACAAATAAAGTTTGGGTTGCCTCCCAAGAAGTGCTTGTTTTTGTTCGAGTCATGAGCCTGACTCTACCTTTATTTAACGAAAATAAGGGAGGTTTTTCCTACACTTAGGATTAAGTGCGGGTGATAGTAGCGATACACACTATCTTGGTGGAAATATGCCTCGTGAGGAAAGGGTGGTGGATGAATTATATGCTCAAAGGGGTGTGCTCCTTTCATCATAACCTTACCTAGTTCACTTTGGTCAATGGGTGAGTTGAAGTTTTCTCCTAAAAAGGGATCATCTTCTATCAATTTCAAGACTCCTAGTTGGGAATCCATCTTGTCCTAATAAACCCGGTTTAAACCCATAATGTTTCTTGTGATCAATCATGAATGGGTGATGTAAGTATGTAAGGTCATGGTTCACTCCTATGTCAGCTTCCTCTCTACAGGGCCTAGAGTCTACTACCTTCAACATAAAACTACCTGGACTATATGGTTTGATGGGTGGATCGGGTTCTTTTTCACTTCCTAAATCGTCATCCATGGATGGAAGATTAGGTAACGGATTTGGTTGAGCCCTGGTTTACCAAAACTAGGAACTTCCCTAGAACTAAGAGTAAGGTTGTGACTACAAGTATTCAAACCTATATCATCTAGTTGTGTTTGGTCCAAGGGTTCAACCTCTATTGGGGTTCCTATAGTCTCTTCCACTTCTTCTGGGTAAGTCAAGGGTGGTGTGTATGCCTCAAATGATGGTAGAACTTGTGGGGTACTCGGTGGCCTTGGATTTGTGACCTCATCCACCATTGTATCTAGATTACCTATGTTTTCATTGCACATATGTATCTCATCTCTAATCTTTTTATCCCCAAACAAACTTCTTGCTTGTTCCCTCAAACTTGTTATCAATTGATCCGTAACAACGTTTGTTGGGTTATCCAACTTCTTAGCGAGTTGGCATAATCCTCTATGACTTTCCATGCTTCATCAGCACTAAATCCCCAAAGGTCCCCATCTGCGGCATGGTCAATGTCCATTTTGGTATAGTGGTCGACACAATGGTAAAATATTTCAATTTGGGACCACAGATTGAAACTATGATGAGGGACTTTTTGGAGTAAATATTTAAAACGATTCTATGCATCATAGATAGGTTCATCTTGGATGTTGTTTGAACATCAAGATGTCATTTGGAGTGGGTGAATTTCGTGGTTGGTAGTATGGTGGATTCGCGTTCTCCAAAATGGTGAACGTAAGAGTCAATGGAAAGGTTTTTACGAACAAAGACATAAAGAAAAGAGACTACGAAAAAGCTAATAAAAGTAAAACTAAAAATCTCACATGATAAGAATCTAATGAGTAGACCTAATCAAAATAAATTTCAACCTAAAAAATAACTATTCCCCGGCAGCGGCACCAAAAACTTGATGCGTGCAGGTTGCGCCCTCGAAGAAGGTTTTACCTCTCAAGAAACCTCAAGAGGCTTGCAATCCCCACCAGGCAGTGTACCTGACCGATGTAGTGTAGTGTAATGTCAAGTACCGGGGGATTGATCGTTCTCTCGGGGAATAGTGTCGTTAGGATCAAAACTTAATTAAACTAGGCCTAGAGGTGAGGGATGATTCTTTTGTATTTTTATAGTTTTTTAGAAAGCAAGTAAAAATCTCGGGTATTGGAAGAGTGGACGGAATTAGTTGCTAGTCAACTAACCCAATTTAACTACAAATGCAATGAAAATAAAATAACAAGAAAGTAAAATGTTGAGAAAAACAATAATAAGAGAAACATGTTTACTTAGATTTTACTACTCCCTAGCTATCTTTCATTAGTTGAATAGTTTGCTACAATTGCGTGGATGACGGGTTATATTCCTTAATATCATTCGTGGGGCCATGTATGATCTTCCCCAACTTTACAAGTTTCTACCTCTTCCTATTTCGAGCCTACAACTAGCTCCTAACATGGCCTCCTTAGTAGTCACTCATGCATTAAATACAACCATAAAAATCGTAGTACACATCCGATTCATGTTTCTTAAGACGTTCAAGCATGTTACAAATTGGAAGTCTGTCAGTTTTCTTAAGCCTAACATCGATATCATTCATCCATTACAATTAATAACAAAAATCAACTAACAATCAATAGCTAGGTTACATTACATCTAAGCAAACACAAACAAACCTATAGACAAGCATAAGATAGAATCAAACCACATATAGACATATTGAATGATTATTGGAAGACTTATCTTTATTGAAACATGGATGAAAGAAGGGTGAAAACCCTGTAAAATTCGACCTAGGGTTTGTTCCCAAGTTCTCCAAAAAGTTCTCTCCCTATTGAATGAAAATTGGAAAACTATATATAGAGCATACAGGTCTGACGGCGTCACGTTATAATCCTGACGCCGTCAACTTGCCGCCAATGCTTTCCTCAGATTGCCTAGATCCAGATCTGACGCCGTCATGTGTTATTCCACTCTTGGCCGTCACGTGTAAATTATGCTCTTGACGGCCTTGGTGACGCCGTCACTCTTTAATTCCCAAAAACGTTCTGGCACGTCTCGTGTAACTTTTTCACTGGAACAAAAAGTTGTATTGGTCACGCCAAAAATGTGTGACGATATGCCTATAGTCACACACGTTTTTTTTGTTGTGTGTCACTAAAGGTCTCGCCACCGTAGGTAGCATATGGTCACATTGTTGAGTTCGTGGCCTTTTCCATCGAAAAAGAGTGACCAAAACCCCGAATATGTGTGACAAATTAGACACAAGTTTTGTTGGATTAGTCATTATCAGTGACCATAAACACTTTATAGTCACGCGAATTTTTTTTGAGAGTAACTATTTTTCAGCCTTTGGCCACATAAATATATAATGTATGTGACATTTGAGATGATATATTCAAGTAAATGTGTATTTTGTGTGACTATTTCCCGTCCTGTGGCCACATGAATATACAATAAACGTGACGTTTGTGATGATTTAGTCACACAATGGGAGTTATTTTTTTGGAGTTAGTCACATACAATTTAACATAAAGTGGCCAAAAGTGTGAATAAGTGTGACCATATACTGTTTAAAGTGAAGAAATATGTATTTTGTATGACTATTGATCATCCAATGGCCACATGAAGTTTATGTTTACGTGGCCTTTTGTAATATTTAGTCATACAAAGCATGTTTGTTTTGGGTATTTAATCACATACCATTAAGCAAACAGTGGCCAAAAGTGTTAATAAGTGTGACCATATGCTGTTTAAAGTGAAGAAATGTATATTTTGTGTGACTATAGATCATCCAATGGCCACGTGAATTTTATGTTTGTGTGGCCTTTCAGTAATATTTAGTCATACAAAGCATGTTTGTTTTGGGTATTTAGTCACATACCATTAAGCAAACAGTGGCCAAAAGTGTTAATAAGTGTGACCATATGCTGTTTAAAATGAAGAAATGTGTATTTTGTGTGACTATTGATCATCCAATGGCCACGTGAATTTTATGTTTTTGTGGCCTTTTGTAATATTTAGTCACACAAAGCATGTTTGTTTTGGGTATTTAGTCACATACCATTAATCAAACAGTGGCCAAAAGTGTAAATAAGTGTGACCATATGCTGTTTAAAGTGAAGAAATGTGTATTTTATGTGACTATAGATCATCCAATGGCCACGTAAATTTTATGTTTGTGTGGCCTTCAGTAATATTTAGTCACACAACGACTAAAGAAAACAGTGACCAAAAGTGTTAGTAAGTGTGACTATATGCATCTTTTAGTCACATTTAAACAATCAATATATATCAAAACAATTCAAATATATATCAAAACAAAGACCAAGGATCAAATGAGAAGAAAACTTAAAATGAGAAGGATGAGAAATAATTATGACTACACATTTGAGATGCATCGACTTGAATTAGATGCATCCCTAGCCTTTTAGATGCACCATAATATATTTTCTAGCAAAAAATTAGATGCATATGCATATATTAGATGCATTTCATCAAGTTAGACGAATCTTATACATTTTTCGTCCTTTACGGGTCAAATTTGTTTTTAGTACTACCTTGCCTCGTTTTTACTTCAAAATCACTTTCGAAACTAATTGGGATGCATCTAAATGAATAGAGATGCATATAAATCAAGTCGATGCATCTCAAATGTGTGGTTATAATTATTTCTCATCCTTCTCATTTTAAGTTTTCTTCTCACTGGATCCTTACCCTCAAAACAAATTCAAATACAATAAAACTGGAATGCATATAACTAAACAAAATATAAAATTGGACATCCTTTTATACACCAAGGAGTCCTAGTCGGCTTACAATAGTTTCTTTATAAGTATCTATAATCTTTTCCATAAGCAAGTTGCAACTTCGAGCGGTCTTAATCTCTTAGCAGTACCAACTTTAACTAGCAGTAGTAACTTTTGTACTAGCAGTAGTAAATACTTGGCCACATTTTCTTTGAAGTTCATGAGCTGCACTAAATCCATCTAAGCAATATTGATACAAACATGATCAGCAGTAATTCAAACAACATCATGAAGAATTTTAATCCAAAACAATGAACATACTAATAAAATTTGCAATTAAACTTATAAGTTTTTCGCCCATTGATCTAATCTCATCATCTGGATATAAAAGCCTTGAAAATGTAGGCTGCTGCATATCAACACATCAGGATGAGAGCAGGACTAGAACATGTCAAAGCTCACAACATAACAGAACTAGATGAGCCACTGGTTCAACTATCTGCACAAAAATGATAGGAGAGTTAATACTAGTACCACGTTAGTACTGCTGGAGCAGAGTTACTACTGCTAGTATATATATATATATATATATATATATATATATATATATATATATATATATATATATATATATATATATATATATATATATATATAATTGTAATGTCGTATATAATCAAATTCTCAACTATCATAAGTCAAAACCTGTTGACTCTTCGCCGCCTTAGCTTGCTTTTGCAAGGTTTCACTAGAGACCAAATGTTTTTGCTTCGTTGGTACTAATTTTAGTCATGTATTTTGTTCACTAATATTTGGTATCATAGTTGGTAGTGTAACTTGTAGAACCGGTTTGTCGTGGCTCAAGCGTTTTCGTATGTCCGAAAGTTTTAACAGGTTCTTATATGTATATATAAAACACGGTACATTAGTCATGTACGTAAAACTAAAAAAATCAAACGTGGATGTTTTATTACTTACCACTGTTTCCATTACTGGTACGTTTTCCAAAGTTTCAATGGCCATTGGAGTGGTCACCTGCAATATAAATTAAGAAATACAATGGTGTTATCATTAGAAAATGAAATTGTTAACAACATAAAAAGTGGCTTACATCTGAGTCTAATGCCAGTTTCTTTCTGCAAAAAAAAAATATGGGAAATGTAAGAAACCAAGGCACTAATAACGCTGCATAATATAAGATCTGCCAACCATGAAACCGTAAAAATATACATTGGTTGGCTTTGGTGACTGAGATGGAGCATACCCACGCCTCAAAAATGAAGTGTGCCAGAAAATCCATCTGAGGGAATTTCTAGCCAGGCATCCCATGTATCATCCTCACCCGTGAAAATAGCATGCAGCTCATGCAAGAAACAAGTAACGTGATTAATGCTAACATAAAAGACGACAACATTAGATGTCCTAAATATAAGTTTAGCCTCAAAAACAAACATACGGGTTGCATATCGACTCGGGCAACAAATAATATACAATTAGTTGCAATTTTATGCAGTGCCAAACGTGGAACGAATAAATATCAAACACATTACCAAGCAAGCAAATCACTAACATTTGGTACAAATGAAACAGTTTGACAAAAAGCAACCATATTTGAGTTAATTTCCTATATAACAAATGTTACGTTAATCCTTTGATAGATAACTTACGCAACTGCGATAAGCAAACTCCAACTGTTCAGCAACATCCTCCCGGAGTGGAAACCAATCAAGACTCCCTTTACGAGTAAAACAGTGGCCTCTTAGAACACGTCGATTGTCTCCATTACAATAAACATGAAAACTATGCCATCTTAATAAGTCTACCTACAACGATTACCACCACACGAATTTATAATCAAAAACATGTTTTAGGCTAGTTTAATCCACGAAAATCAATGTAAATCATTTTATATTCGATTACACATTTAAGAAAATATAAATTAAATATGTGTTTGAGCATACCCATGAACAGAGTAGGATAGGTGAGATGAGGGTGATGGTGGCTCGACTGTAATGCTGGTGGTTATCTCGAACCAAACAACCGAAGCAAACAAAGTTTCCCATACAGTTCCCTTGTCATGATGACGGTGATGGCGTGGAGGAGCGATGGTTGGTGGAACCACGGCGAGATAAGGCGGTGAAGTGTGGCGATGGTGTGAGTCGGTTCTAGAGAGAAGGAGAAGAGATGAATAGAGAGAAGATAGATCTGACTAAGCTAGTAGTGTTAATGTTTTGATTTTGGGTGAAAAAGGGCGCCATATGAGCGGAGAGGGAGATTGAAATTTTGGGAAAAATTAAGGGGCGGGATCATTAGAGCACTATATTAAAAATTTTGAGATTGAAAGCCTATCAAATGAGCTCGAAATGTTTAATGAGTTGAGCTCAACCTTATATAAGTTCGACTCGAGTTATTGTTGAGTTCTCGAGCTTGTAAGTGATATAAAATATGTGTTTTTTTTAATATGTAAGTGTACTAAGTGTAAATACTTATTTATGAATGTATCAAGCTTTTCGAGCTGAAGTCGAACCAAATTCAATTCTTAGGTTATATTTCAAATTTAATTTTTGTAATAAAACACATCTTTACAGATAAATCGAGTTTTTCGAGTCAAGCTCAATCCGAGTTCAAACTTTCTCGATCCCGGATAACATATGATCGGGAGGTCCCTGGATACTTGCTTCTTAGTGTCGGTGACAAATGGTATACACCTACCAAGTCGGTGCAACCCATGCATGACCAGTGATAATGGCTAATTCACATGGGTCATGGGTCATGTGCACTAGGTTATCACTGGTCACATTCATTAATTAATTGGTATTTGACATCGATCATATGGGTCATATGCATTGGGTGGATAGTTGCTTAGAGTGTCATGTTACGACACATCCATGACTATTGACAATTGGTAATTAACATGCATTAAGGGTCATGGGTCATGTGCATTGGGTTATAGTGGCTTTTAGTGTAATGGAAACCATGCAAGACAGATGATAATGGCTAATTCACATGGGTCATGGGTCATGTGCATTAGGTTATCACTGGTCACATTCATTAATTAATGGGTATTTGATCGACATCGATCATATGGGTCATATGCATTGCGTGGATATATAGTTGCTTAGAGTGTCATGTTACGACACATCCATGCCTGTTGACAATTGGTAATTAACATGGGTAATGGGTCATGTATATTGGGTTGTAGTGGCTTTTAGAGCAGTTACATTAGTAACGCACGGGGTGCTTTATTTGGCTTTTAACGTGCGTTATTCGTGCGTGATTGTTGTGTATGGTCGCGTTAATGGTGCATTAACACGCCGAGTTATTCCATTAACCCGGCGTTAAAGTGATTTTCTTAAAAAAAAAAAAAAAAAAACCTTTTTTTGTCACTTTTGGCCCCTCTAAAATTTATAAAATTTGGAATATAAGTTAATGCAAATTGCAAAACACCCCCCTTAGTTCAAATTCAAATTCAAGATTACACGATATGCAACATTACAACAATACGAAAAAGAAATACACACGATACAGAAAATTAAAGAAATACACACGATACAGAAAAGAAATAAACACGATACAGAAATTGTCACTTATTGAAAGCGGGATACATTTCAAATTCTGAATTCAAAACAGAGGGCGGGGTAATTTGAAATTTTAAATTCAAAACAGAGGGCGGGGTAATTTTAAATTTTGAATTCAAATAGAGGGCGGGATACTTCCACAAAGCATCCTATAAATACCTATTGGGGTTATGATGAATACACACATAATTCACACCCACAATCATCAAAGAATTCTCTTTTGTTCTTCCAACAGAATGTCTCACAACACATCACCTGAAAACGCATCGGTGTACAACACCCATCATTCGTTAGTTGACTGAGGAAGAACAGTATGAGCTGGATATGCAAGTCTTTTTGGAGTTTGAAGCTGAGCAAGCCCGTCGGGAAAGGGAGCGTGAGGCGTACCTCAAAGGGAAACAGGATTGGAAGAACAGACCAGCAGAATGGCGATGGGCTCAGGGACTTCCACTTGTGCCATCGAGTGAGGACGATTCAAGTGCCTCCTATTCGAGTCACGAGGGCTATGTGTCTGATGATTCATTTTATTGAATCGTAGTTTTATGTTTAATTATCGTAGCTTTATGTTTAATTATCGTAGGTTTATGTTTCATTATTGTAGGTTTATGTTTAATTATCGTATTTTATGTTTGATGTTTGTTGTAGTTTGTTTAATGTATGTTTAAATTTTAAGTATTAATATAATTAAGTTGTGTTTTATTAGTTATTAAATGAAATATTAGTTTTAGTTGAGGGTTGAATTTGAAAATAGTTGAGTTAAAACTTGGGAAAGGGAAATATAAAGAAGATCAATCCCACCAATTTATTGGGTAATGATCCATTACCCACTATTGGGTAATGGTTTATTGCATTATGCTTTGCCAAGCACATTTTTTCACTACCTTTCCCATTCTTCACCCCCTATAACCCCATACCAAGCATTAGGGGTGTTCAAAAAACCCGAGAAACTGACAAACCAAGCATTTGGTTTCGCTTTTTACTTTTAGATATCCATGGTTAACCGAACCGAACCGTATATAATATAAATAAATTACCCGCCCCACGATGGATAGTTAAAATTTTCCAACTAACCGAACCGCCCCGTGAACACCCCTAGCAAGAGTATCAAACACACTGCATTTACACTTCTACAGTATATATATATATATATATATATATATATATATATATATATATATATATATATATATATATATATATATATATATATATATATATATATATATATATTATACAAACTTATCAAACACACTTCACACATTTCCATAATCCTCTATTTCCCTCTCACACTCACAGTTACAACTCACTCGGATCTAGGTTTTGATCCTAAATCTCAAAAAGCTGATAAGATAACAAATGAATATAATCCAAATACCCCCTTAGAGCTATTTATTCTTAGGCTTAGGTTGTGTCACACCCCCAAAATCGGGTCCAGCGGAAGCATACATGTAGCTGGGGTGTAACTCAATCGGTATTACAACACAGGTTCAAAACTGGTTTTCACTTGAATTATTTAGAATAAAATAGCTTAACCAAAAATGTTGAATTTACATTTTTAAAAGTAGTGCGGAAATAGGCCCTTAAAATAGTTAAGAACGGTCCCCATATGAATATCAGAGTCTTCTATGACCATGCCATGCCCTGCCAAAACCTCCTGTAGCGTGCCATATGCTTAAAACCTGAAAATACATGCTAAAGTGTCAACACGAGGTTGGTGAGTTCATAGAGTTTCCCACGTTTTTAAAATAAGGACAGTAGGTAAATAAATAGTTTCAAAAATCATTTCCCTAGTTTCAAACTTGTTCCAAGTTCAACCAAACCACTTTCAATCACCACAAAACTAGTCTAATCCTACCATACACCTTCTTAGGGTGTCATGGGTTCCTAAACATCATAAACCAAGTGGATCTAACAAGGATCTAACTATAATCACCTTCTAGGCTTCAAAGTTAAAAGTTTATAAAATAAAGTGGTATAAATAGCATATGCATGTAGATCTAGTATATATAACATATGAAACTTGTAAAAATTATGAAATGAGTTTGGTTAACTTACTTGGAAGGTTTAAGGAGTTTAGATGATGAAAAACCTACTAATCCTTGAGTTTCTATTTCAAAACTCAAACAAGGATAACTATATGAACAAGATTACACTATGATCTTTGAAAAATTGTTGTTCTTGCTTCTTGGATCACCCCTAGGCCGAGCACCCCATGGAGAGAAAATGAGAGAAAAGTTTACTTGCACCTTGATAATATTGTGAGAAATGGGATGAAAAATGGGTTAATATCTAGTTAGAGACAATTGTTAGGTATGCATTAATGGGTGTTGGTGAGGTTAAGCATGTGAAGACTAGGAGGGGGGCCGGTTATGAAAGGAGGAGAAAGGGGAAGGTGTTTGTTGATTTAATTAGGAAGTGTAGTGTAGTTTGTGTTGTTATTAGTTAGTTTAGGTATAATCGGGTACCGGGTTTGCTAGAAATAAATTTTAACGAAGTTAACCGGGACATAATAAAGTCATAAAACTTGTAAAAATATGTTGGGTACAAGTATTGGGTGTTTGGGTGATTATTGTTTAGTTTCCAAGAAAACCGTCGTAATTAAATTAGACGTACGATATTAATTAGGTAAATTCCCAAAATACCGGGTAAATGAGTTTTACTAATTTTTATATTATAAAAAAATGAGTATAAAAATATATTGAGATCATAGTCGGGAATGTCGGATATGTTAGTCATATTATTGATTGTTTGTTAACGTTTATTTAAAAATAAACATACGTAAAAGTTAATTATACTAAAAGTAGTAATTTAATTATCCTACGAGTGGAATAGTATGCAAGTGACATAATGATGATACGCAGACTATTTCTAGTCCGTATGAAAATGTCCCTGGTAATGATGCATGAATTCGCTCCTGAACCAATACGGTTACGCAAATTTAAATACTCATAAACTAATTTTACGATGACATGAGTAATGCACGTGAATAGTGATATTTCTTCCGGAAATGAATAGTGTCAAGTGAATAGTAAAATTTCTGAACGCTTCTCAGAATGTCGAATTGACCTCGAAAACGATGAATAGTGATCGATGAATAGTAAATGATGAATAGTAACTTGTGAATAGTAAATTGTCGAGGTTTGGAAAATGACCAGAAATTACGAGTTGTGACAGGTTGATTATCTGTTATAAGAATTGCATTGCATTTGTGTTGATAGAATAAGGAAGAACATGCTGTGTTGTTTTTGTGAATAATTAGAGCAAAAGAGATATTGAGGTTTGCTTGAATTAGCTTATTTTATCTTAGGATTAGGTTGACTATCTGTTATAAGAATTATGTTGCATTTGTATTGAGAGAATAAGGAAGAAAAGTGGCGGATGTGTGTGCGAATATTTAGGCTAAAACATCCAAGTATCAAAGACGAAAGAAGTATCAGTGATGGGTGGACAAACACCACTTTCAAGTATGAACATAAACTTGTTTTGGTGTTGTCCATCCATTATTGATTCATCTTTGCTCTTTGTCAAAATACAGAAATAATTATTAAGTATAATTTGTATTGATAGAATAAGGAAGAACATGTTGTGTTGTTTTTGCGAATAATTAGAGCAAAAGAGATATTAAGGTTTGCTTGGATTAGCTTATTTTATCTTAGGATTAGGTTGAAGTACAATAAACATATCAAGAACATAAACAGTTTTTTCATGTATTTAGTTACAATGAAAATATTTTCATTGCATTGTTGATATAAATTTAATATGATTTCATTGATTCATGATTAGCTCTCTAATGTCGTAGGACCTACATAACTAATATGTATGTTCGTTACATTTAAGTGAGCAATATAAATGATAGTAAGAATTTGGTTGCTAAGTACTTAAAGCTCAGTTATCAGGGCATATCTATCTAACGATGTAGATGGGTTCCATCGCTTTGATTGGACCCCATTTTCTAATAATGTTTAATGGTTCTTTCAATAATCAAGATTAAACATCGTTAGAAAACGGGGTCCAATTAAAGCGATGGAACCCATCTACATCGTTAGATAGATATGGCCAGATCATTGAGACGTCTTCAATGCGATAATGATATAGTGTGTATTGTTCATGACAGGCCACACTCCTTCATTATCGCATTCAAGATGAGTGATGTTACTTAGACTCTATTCTTTACTCAACATGGGTGAACAGACACCACTTTCAAGTATGAACATAAACTTGTTTTGGTGTTTTTCATCCATGTTGATTCATCTTTGCTCTTTGTCAAAATACAGAAACAATTATCAAGTATAATTTGTAGGTTCGATGCTTGAATTTAGCGTCTTCGTTGATGAGGCGAAAAATGAACCACTTTTAGGGGGTCATTTAAGCCCGGAATTGAATTTATTTGATCAAATATTGCTCTAAATCGTTCCTTTTGTGATTTTAGGTACTTTGGGAGTGAAATCTAGAAAAGGAAGCAATTCGGACGTTTTTGGAGCATAAAAGTGAAGAAAACGCCAAAGACTTAATTTTCCAAGCTGGGAACAGTGTGTGACGGCATCAAGAGTAAGAAGTTGACGGCGTCAAGAGTAAAGATCATGACGACCCAGTACAGAAATGAAGGCGTCACAAGGTAGAGCGCCAAGAGTTAAATGTGTGATGGCCTGGAAAAATGGAATACATGACGGCGTGAGATGTAGATCAAGGCAGTCCAAGAATTATTTTGACGGCGAGATGACGGCGTCACAAGATTGTTCTTGACGCCGTCAGCCTCTATTTTCTATATATAGTTTTCTAATTTTCATTCATTAAGAGGAACAAGTTTAGAGAAACCCTAAGGCCGAACTATATACATATTTTACAGCTTTTTCAATGGTTTTCAGCCCTTGAACCCTTACATGTGTTATTGAGATAAGTATTCTTTTAATTCAATCAATATGTCTATGTGTTGGTTGTCTATATCTTGTGCTTGTCTTGATTCCACCATGTTAGGCTAGATTTATCTTGTGTTTGCTTAGATCTAATGAAACCTAGATGTTGATTATGTGTTGATTACTTGTTTATGGTTGTATTGGATGAATGATTTCAATGTTAGGCTTAAGAAAACTGGCAGATCTCCAAATGGTAACATGCTTGAACGTCTTAGGAAACATGAACCAATGTGTACTAGGTTTTATTGGTTGTATTTAATGCATGAGTAAATTCTAATGATCCCATGTTAGGAGCTTCTTAGCCGGCTCGACATAGGAGTGAAGTAGGCACTCATAGGATTGGGGAGTTAAGTACGCCACCCCATGAATGGTATTAAGGAATACAATCCGTCATCCACGCAACTATAACAAGTAATTAACGTGTAAAGGATATCTAGGGAGTAATGAAATCTAAGTAAACACATTTCTCCACTTATTGCTCACAACCTTAGTTTAATTTAGTTTTACTTTCATTTTTAGTATTTTATTTTGATTGCATCTTAGTATTGGGTTTGTTGACTAGCAACTAATTCCGCCCAAATCCTTCAAACCCGAGATTTTTACTTGCTTTCATAAAAATATAAAAATACAAAAAGAATCATGTCTCATCTCTAGAACTAGTATTTAGGTTTTCTAATCCTAGCGACACTATTCCTAGCTGAACGATCAATCCCCCGGTACTTGTCACTATACTATACTACAACGATCTGGTACACTGCCTGGTGGGGGTTGTAAGCTTCTCGAGATCCCTCGAGAGGTAAAGCCTGGTGCAATCCCTACGCATCATTCGTCTTCCAGCATGTTCGTAGGTTAGAGATTCAAGGCTGAATAATATGTTGTTGTTGGCTAGGGTAGAAAGGATGGTAGTTCATTGCATTGTTAATATAAATTTTATATGATTTCATTCATGCACAATTAGTTCTCTAATGTCGTAGAATCTACATAATTAAGATGTATGTTCGTGACATCTAAGGGAGCAATATAAATGATAGTAAGAATCTGTTTTCTAATAACTTAAAGCTCAATGATTAGGGCGCTCTATCTTGCGTTGTAGATGGTTCCATTGCTTAATTTGGAAAACGTCTACTACCATTTGTGTGGTTATTAGACGGTACTGCAACGTTAGATAGATCGATCTGGCCTAATCATTGAGATGTCTTCAATGCAATAAGAGCATGCCCAATGGTAAAAACTCAAATGACTTTTTGCATTTAATGCTTTAAATGCACAAGCTATTTAATAGCAAAAGCTTTGAGCAAAGACTTGATACTTACCAAGTCTTCATTGAAAAGCTTTTTAAAAACCTTTTGATGCAATGCAAAAAACTCCCTTAAATGACTTTTTAGAATAGTAAAAAGCTTTTGCCAACTTTGCCCATTGTAGATGCTCTAATGATATAGTGTGTACTGTTCATGACATGTCACACTCCATTATCATATTCAAGATGAGTGATGTTACTTAGACTCTATTCTTTACTCAACATTTGTAGATTGTTTGTATGACTTTGAGTCTGGAATTTCAACATACCTTTCCATTCTAACTTCTCATACTGTTTCTTTTGTTTTTTCAACAATCTAGCAATGCGGCTGGTGCAGTCCTTTGCTCAAAGGGAGATGAAACGACAAAAGGAGCAGTAGTGGAAAGTTAGAAGGGTTACATATGTTGGTTTATTGCATTCCATTATTTTTTATGATCTAAAACCAACCATCCACCAGGTAATGTGGCCATTGGAGTTCCAAGAACAAAGGTTGTTTCAAACACACCCTGAATTGCAACATTATCTTTTATTTCATTTACACTATATTTTTTAAAATTTTAACATATTTTTTAATTTTTTTGCAGCAAATCCATGGTCAGACTACTTTCCAAAATGATATTTGGATCAGGTCAATCATGAAATTTTGCAGATTTCTTCAAGTCAATCATGTTCCATTGTGACTAGTCTTTGTTGGCGACTAATATGTATATAGTTCTATCAAGAGTTATATATAAGCATTGATCCCTGGCAAACACTCGTCCCAATGGATCATGATTGGCCCGAAGATATTGAAAAGGTTCAAGCCACCTGTGGGAAACATCAATCCTTTCCTGCATTAAATATAGGTATTTTGGTTTTCCCATATCCCCTTTTTATACTCGTTTCCATGTGTATCTCAAATCACAAATCCTAGTTTATCAAATCTCTAAACAAAAACCTGCAGGAAGTATTCATAAACAATGTCTGCAAACAACAAGAGATCAGCACAATGGGTTGAAGGAGAAGGTTCAAGCAGGTCTGCTTCAAAAAAGAAAGCGACAAAAAGTGTAAAAAAATTTAAATTGGATGGAAATACGTGGTACAGTTGGTGGGCTGTTGTAGAACCTTGTAAAAATTTCTTGTAATTATATCGTTAATAAATAAATAATCTTTCGTTATCGTTACTAATTCCCATTTTCTCGGAAAAATTTAAAATTTTTCTTATTATATTATTTTGTCGTTATCACAAAATAATATAATTCACGAAATGACAGAATTAATCCTCGACACGTTACTCGAAACCTAAATATTTCATTTAATCTTAATTATATTTCTTAAACCTAATTAAATTTCCTAATCACAATATTAATCCAAACGGGCCCTTAATTATTTTTCAGCCCACCTCTCGTTCACTATTCATAAGCCCAAGGTCACAAGCCCAACTTCCAAATCCTATTAATTCATTCGGTCGACTAGAAATTTCACCAAACGCCTCGTTTATTCTCGATTCTTATACACAACGCACCAATATTTTTACACCATCTCGTTTACCACCTAACCAACTATTAGTGTGTCAAATCCCAAGTTCATTGGACGACGTTTGATACATTTTTAAAGGGCAAAGTGTTTGACGAATAATCATATCAATCGATTCATAATTTATTCAAAACTTAACCGTTTTGATTCCCGTTTGTTCCTACGTATTCCTAATAACATTTATAACATGTTTTCATGTTTAAATGTCATCTATGATCAGCTATAATCAAGTGGTACGAGATTATGCAAATCGAGTATGAAATGAAATGGATGTCGACATTCTTGTGATTCACCAAGACAACCTTCCATTATTTGTGCACTCTTATTTCATATTTTAACAATATAACTCACCCTAGAACCTAGGTTTTACTGACATGCATTGTTCATATGGTTTCCTAGAAATATTTCACACATACGTGTGATAAATTGACACCATATATAGCATACATGCATGCACCCGTTCTTCTCAATTCTCATACACCTTCAATTATTTCTTTCTTCCTAAAAACTATTCCTAAGAGCCAGAAGTCGATTGCCATTTAGTTTGGACGCAAGAAAAGGATTATTGGGTTTAAGTTATACGTATAATATTCGGGTTATACTTTGAACATGATATTCCTTGTGTTCCATCCATCCCCTCTCGACTCTCTACCACCTAAAGGGTGTTGTAAGTTATTTCCTACTCAATTCCATTCAAATCACACGTTAAATATAGTCATGCACCTTGTTTATATTTTTTCGATCGTATATAAGGTTACATATATATTTCACATACATATTGTCATATAGAACACTAAACGTGGCTAGCCTCTATCTTGGAAGGCCTAAGAGTCACGTAGCACACAAAGTTCACGTTAGCTTAAACGTTACATGCATCACACGATCATATTTTGAACCATGTTACATCGTATGAAAACTTACTTAAACACTTAGAAATATTTTCAAGTTTTTCAAATATATAAATGATTCAAACATGCTACAAAACACTCGTATATCATTAAATTTCACGTAACAAGAGTACCATATTTTTACACAACTCAATAGACCACCTAGAAAAATACCACTTTCATTTATACAACTTATAAAAATACTCAAGTTTCGACACATAAAATGATTCATTTTGAATCGCATGCACAAGGTTTGCAAATCCAAAATTTATTTAAAAACTTAATATTTCGTTTGGGCTTATACTGAGCCCAATAAGAATTCACGATCCATAAGCCCACTGGGTCCATACGAAACGTTTTTAGAGTCATAAAAATAGTCCAAGGCCAGGCCCAAAACATTTTCCATGCCCTCGCCTCTAAAAATCTTAACGGGCCTTAATTTGGTTCGTTAAGGGCCCATAAGCTAAAAAATAAGCTTTTCATTAAATAAGCATTTGAAATCAGCTTATTATTGACTTAATAAGCCACGGAAATTTTTAGAAAATTTTTATAATCATTTTTGTAATTTTGGACTAAAAATGTAACACGACGACACCTAGAAGGACTAAAAGTGTAAATATTGAAAAGTAAGGACTAAAACTGGAAAAACAGAAACTTAAGGATTAAAATTGATGAAAGTTAATATTCTAAGCCTAGTATTGATTATTGGACAATTAGAGGACTATAGTTGTAATTTATTTATAAAAAGGACTAACGGTGTAACGCAAACGTCGTTAGAATAAAAATGGTAAAATTGGAAAAAGGACAAGGACTAAACATAATCTATTTAACATTCTTATTTATTTTCTATTTTCGTAAATTTATTTCGTATTACATTTAAACTTTTATTTTTACTTATATATATTATTTAACGTAACGTTAATAATATATATAACGATATTTAAAAAGTTAATACTTTCAATTACGATTAAAAAGGTAAAACTTGATGGATAATTTAAATAACATATTTTGTCATATCATGCATATCACAAGAATTACACTGCACATTACCTATTCGTCATAACGAATAATTATTATTCGTTATTCGTTCGTATTTACCAAATAGTATTTGGTCAAATTCTCAGATAACTTTATTTATCATGTTGTGTTTTGAAGCCGTTATCATAAATTCGTCCGACTTCATTTTCTTCATTTCAGTATCAATCAAGGTGAGTCATAGCCTCACATTTACTTATTTTCAAACTCCGTGAGGGGGATATATGTTATAAACAGACCACAAGTAATTTTCTATATGCTTCCTGACTTGATATATGCCTAAGTTACCTATTGCCAAAAGACCCTTGATCATGAGCCATTGATCACTGTTATGTGAACGCGAATATAATAAATAGATCTATTTAAGGTTTGACAGCCTATCCCATTAATACTTGACGGAATGCCATTATGCATGTGGTTAGTCATATTAGTCGTGATAATTATATTTGAGTAAAAATAGGAATTGGAAAATCACCTATTACACGAGGGTAAATTATCATTGATTTGATAAACACCTTCGTTTTTACGGTATTTGTTAACGTTTTGCGTGTCATGAGACTTAGAGCAATATATATACTGCAATATCAATTTTTAAACTGATTGTATTTCCAATACAATCTTACTTGTGTATCAAAATGATTACCAAATTCAAACTCTATGATATCACTCAACATTTTTGTTGACTTTTAAACATGTATCTCATGTATTTAGCAGGGGAAGCAAGCATGGAACGGGCGGAAAAAACTTCAAAACTTATATACTTTAATTAAATAATGGTGTAAAATAAATGATGTTTGATTCAGTTTAGAACATCAAGACTTTTTTTATAATACTCTGATAGTGACCTCTTGTATTTGAATTTTTATAAATGAACTTATGTTTTAAAACGTCTCTTTCGAGCCATTTTCTATCATTATGACTTCGATCCTCACCGTAACACCCTAATTACTTTTCCGCTGCCATGTTACAAATTAGGGGGTGTTACAGCTGCTGAAAGAAAGAAAGAAGGAAAAACACAATCTATCAAACAACATGCTGAGGATGAAAAGGAGTATAAAGCAACAAAAAAACCATCTCTCAAACAACATCCCAAGGCATACAAGACATTGGATGATGATGATTTGTCTGATGTGGAGTTTGATAGGTTGAATTACGAAGATGCACATGTGGCATTTGACCCGGAGAAATCTCCAAAATTAGATTAGTAGATTTTTAGAATGTGTAACTTTTATTTCCAGTATTTTGTAATTTTTCATTTCAAGTTTTAATGGAAAATGTTTAATCTTAATTCCAGTACTTTTGTCATTGCTCAATTTTCTCATTACTTGTTGATATTAATATAATGATTCACCCTTTGTAGTATAAAAAGATTCTGCTGCTAAGAAAACGTTACTGCAGCTGGTTTTGTACATTATTTTGTAATTTTTCATCTCAAGTTTTAATGGAAAATGTTTAATCTTAATTCCCATACTTTTGTCATTGCTCAATTTTCTCATTACTTGTTGATATTAATATAATGATTCACCCTATGCAGTATGAAAAGATTATGCTGCTAAGAAAACATTACTGCAGCTGGTTTTGTACATTATTTTGTAATTTTTCATTTCAAGTTTTAATGGAAAATGTTTAATCTTAATTCCAGCACTTTTGTCATTGCTCAATTTTCTCATTACTTGTTGATATTAATATAATGATTCACCCTTTGCAGTATAAAAAGATTCTGCTGCTAAGAAAACGATACTGCAGTTGGTTTTGTACATTATTTTATAATTTTTCATTTCAAGTTTTAATGAAAAATGTTTAATCTTAATTCCCGTACTTTTGTCATTGCTCAATTTTCTCATTAATTGTTGATATTAATATAATGATTCACCCTTTGCACTAAAAAAAAAAATAAAAAAATAAAATAAAATAAAAATAAAAAAAACTGCTGCTAAGAAAACGTTACTTCTGCTGGGTTTGTACTGATAGAACTGAGAGTGCAGGGGTGGATAGGTAACATTTACACTTAACGGTTTAAATCCCCAATCAAATCGATAATTCAGTTTCACGCACACATAATTTCTCTATAATCACAAACACTAACATCTTTTATCAATCATTTTCAAAATCCCCAAATCACAAAACCCTAATTCAAGATGGTGTTGCCAATTGAATCAAAACGCACATTTGTTAACAAACACAACATGGTCGCTTTTTTGAAGAAACCATATGGTTCTGAAGGATTCACACAGATAATCGATTTCTTGAATGCTACCCCTATTAGGTATGCATTAACTGTGAATCCTCCTATATGCATTTCTTTTATTAAGCAATTTTGGGCTACTGCTAAGGTCATAACTTTTAATGAAGAAAAACATATTAAGGCTAAGGTAGGTGGCCAAGGTATACTCATAACTGAGTCATCTATTAGGGAATCTCTTAACCTACCAGATAATGAATTGATTGTGTGTCTTGAAAATGCCGCCATTTTTAAAGGTTTGAAAAAAATGGGGTATGAGAAGAAGAATGATAGATTAAAATTTTACAAAGGTCTCTTCTCATCTCAGTGGAAATTCTTGATTCATACTCTCTTACATTGTTTGAGTCCTAAAACAACAGGTTAGAATGAGTTTGGTACCACCATGGCATCAGCAGTGATATGCCTTGCTAAAGGAAAATCTTTCAATTTTTCAAAAATGATTTTGGAGGGTATGATCAAGACCTTGGCTGATGATGGTACTTCTTTATTATATCCAAGGTTTTTGCAACTTATTATTCAAAAACAGTTGACTACCTTTAAAAGAAATAAAGGAGCTTATGCTGCTCCCTCACTACAAAAGAAAGTATTTTCAAATCTGAAAAATAATGGCAAGGGTTTTTCAGGAAAGGTTACACCGCTTTTTCCATATATGGTGAACCTTCCACAAAAAAAAGGTGAGGATGTCATGGGTGTGGAGCAGGCCAGTGGTAACATACATGAGAGTGAGTATACACCTGTTGATTCACCTCTCAGGGAAGGTAACACATCCAGAAGTGATGAGGGTAGTTCTGAAACAAATGAATTGATGGATTCTGGTGAGAATAGAATGAAACTTATACAAGATCTGATGGCCTGTTGTACCCAGTTAGAAGAGGATATTCTTGGCCTCTAAAAGCGCTTAACAAAAAATGGTGCAAAGATTAAAAGGTTGAAGCTGAGTGTTCGATATTTGGAAGGTCGAAAGAGGTCAAGAAAAGCTCAGTTCAGAAGGTTGAAAAAGGTGGGCACAGCACACAGGGTGAGTTCTTCTAAGGCTACTAGTTTGGAGGATGCTCCCAAATAGGTGACGACTGAAAGCAGAGTCTCAGGGGAGGAAACAACAAATGCTGAAGGTGCTTGTGCTGATATGCATGTGGATATCGATATTGGGATTGATAGTGATGATAATGTGGATGATGATTATTTAGTTGCTGACAAAGGGGGTTATGAGGCGGTTTTGGAAGATGTAAATAAAGAGCAGGTAGTGGAAACTAATACTAGTTTGGGAGAAACTGCTACTAATAGTAATGTTGAAGAAATGGCTAAGGTGGTATAACAAGATGTTTCTGCTGCTGCAACAAATCAAGTTTGTTAGGAATACAAATATTCCTATAAAAGTCTCGGTCACCTGATTATTGTAATAGCATTAAGTTAGCTCGTAGTTAGTTTATATATTAGTTAGTTAGTAGTAGTTTAAGTAACACCGTGGAAGAAGGACGGGTCTTCACCCACTGTATGCCTGATCCACAGCCCGGGTGTGGGCGTTTGTAGGAAACTATATATACCCCTCTCCACATGTGGAGAGGGTTGGTGCTTTTCTTTCAATCTAACATTTTCTATTTTCTCTCAACTCTCTCTCTCTCTAGAAATCACCCAACTCTCTTCCTCTCTCTAAACTCTCATCTACTATTCTTTCTTTCTTTCTTTAATTCTATCTAGACACAAGAACCATATAAGATATAATTATTTGATATCTTACAATTGGTATCAAGAGCCAAGGTTTCATCTTAGGGACTAGCCTGTACTTGGATTTGTAACTTGGTTCTTGTGTTTGTTTTTTTTTGGTTCGAATGCTTTCTTTGGAAATTTCTCTACTTCTTGTTTGTGGATTAATTCATTATATCATTGTACTTTGATGATTAGAAGCCATATATGTACTAATATTAGTACTTGTATTTCATATTTCACACATGCTAAGTCGGTTTCTTGGTCAATTCGTGGGCTGGTTTTGTTGGTACTCTTATTTGCGTTTAACATTTTTTTTTGTCACCTTTGACAGCAAGGCGTTTTGTCCACTAGTAGACAAACTTATTAGAAAGTAATTTTTTTTTGGAGGTATTCGGGTAGCGGTTATCTGGTCTACGCTTTATAGTGATTAGTCCAATATGTTTGTTGCGGTCTGCTACTAATAGCTATTTGCTCGTGTCTTGCGGTTATCTCGTTACTTCGTACTTGCGTCTACCTCTGATCCAAATTGCGGTTTGCTCATTAAGTTGCGATTAGTTTATCTTGCGTTTAAGTTTTGAGATTAAGTTTTTGCGATTAACGTTTGGTCTTGAGTTTAACTCCACAACCTCTGTTTCATATTGCGGTTTAGTCCAATTATTTGCGGTTATCTCATATTTTTGCGGTTAGCTTAACCAGTGTGTTACTTTTCTTGTGGTTAACTCTTGCGGTTATCAGAAAACTAGAAAATCCAGGCAACTACTACTCTCAACAACAATCATCAGATACAATTCCAATCCATAATCGATTCATAAACACCGACCCAAAGAAAAGAAAATACAATAAAAATCTCAGCTGGCTTATCTTTTCCGTGTGGTATAACATTAAGACTAAGACCTTTTTAAAGTCCATTACACGAAGGAAACCAAACCATCATCGGTCTAATTCTTGAAGCTTAAACTTCATTGAATATTCAAACCTTAAAGAAAGTACAAAGCAAGATTGCTTCATCTATCTTTTCATTCGATAACATCAAAACAGTATAAGAAAATCAATATCTCAGACACGTGCTCATCATTGATCATTGATAATAGTTTATCAAGTTACAAAGATAAACAAGATCTAAAAACAACTTATACTTGTCCTACCTGTGACCCACTGAAAGGATCTTGGTGCCGTGACTTTGTGATCGTGGTCTCGTTTGTACAACAAGTAACAAGGGTCGTAATATTTTTCTGGAGTGTGCATATACGAGCAGAGTACAAGCAGCTATTGGGACGATTTGTTTTTCTTTGTTTTGTGCAGCTGAAAGAAAAGGAGAGGCGTAACTTAAAAGTAATTAGGGTTAAATTGGTGTTTAAGTGGTGTGTTATATAGTGTGAGACTAGGGTGTTAGGGTTAAGAGATTTTTGTGAGCTGCATATTGTTTTAAGATTATTTGGGCTTCGTGTATGGTTAATTCTTTTAGTGGGCTGCGTCATTGATACCACAATCTTGGGCTGGATTATTGTTTGTTTTTGTTGGGCGGTCTCGAGATCAACCATAAAGGGTCGAATTATTTGTTAATCATTGGATTAACCCTTAAGTGGTAGTTAAAATTTTTGGTTTTGATCAATATTATTCATATAATCCAACTTGATTGTGTGGTTAACTTTTCGGGGCATATTTTTGGACCACGGTTTTTATTGAGCTTCAAGAATCCGTAACTGTGAGTTGTAATTTGGGATTGAGTTATCGGGGTCATTGGATATACCAACGGGATTTATTTGAATTTCAAAACACGAACATTGTTGGAAATTCTCTGTGACTTGACTTACTCACCACTCAAACTCACTTCAACTAAAACAGATCAATACTTCAGTGTTTCACGGTTTATTCTTGATTTTGTAAAATCCCGCGAAAGAATTTATTTCTCGGTGTTAATCATAGAATTGTAAAATCCCGTGCACGGTTACATCATGTCTACTCCTTCAGACTCTGTCAGATCTGAGAATGTACTTCACCAGCCACTTAAATTGCTCGATAATGCAAAAGATTGTTGCATAGAATGTTTTCAACAACTTCATTCACACCTATCAGTACTTTTAGAGGGAACTGGATTCAAGATGGGATTCAAACGTGCATTTGCAACACTCTTTGGTCAAGATGTTCTGACTTTCACGGACACAATGATTCTTAACTTAGATCAATTACGACAACAACTTGACAAAGGAGAATCTTCCAAAATGGGATCCATGGCTGCCCTTTGTGTGATCAACAAACAACTCCAAGTGTTCTTTGATTCAGAATTCACTCTGGAGTATGACCATTATAGTAAGATGACGAAAAAGTGCTTTGCTGATCACACGGGTATTGAGGTTGACACGTTCAGAGACACACTTGTCCAGCTTATGGATAAAGTGAAAAGATTCATTAATGAAAAGGCACAGCATATACCTGCATATGATGACAAGGTGAAGGCATGTAGGGTGCAATCTAGTGATGGTATTGGCGATTTGGGTATATCATCGGATGTTGGGTCAGTTGTCATGATATGCAATGGGTCAGTGATTGATAAGCCTGACACTACCAGTAGTTCTGTGACTCTTATTACACATGACATGGATGCAGATTTCAGAAAAGAACAAGTGTCATGTGCTGAGGTACCCCTAACTGTACATCATAATGTGCTTTTTGATGAACGACTGCATACTGATCAAGTTATGCCCAGTTATGACACATATTTGTTGAAAAAGACTGATAGCAATACCATTTCTGATTTAACAAATATGAATCATAAAGGGGGAGAAAGTGATCATGATGCTGAACGTGATGATGAGTCAAGTTCTTTGTTTACAGCTGAGTCTTTTAAATCAAATGATATGGTTGATAAAGAAACGTTTAATGAACTTTCAAAGAGATTCTTACAACTTGAAAAACATTGTATTTCACTTGAAATCGCAATGCAACAAAAGGAAGAAAGTTTTCAAACTAACCAACCATGTAAAGATCCGGAACTTCCTGATTTCCGCGAATTCTTTTTGATTAATGATTTGAAAGCTCAGCTAGAAACAAAGAACTTGACAATCAACAACCTGAAAATACGTATTACTGAGTTATGTGATATGTGTAATGCAGTTAAAGCTAAACATGACTGCAATGTTATTGAATTGGAACATAATGTGGCTAAATTACGTGATGAAAATGAGTCTTTGAAAATTCATTGCAATGAACTGTATGATTCAATCAAAGAAACGAATACTAAAACTGTTGAGCAAACAACGTCTTTGATTGCAAAAATTGATGAACTCAAAGCTCAAGTTCAGGAAAAGGGTTTCACAATAACAGCATTAAAGAACGAGCTAAGAAAAGCAACAGGGAATAGTGTGAACACTAAGTTTGCAAAACCATCAATCTTGGGGAAACCAGTTTTTCAATCGAATAGAAACCAATCAGTTGTTAGACAATTGACTGCGTTTAGATCTGAGAGACCAAAATTTTCAAAAACACGGTTTGCCTCCCAAGTTGATGCGGAACAAGTTTTGACAAAACCAGTCACTACACATTATTGGCCCAAGATTATTGCTTCTAGTTCTTCTAAGCCTCAACAAGTAGTTACTCCTACACCCAGCTCCTCTAGGGTTAGTTCGAAAACAGTGTCGAAACCTAGCACTAAGGCTCAAAACACTTATGTTATAAATGACCTGCACAAGAACTATGATCTAGAAAAGGCTAGGAAAAGGGCACTACTTCATAAGGATGGAATCTTAGGTTCTCAACCTTGTATGATCCCTCGTAGGATATTGAGGTACAATGCTAAGGTTCAACCTGTTAAGTCTAGGAATTACAGTAAGTCATCTACAATGCATAAGAAGCAAAACAAACCTAAAACTACTCCTAGGTGGACACAAACTGCTAAATCTTTGGAGACTAGGAATATCGTTAAGCCTTCTACTATGCATAAGAAGCTTAGTAATCCTAGACTTTGCTATAAGTGGATTCCAACTGGTAGAATTTTTAAGGACATTGGACTTAAGTGGATACCTACCGGAAAGGTGCTTACTAATGGCCATGCCATGGTTGACCATGAAACCCCCAAGGGTTTGGATACTGTTGTCACTAACCTATATATGTGCAATCAAGTTTGTGATGTTAGTGCAGGTAGTCCTTACTCAGTTTCAGGTACATCAACCATTCACTATATGAGAAAACTCAAAGTCTGGAGACCTAAAGCAATCATTTCCCCAGCTTCAGGAGTTCTAGAATGTCGATGCTGATGTATGTGCATAATGACGTCTGAATACTTCAGTTCAGGCCTCGCTCTTCAACGACTATGACGTCTGTTCACATCAGTTCAGGCCTCGCTCTTCATCATTATGACGTTTGAACATTTCAGTTCAAGCCTCGTTCCTCAATGTCATCATTATGGTGTCTGCTGACAACACTTCAGGCCCCGTTCATCAATGAAAAGAAAGGTGTACGATTCAGTGCGCTTTATCTTTGGAAGAAGAGAAATCTTCTTAGTTTTGACCATTCTCAACAATACGGTTCATGCTTCTTCCATGTTCGTTCAGCCATCAAGTGGATCTACTCATCTTTGCTTGAATTCATATTCACCTGCTCATTCAAAAATGGCAAACTTCGTATGCAATTTTTGAAAGGGAGAAGTGTGAATAAAATGCATGATTGATTGTATTCTTATTCACTTGCTCAATCAAAAAGTGCAAACATCGCTTGCAATTTTTGAGGGGGAGAAGTGTGAATATACCACATGGTGATTGATGATTGAAGAATGGTCATACGACTCTCCTCCAACACCTAATGTTCTACTTACTAAGGATGACTGGGATTTATGTTTGATGATTACTTCCAAGCTTCAAAGAATGATGATTGATCAAGATGCACCATCTAGAAGTATTCAGAATGATGTTTGATCACTTGCTCAAGTAATCCAATTTCTAGTTATTCCTCAAGGTGTTGATGTTGACTATCATGATTGTGAAGTTGCACACATGAATAATGATCCGTCGCTTTGTTCTATTTCATCACGGATTGTTGTTCCTCCAAATGTGCACTTTGTAAATCAACCACAAGAACATAATGGATAATGTCGATTATAACGTTAAAACGGCTAAGAATTTGGACATGGAATGTCAAGTAATCACGGAGTTTATTTGGTATACCTTATTTGAGATTGAAGTTGACTTTCACAAAGGCGTGATCTTAATTTATCTTGAAGTCGGGGTTGGTTGGATGAAGATTCTTCGAGATCCTTGCTTGAGCTTTTACTCTTACAATGACGAAGACTTGGATATCTAGTTATTTTGGTGATTCTTCTTATTACCACAAAATAACTATCACTTTAAGGAGTGTCACAACTTACATGAAGTTGTCGATAGTCAAGAGGTGATGTACGTCTTATACTTGATGGTTGGTTGGTTGAAGAGTATAGAGTACTTAGGGATTTGATGTTGAACAAACTCTCTACACCGCTCTTAGTCACACACTAGTGCAAGCTTAAGTCACAAAAATGGGGAATTCTACTTCAGTTTCCAATTTGGTATGTTGGGTTTAATTCATCAGTGGTCACTTCAAATAGCCTACATAAGAGGTGGTAAAGATAGTCAAAGAGAGTCTTTTTGTAGTAGTTAATTCTCACCAGATCCATTTAACCAAATGTTTGTTCTTCTCACAAGAGTTCTAGTACGTGTGCATTAAATGTGTTGCTGATTCTGAGGTATCAAAACCAGCAAGGGGGAAGGAAACATGCATCTGAATGCATAATGAGTACACGTGATGAACTTAATACTTTGTCTTAATTGAAGATATGTCGGGAAGACATATGTCACAACCGCAGAGATAATCAGTGTCTTAACTCGTGGCATTTGGTGTATCATTCCAACTATGTGGGGGAAGTTGTCTTCTAATACTTGTGGTATGTATTACTTCAGCTTTCAGTGTGAGGAACTATGAGAAGAATATTTGGAGCGTGAGATGATATTGCTTATCGACATCTTCATAGGAGCTGATATGGTTTATGGTGAAGTGCTTCTGGTTAATGCTTCATGTACACAATGGTATGATGATTCCGATAAGATCGCAACCATCAGGGGAGAGATTTGTGTACATCAAGGACGCGCAACAGGTTCACGTGATCGGGTTTAATCATGTATTCCGGAGGAGATATCCGCAGAGATGATCAGTGCTTCAACCTGTTACTTTGGTGTCATCATCTCTTCTTGTGTTGGATACATGCGTACAATATGGATTGAGTTGGTATGTGTAAGTTAACTGGAAAGCACTTGGTGAAATGAAGATGTTGATATTCCCCCGAATTGACAACTGCTCCAAACCATAAAGTAATGTGTACATTGGGGACGTACAACAGGGTCATGTGATCGGGCTTCATCATACATTCCGGGATTGATAACCGCAGAGATGATCCATGGTTCACCCTGTTACTTCGGTGTTATCGTTCTCTTCGGGTTCTCGAGCTTCATACAATGAGACTTTTTGCATCACTTCAACCTCTTGGGGGAAGTGGTCTCATGTAGGTGATTGTCGGTTTGGGGGGAAGCTACCAAAGCTTCACAATGAGGAGGCAATAAAAACTTTCAGAAATTTGGTGGGTGTCTAGCGATTAACTCAGTTGTGAGATTCTAGTGATTTGTTAACTACTTGTGTTTGGTGAATTGTTGTGACTTAAGTCGTTTCCATTAGTCTGATTGTAATTTGACGTTGTGAGTTAATCTTTACGACTTGACTTATTACGATCGGATCTATTGTAACTTGACTTGTCGCGACTTGACACTTAATGCTAATTGTTACTTATCCAAGATCTCTCTCTAAGTCTAACTCACATATTAGATCTTTCGGTTTCTTTTGTTGACTTTAGTAAAATCCCGGGAGAGAATCGATCTCTCGGTTTAAGTCACAAGAGTTGTAAAATCCCGTTTAAGATTATATCATGGCATCTACGGATTCAGACAATTATTCAGGAGCCTCGAAAGCTTTGGTGGTAAAAGTTTAAGAGATGTTGACTACACACTTCTACAATGAGCTGAACGATAATCTCATTTTGGTGTTCATGTCAACATCTCCTTAAACTGTTTGGTATCCTTTGTACATATCTTATACAAATACGTAAATAGAGAAATATAAAACCTAAAAAAAAAAAAAAAAAAAAAAAAAAAAAAACCATAAAAATCTGAAAAATCATAAAAAATCAAAAAATATTCTTCTCACGACATGTCTCTTGTGTAATCAATATTATGTACGTTTCTAGAAATGTCATTTAATAATGACACGGAATCATACATATGCTTGAGCAAGAGTTTTTCGGTTTCAAATAAAGTTTTTTTTCTAAAACATGTCGTTTCTCAAAACATTCTTAAAATTATGGCTTACAGTCACTTCAGGCTGTAACCCGAACTTAAAAATATGGCTTGTAGTCATTTCAGGCTACAACCCGGACTTCAAAAATATGGCTTGCTATTACTTTAGATAGCAACCCGTTTTTCAAAATTAAGGAAAACACGTCGTCAAAAAGACGGTTGTTCCTAACAAAGGGTGTCGTTCATCCGAGCGTGAATTACTTTATATTCATGCACCCTCGATCTAATGTACGCTTCAGTGCATTATTTCTTGATAAAGAAGAGAAATCTTCTTTTTATCGCCAAATACTTTCCCTTTTATGATTTTTCCAGAAAGTGTTTGTGCAAAACTTGGTGGTACCATGAAATTTTGAATGAAAATCAAATTGAACTCAAAAGTTTGATAAAATTTTCACTCAATCAATGACGTTAAATAGTTTATGAAAATATTTATGCTTTAACATCCGTCATTGATTGAGGGGGAGAGTGATTTCTCAAAATTTTATGTATCATTAAAACTCCCCACACTTCGTATATAAAACCTTGCAACAAAAAATTTGTGATGGTTATGTGTCAGAATGAGTAAACTTTCAAAGAGTTTTCGTTAAAACTTCGAATATTTTGATAACTCTTCAAATCTGACACATAACAACCTCCCTCACAGTTTGAGGGGGAGCATGAAAAAGTTCCTTTTTATCAGAAAATATTAAAATTGACCGCATTTCTCTCCCAAAACGCTTTCTAAATTATTTAAATCAATTGAGATCAAAAATCTCGAAAGATTTGAAATTTTTGATCGGGGGAGAGAATGTGATTTAAATATGAAATCTGATAATCTAATGAGATCTTTAAGACTCAATAAAAGGCTCCCGCATATGTGCTAAACACTTTCGTATATCGATGCACATATTGAGGGGGAGCAAAAGGCGTTTGTGGAAGGAATACCAAAGACCGACCATTTATCTTTATGCATGGAGTTATAAGGACGGTTAAGGTTAGGTATGAATTCCCATTATCCACCAGAACCGGAAGGATCTTCCCAGGGACAATCCATAGATAGATTAGAAGTCCTTAGGAATGATTATGAAAAAAGGAGTAAAGTGAGAAAGGGAAGAGTGCGGACTGAGATAGAGCTAGGACTGGAACAAACCCAACAAGGTTCTAGTGATGAAGTCTCGGTAAACACTGAAGGGGTTGAAGAATGAAAAAGAAATGAAATGAGAAAGGGTGAAAAGAAATAGCCCTCCATATATTCAACCTTAGGGCAGAAACCGGGTTCAATTCATAATCTACCGGCGGTTACTAAGGTAACACCGGTATTGAAGACAAGACGTCATGGACCCAGTGACGCACTGCACTAAACTTCCCAACTACTCAAGTTCTCTTAAAAGAGCTTGTTTCATTCTCACGGGGAACCCTGTGCAATGTATCGACCGCTCATTGCGAGCTGTGTTGATACCTAAAATAGGAGACGCCTCCCCAGTCTCCAGGAGCGGATCAAAACGCACTATTGAGTCTAGAGCCATGAGATCATCCATAAATCTCGATAGGACACATTCCAAATATGCTTATTGTTTCACACAATGTGGAAAATAAGATAAAATATTTAGAGTCCTACGCATTATCCTTGTGGTATTGCCAGAACATCCGAGTGATATGAAAATATTCACAATGAAGATGGAAATCCTTCTAGAGCGAACATCACTCAAGCTCTTGGTAGGTGACATGTGAGATCCATCTTGGATCAATGATCAAGTGACAACTGGAAAGCAACAATGGTGCGATTCAAATTTGAATCAAACTTGTTCCAGGATATGGATTGACGGATACTTTTGCCAAAACCTCTCAATGTGCTCACCAACTTATCTTTCGAGCACATTGATTGTGTAATATCTTTCAAACAAAAGTATTTTTTATGGAAATGTGATTCAAAGTATAAAACTCTTGTCGTGTCTCAAAAATGTTTATCATATGACACGCGAGTGATTTCTATAAATCAATTTCTCATCAATCCGTGAATATCTATTCACCGATTCACTCTATCGTGCTGTCTGCTTTGAGACGTTCCGGTATGAGAACATGCTAAGTATGAAGATTCTGAAGTGGATTCTTTGGAAAATTCATTACTACAAGCTGGAAATTCCTGTCAAGGAGAGTCTTCTTTAAAAGAGACTCTACCTGATCACAGGTCGGTTTTCACAAAACCGGAGGGTAGTCTGTCCTCGCAGAACGAATGACAAAGCCATATTCGTTCTCTATCTTTAGTGCTAACTGTTTTATTTCAGGGACACATATAAAGATGGCGTTGATGGCTCCAGTTTCCAGCTGAATCGGGTCAATCCATACCTCATGCTCACACATCCTCCACACTATCAATGAAGATGAGAGACTTGCTACAACAAATGTTGAGAGACTACCAACAACGTTTCCGCAACCCTGATGAAAAAGTCTCCTGATCCAAAACTCTAAAGTAAAGTCTCCTGATCCAGAAGGGTGTGAGCATGATGGTCCTAAAGTCACTACATCACATGAAGGCGATACTACTTAGGATGAGCTTGGAGATTTACTATGGCTGATGATCTCAAAGAAGCTCAAGGATCACACATCACAAAGGAATCCAAATCACAAGTTCGTTGTTTGAAGTACAAAGTGTGAAGTAAAGTGAAGAATCAGATCCTACGAGCTACAGAGACGAAAGAATGCTTAAAGACCAAAGAGCTTAATTTCAAAGGTGACCTCGCTTAGGGGGAGATTGTTAGGAATACAAATATTCCTATAAAAGTCTCGGTCACCTGATTATTGTAATAGCATTAAGTTAGCTCGTAGTTAGTTTATATATTAGTTAGTTAGTAGTAGTTTAAGTAACACCGTGGAAGAAGGACGGGTCTTCACCCACTGTATGCCTGATCCACAGCCCGGGTGTGGGCGTTTGTAGGAAACTATATATACCCCTCTCCACATGTGGAGAGGGTTGGTGCTTTTCTTTCAATCTAACATTTTCTATTTTCTCTCAACTCTCTCTCTCTCTAGAAATCACCCAACTCTCTTCCTCTCTCTAAACTCTCATCTACTATTCTTTATTTCTTTCTTTAATTCTATCTAGACACAAGAACCATATAAGATATAATTATTTGATATCTTACAAAGTTTCTACTGCTGAAGTTGCTACAGATGAAGAGGTTGCAAAGAGAATTGATGAAGCTGAAATAGCTAACTTTATGGACGAGAATAGGAGAGATAAAGTGTCTGAATTTGAAACAGATGAGCAAGTAAAATTCAGACTTGAAGAAGAGGAGAAAAAAAGAGCTCATGGAGAGCAAATGCAAGCTTTTATTGATGCGGATGAAATTCTACATGCTAGAATTAAAGAACTTTACACAGATGAGACTGTAAATGGGGAAGACAAAGTACACAGACTTGCTGATTTGATAAAGGAAAGATATGAAGAATTAGTTTTGAAGGACATAATTAAGTCAATGAATCAACGTCAAAGTCAAAAGAGGAAAAGAAATCCCACAAGGTCTCAGCTCATCAGTGAAATGAAGATATGCATACAGCATCAAGGTGAGTATAAAGCTTCTGACCTCAGGGGAATGACATATGAACAAATTGAAAGTCTATACTACCGACTCAAGAAATATGTTGAAAACTTTATCCGCATGGGTACAGAAGAAACACCATCAAAGAAACAAAAGATCATTGAAGACAAACCTGCTGAGAAGAAGAATGATTCACAAAGAAAAGAAGACAGCTCTTCTCATGATCAGATGATGGTGATTGTTCCTGAAACATTATATGTTGACCCTATTCAAGCTAGACATCCAATCATGGACTGGGAGATTTACCGAGATAAATTTGGAAAGGCTTGAAAGATAATCAGGGCTGGTGGAGGATCAGCAGTGTACAAAAGGTTTGAGGATTTGATAAGAACAATTGACAGAGTAGACTTAGACAGATTATGGGAGTTGGTTCAAGAAAGAATCAAAACAGTCAAGAAGCTAGATGCAAAAGAGCAAGATTTGTGGGTTGAATTACATAGGTTATATAAACCTGATCCAGATGATATCTATTAGAGCTTCCCATGCCATCATTTCTCAACTTCATGGAAGTTTTATGATAGCTTCAATGTACATCACTTATCAACACAAGGTGGAATTGATGTTTTTATGCTTGCAGAAAAAGAATATCCTTTGCCTGCTAGTTTACTTGCTTTGATGACATCTACAAAGATCATATGTGAAGGAAAGATCTCATTGAAAGAATTCATGCTCAGTATAAGAGAGCATTGTATGATGTGAAGAAAACAAGCTGATAATTAGGTGTTTGGAGGTAGCAGGGGTACGTACTTTAACTTCTCTGTTTTCATTATGTTGTAAAAAACCTTTTGGTAAGTACTATATAATTCACCTTTTGTGAGATTACAACTCTGTTGTTTGTACAAAAGTTACTACTGCTATTACAATAGTTACAACTGCTATTACAACTCTTGTTTGTGTAACCCAATGTGACTAATATCAAGGTTAATGATAAATAATAGTCACATGAAATTCACAATGTGACTATTTTGGATGTATTGGTCACATATAATACCCTTATAACGTGGCGATAATCATGATTTAGATACACATTTGTGATATGGTGTGACTATTGTAAAGCCTATAGTCACATGATCGTGCTACAATTAAATGTGACTATACACATTAGGTTGTGGCAAGCAAACACACACTAGACTTTAGACACGCATATTAACTTACGTGACCATATGTATCAAATTTTGGTTACACTTAACCATGTATGTTTATGGTTTAGTGTGACCATATATGACATTTGGTCACACTCTTCAAGTGTGTGACATATATTTGTCACTTTTAAATGCATATCGTGACTAACGCTTCAAACTTACTTTTCAGTTGTCAGACATTTCATATTCATATGTGGCTAAATATTCAGCAAAGCTTAGCAGTCACATTTAAATAATGTGTGACAAACTTGACTATATAATTTAGACACATACACAATTACTTCATGTGACCATATATGGATTTTGGTCACACTGTTCAATTGTGTAACATATATTTGTCACATACACATATATAGTGTGACTAATGTCTCAGACTTATTTGTATCTGTCACACGTCCCAAATTATAAGTGACTAAATAATCAAAAAAAAATTCCAGTTACCTCTAGTCACATAAATATTCAAATGTGTGACAATAGAATTCCGAAATGGTCACACAAGTCGGATCAAGTGTGGCTGTTTATTTTATTCTGGTACATTTAGTCACGTATAAATGTTACAGTGTGACATTTCAAAATCGACCATGCGTGACCAATAGAACTTTTTGTACTAGTGTTTATCCACCTCTTTGCGAATACGTGACGCTATCACCTCCAAAGCGTGACGCCGTCAGGTACTATTTCCAGCTTGATTTTGAGACTTTGCCGTTTTCTTCATTTTCGCTCCAAAAATGTCAAAAATGTTTCCTTTTCTAGATTTCTTCTCCAAAGTACCTAAAATGACAAAAGAAACGATTTGAGGCAATATTTGATCAAATAATCACGACTTAGGGCTTAAATGACCCCCTAAAAGCGTTACACTTTTCGTCTCATCAGTTCATATATGTGGAAGTGAAATGAAACATGAGTAATTATTAATTTGTATGGCTCAAGGGTTGTATTTAAAGGACATACAAACAGGAAAAATTAATCACTAACAAAGCAAAATCTCAATCTAAACACACACATATACACTCTAAAAAGCAGCTTTTTATAACAAATAAAAAGATGACAACCTCTATGCCATTTTCAAGGAGTTATTCGAGAGGGAAACATAAAACATAAATGTACAAAAAACAGCATATTATATGGATCTAAAAAAACATGTTACTTTTATGTTATATTGGGCCTTAGCCCATATATAAATAATAATAAAAAAATCATGTGATGCACATTTGGGCTTGCACATCTAATATTGTTAGATAATAACATAAAAAAATCATATTATGGCATCCACTATATTAGGTATTATTAATAGTAAATTATAATGATGGCTTCACATTGAGTTGTCTAATCATATATGTATTTTGCATAGTAAACTTGAATTATTTATCTCTCATCAACAACGCTTTCTTCTTATTTAAATACCTCATACCATCTAAAATCATAAAACACACACAAATGGTTATTAGAAAAATATATTATAATAAAAAGAAAAAGATCGTTGTACAAAATGGTGTTAATTCTGCTTTTAATTCAGCCAATTTTTTAAGATGGTCTTGTCCATCTTGATCCTCCGATTTGTGTGTTCACACAAGTTTTTTCTCTTCAGTTCGTGCTTAAATGCTGCGTTCGGGAGTGTTTGCTTAGTCGTGCGGTTCCCGTTCCTCAAAAATCTTGGCTGAAGACGGTTATTAGATTCTTTTGACATCCCTTGGTACCTTCCATCACATTCGAGTTGCAACTCGATTTACATGACTCCATTTCAAAATGTAAAAAGTAATATCGTGGTTTTGAAGCAAGTTTATTGATTTAATTATTGGGCAAGGAGATGATGCTGGTAAAAAAGATAAAGTTCAGATTTGATGATAGTGATGAATGTAAACATTCAGATTATGTATAAGAAACATATTTTTGCAATAAATAATTGTCTATAGTCTATATCATGATAGTATGCTTGTCAGAAACATAACATACTTATCAGAAACATAACTGTAAATGTATCATAAATTTATTAATTTGCATAGCAATATCACATACGTGTATTTTACCTCGTGTTTCCAATTATCTTAACGGCCTCGAGAGTAGTATGTTTAGAAAGCCTGTCAAAAAAACAAAACTGGGCCGAACGTTGCTCTCTTTAAATTTCGATTGGCTATCAAGGTGTTCATTCTATATTCTTAGCAAAAATCTGTAATACGTTTAATTTTTGTTAGATTAGTTTCAGGTTAATATATATATATATATATATATATATATATATATATATATATATATATATATATATATATATATATATATATATATATATATATATATATATATATATATATATATATATTATTTCAAGTTTGATTAGTTTTTTAGTACAATTTGTTCTTCAAATTCCAGTAATTTTCAACTAGACCATTAGTTATGGATATCAAACGCATTTTTATAATAAAGTGGGCAATGAGTCTTTTCCGTTAATTCAGGTATAATTTTATTTTTTCATAACCTTATAGTAATTAATTTTTTGAGTATTTTTTGATTTTTTCAATTGAAGGCGTGATTGGAGCAAAATTTGATCCATCCGACGTTGAGTTACGGGAAAAGTATTCCTTTTCAGTTCAGATTTGATGATACTGGAGATGGCACAGTGCCTGAGTACTTTTACCACGTTTTGGAAATCAATTGGTGAGGAACATGTTCCGGATTCTGTAATGAGATTGTAAAATTGAAAGAAGTATATAAAAAGATTTATGTAGATTTAATTTTTTTCTTAGATTACTTTTTTTTAATGTTTTTTGTACCTTTGTATTTCAATTTAAGTTTGTTGGTCAATATATATATATATATATATATATATATATATATATATATATATATATATATATATATATATATATATATATATATATATATATATATATACACAACTTAATTTCATAAATCACTCTAATTTTTTTATTGGCTTTGTGCCTACTTGAAATGTTGAAGTTGATTAATCTTAATTCAATAAAAAAAGGAACACAAAGTTTTCGGTTTATTTTTTTGATTGTTTTTGTTTGAAAAAATATTCATATTTTTATTCATTTTAGTATGGGGTTTTAGGTTTAATTTTTGTTAGATTGGTCTTAGGTGTTTTAAGTTTAAAATTACGTATATATCAAAAATAATACGACACGTTTTTAGTTATCGTTGACTTCATTTATTTTTCGTAATTTACTAAAAATATTATAAAGTCGGTCTTGTATTGGGTCTTTATGGGTTATAAGGTGATCACTTGGGCCTCCACGAACGTTATGTTTTACTAAGTTAACTTGAAATAGTCATTTACTTCTCTTCAACACTAACGGATTCTTTTTATTTAAATACCCTTTATCATCTAATTTTAAATCAATCCACTCACTATAATTCAAATAGAAAAAAACACACACATTGTTATCATAAAAGCATATAACAAAAAGGATAATGAGATCATTGTACAAAATGGTGTTAATTCTGCTTTTGATTTAGTCAATTACCCAATATTGAGTTGGCCATTTTGATTATCTGATTTGTCTGCTCCCACAGGTATTTTGTGTTCATTTTGTGCTAATATGCTTAATCGGGGGTTTTTCGCTGAGTTGTGCAGTTCCCATTCCTCAAGAAACTTGGCTGAAGACATTTACAACAAAGAATCAATTTTTTTAATTTTTCCCTTTCTTCTGTTTTGTTGCAGAATCAGTTTTAATTACTTCAAGAGCTTGTAGAAGCCAGAGGGTCAAACTCAATATCCCAAAAAATGATCCTACATCTCGAGAGACGGGCATGCATGAAAAGATCGCTTTAGTTGAGAGGCTCAAGTGCATGACAAAACCCACCGTTTATAAGAGGGGCTACATATTTAGGCTAAAACATCGAAGTATCAAAGATGAAAGAAGTATCAACGATGGATGAACCAACACCACTTTCAAGTATGAACATAAACTTTTTTTGGTGTTGTTCACTTTAAAAACACAAAAATACATTTTGTGAAAAATGTTTTGTCATACATAAAAATGTAAGTTTTGAAGAAAATAAAATCTTTGATCACTTTACTAATGTCGGTATGAAGTTTGTTCATACCTGAAGTGATGTTGTAATAGATACGTGGAAGAAACGAGTTTCCTCGATTAAAAACTTATTAACTGTAACTTTACGTAACATGTTTTTATATTTTGTGATTATCAAAACTAGTAGAGACCGAATAATGCAAATGACGTTTTTGACATTATTTGTATTAACAACATGTTTATGTAATAGTTTTGGTTAAGCATTTTTCATCTTGCATAACCTTTTTTGCTTAACCATTTAGCATGTGCATTTGCATATGTGGGGGTGTTTGTGTTTATTAGACTTTTTAAAGTCAACAACTTCCTAATACCTCATATGTTCCTCTTAAAGTAGTTTAAGGGTATAAAATAAAAAGGTGTGACTATTATTTTGGATGGAAGCTAGTGATGACTATGGGCAGGCTGCATAATTTTTAATTTTATTTGGATTGACCCATTCTTAACTTTTAAAAGTCAACGTATACCAAAACATGTCCATTCAATGGCTTATCCAGTATTTGGATTGCTTGGATTTACCCATGTTGACTTTTTAAAGTAAAAAAAATAACCAAACCTACCGAATCACTTTAAGTAAATTCTCATATCAACTAGTTACTATAATGGAAAATAACAAATTTAACCAAACAAAGTTGCATTAGTAATAGGATACAAAAGATAAACCACTACTAAAACAACTGCCATCCAAATACATAATTATTTAGCAACAACCTATTACAACCATATCAAAAGTTAGGATGAAAGTTTTCATTTTTTGTTGGCTTGTTCCTTCATGCGCTCAACAAGGTACTTGTGAATGCTTGACCACATGAAGCAGGCCTCTTCTTTAAACACATGTAGTTCCTCACAAAGCTGAAATGTATTTTGGGAACATTGACAATAAGAGAAATGTGGTTCTGGCATTGCTGCAAGTGGTGGTTCAGGGAGACGGGTGTGATAATGAAGAGAAGACCCATGTACAGTTCTTTTTAAACCATAAGAGCGAGTTTATAAATTTTAGGATTAGGCATCCATGAATTTGAGGATTGTTCTAGTAAATTTGAGGAATGTGTAATGTTTATGAGATGAGAGTTGTGGTATAAGTAAATATAAAGAGAGAGACCTTTGACTAGTCAATGGGTAGGTTTATGCTTCATGTGTGAGAAGTTAATGAAGCCACTGAAATAAAATATAGGATTAGGCTACTAGAAACAAAAGCGTTTGACTTTCTTTGTGTAGTGTAAAGAGTATTAACTGAGCGCATTTACACACAAACCTACCCATATCACTTGCGTCATTTATTTGTCAACATTTCTCACAACCCTACCCATCTTATATCATCAACTTTGTTCATCAAACTCATTGAAACTTTAAGCTCACCATGGATGCAGAATCCAGAAAGTTAGCAACAAACGGCCACAACCATGTGGTCCGTTACCCATTGAAAGTAGCAGGCTCTCATGCTTGGTATTACTCTGCAGACCCAGAAAAACCAGTTCCACCAATGCTAGAACCACATGCCTCTATATGTCAATGTTGAAAAAAATACATTTCAGGGTCGTGAGGAACTATGCGTGTTTAAGGAAGAGGCTCACTCTATGTGGACATCGATTAACAACTTAATGGTGATAGTCATGGAGAAAAGAGTCAAAAAAAAACCTTGAAACCTATTCTAGTTATGTTATGGTTGTATTACTTTCAGTTCTAAGTATGTTTATTCATTATGTTTGATGAACATCTATATTTATGTAAGGGATAATACCAAAAATGCCCAAGCTGCCTAAGTTATTTGCTTTTTAGCCCTTCGCTAAAAAAGTTCCGAAAATACCCATTGGGCAATCCGGCAACTTAACCATAGGACGCCAAGTGTCCCAAGTTGCCCAAAAAATAGCGGCGTTGTCCAAAATTTCAGACACTAGGCATCCCCTAGTTGGTTAAAAAAAAAGTTGCCCAGTTGCCCAATGGGTAGTTTCGGAACTTTCTGAGCGGAGGGCAAAAAAGCAAATGACTTGGGCAACTTGGGCATTTTTGGAATTATACCTTTATGTAGTATGCTTAAGTACCTATATCTATGATATGGTTTTATTAATACTACCTCCGTCCCATAATTATTGTCTAGTGTTGACTTTTGAAGTCTTTATTTTGCAACTTTGACCTTCAATATTTTTATTTAAGTTATATATTACTTGATGAAAATTATACTAATGAAAATACATTTAAAACTCAATCCGTTTATATATTTTACATCAAGTAATATATAACACAAAGAAAATTATTTACGGTCAAAGTTGAAAAAAAAGACTACAAAAGTCAAATGTGGACAATAATTATGGGTCGGAGGGAGTATGTCTTAATAACATAAATGGAATATGCTTTAATTCATATGTATATGTGATTTATTCTTTGAAATTTTTTATTCTTAGAAATATGAACACAATTATGAAGAACTGCACACGGTAACCTATAATGCTTATAAAATTTAATATTGTCTCTTCGGTTTCCCTATTATTTGTATATATATACACGTTCCATAAACATGTTGTTGCATACCAGTATTAGATCATCAATCTAATAGAAATCTCATAATGTCAGCCGGAGACAAAAGAGCTAGAGATGAGGCAGCGTCGCTAATTGAATACAATAAAGCACCGAAACTCAAGTAAAATACAATTTCTTTTATCTTAATTTTTTTTGTGTATGTTTCTACATCTATTTGATTTATTCATTCAACATTACAGGAAACAACATATGGAAGATGTTGCACCACAAGTTGAAGTTGTGGATAAAAAAAGAAAAGAAAATGAGGAAGCTGTCGATGAGGAAAAACAAAAGAAGGAAAATAAAAGGAGGATAAAGAAAAGAATGAGGAACGAGCAAGGCATGCTAAAGAGGTGGCAATGGAACATTGGGAAGAAGTGAAGGCAATTAGAATATTAGAAAAAAAGTGGTGTAAGGATAAAAAGGATGATGAATGTTCAGAAGATGAATGTTTAGAAACATTTACTTATGATGATTTGCAGAAGTCATACCTTTCAGATTAGTTTACTTATTGTAATTGATATATTTTAGTTATTAAATAATAATTCCTTAGGAATAGAAGCAACTTTATTTGATGATTTTGATCTTGATTTTCCCAGTTTTGTTTCAATTTAGTTGACAATTTTTAGAATGTACCTTTTTATGCACCATAAATCTTCCCAAGTGTGTTACTACTGCTGGTTATGAAGGTTAAGACTGCTAGTTATAGGTTTTGATGCGTGGGAATCGCACCTTGCTTTACCTCTCGAGGGATCTCGAGAAGCTTACAACCCCCACCAGGCAGTGTACCTGATCGTTGTAGTATAGTATAGTGACAAGTACCGGGGGATTGATCGTTCAGCTTAGGAATAGTGTCGCTAGGATTAGAAAACCTAATTAATAGTTCTAGAGGTGAGAGATGATTATTTTTGTATTTTTATATTTTTATGAAAGCAAGTAAAATCTCAGGTTTTGGAAGATAGGGCGGAATTAGTTGCTATTCAACTAACCCAAAACTAAGATGCAATCAAAATAAAATAATAAAAATGAAATTAAACTAATTAAACTAAGGTTGTGAGCAGTGGTTGGAGAAATTGTGTTTACTTAGACTTCACTACTCCCTAGATATCTTTTACATGTTAATTACTTGTTACACTTGTATGAATGACGGATTGTATTCCTTAATACCATTCGTGGGGTGGCATACATAACTCCCCAACTCTATGAGCTCTTATCTCCTCCTACACCATGACCCAGCACAACTATAGGGATTGTAAACTGTGGCTCATGCATTAAATACAACCAATAAAGACCTAGTACGCCTCGGTTCATGTTTCTTAAGACGTTCAAGCATGTTACCATTTGGAGATCTGCCAGTTTTCTTATGCCTAACATATAAATCATTCATTCAAAACAAGAATAGACAAGTAATCAACACATAATCAACATCTAGGTTTCATTAGATCTAAGCAAACACAAAAGAGATCTAGCCTAGCATAATGGAATTGAGACAAGAACAAGAGATAAACAACCAACACATAGACATATTGATTGAATTGAAAGTACACTTATCTCAATTACAATGCAAGGTCTCAAGGGTTTGGAACCCTTGAAAAACCTGTAAAAGAGGCACCAAAATCGTCTTTAGGGTTTCACCAAAACTTCTCCTCTTTTTTTTAATGAAAAAACTAGAAAACTATATATAGGAAAAACAGTCTGACGGCGTCAAGAGTAACTTCTGACGCCGTCACCTCGCCGCCATATACTTCCTCGGACGGCCTTGATCCACTTATGACGGCCTATGTGACGCCGTCACCACCCACGGTATATTAATTTTGCCACTTTGACGCCGTCACGAATCCTTCTGACGCCGTCACCACCTTCGGTGTTTAATTCCTCATGTCTGACGCCGTCAAGATGGTGGTCTTGACGCCGTCACCTTGTATCTTCAGCATGGAAATTTGGTACTTTGCCGTTTTTTTCACTTTTATGCTCCAAAAACGTCCAAAATGGCTTCTTTTCCAGAATTCACTCTCCAAACACCTAAAATCACAAAAGGAACGATTTAGGGCAATATTTGATCAAATAAAGTCGGATTCGAGCTTAAATGACCCCCTAAAAACGGATCATTTTTCGCCTCATCATATACCCTTACACTTGAGATTTGCTTGTCCTCAAGCAAATGAGCTTTTATTCTACTCAAAAGACAAGTTAGGGGTCATTTAACACTAATATAAAAGTAATTACAACAAATAATCATTCCACTAAAGACCAATAGACAAGCATGGAGGTCATACACAAGCACCTCACAAATAGTGTTTAAATACTCACATCTCTCGGGTGTAATAAAGTAATATAACATTATGGAAATAGAAGATATCTCTCACTACCTGTCATAGCAAAATAGATTACCATAGGCTTGGGAAAGGATCAAACCTCCACCACATGGCGTAAGCACCTAGGATAAACTATCAAAGAGGTCTTTTAAAAGGTTTATAACGTTAGGTGTAGGGATATGAATTACACGGTTTTGTTGGATAAAGGAAGTTTTACTGGTGGCGAGTTAACAATCTCGGTTAATTACATGTACAAGATGGCGTTGCTAAGCCAAGACTAGACTCGACTTAAGCTAACAAATGAAAAATAACAAAAACATAAAATAAACATAGAATGAAACGGGATGGTAGTCCGTTTTTTTTTTTTTTTTTTTTTTTTTTTTTTTTTTTTTTTTGCATACACTCTTACCCTACCATCCAAAATAATACATCATAGGGGATGAGAGTTCCCCTTACACTTGAATCTTTACATACTTTACAATTAACTAATCTAATGACTCGGATTAAGAAAATTAAAACACTTGGAGCACTTTTAAGATTAACGTACATATGGGGGTAATAATATGATGTTCTTCCCCATTACTCCATGAAATAAGTACTTACCCATGAGTCCCAATCGTCCCAAAACAATATGTACAATGATATGACTCGACTTAGCAACCATGTAATCAATTAGAAAGTTTAACTTAGGGTTTAACAAATAACAGTAATGCACTAAAAATGAGCGCATACACGGAAAGCTAAGGCGATTTGGGTGTACATTTAAGTGGGGTGTAACAAATTCTTCCTTTAAGTAAGATGCTTAAAGTTAGAAACGAAAAGATAGGCTCGGAGGGGTGTACTAGGGGTATCGTGTACTAAAAATGAGTACAACGCTAAGGGTTTGGGAAAAATTAGTTGACTTAACTAGCCAAGTAATATGACTTAAATGGTCAAGTAATTATAATACGGGTTTAACACAAGGGTGATCCTAATGCCTCTTATCATGTAGTAAATCCTACCACACGAATGTAGTCTCACTAGCGGTCTCGGGATGCATCACTAACGCAAGTTCTAGAATCTAAATGCTACCGGTACACTCATAAGCACCAATAATGAATGCTTTTCCTATCAAATCTAAAGGCGAACCTCACATTTTTGGGTGGAAAATTTTTCTGAATATACGGTTATGTGCTAGTCATACAACCTCCTATCCATGAGACGCTTGCTATGGCTAAAGTTTCACTCCTAAATGTTGTAAAAAATTTTAAATTTGGCGCTAAAATTACACTAACAAGTAGTTCTCGTAGTTTTATTACTCATCTACTATTAAACAAAACAAACTCAAGCGAAAGTGCATATGTAAGGTATCATCTTTTTACCCTCCCCTTACACTTAAGATGAACATTGTCCCCAATGTTCAAGTAAAGAATGTAAAAGTTAAGAAGTAAAGAGAATGAAATCAAATACTCCCCTGATTCGCTCGGTATGGATTTTAGGTTGGCCAGGTTAAATCTTCCTCCAAGAAAATGAACAATCAAAGCTTCCCTTCCAGAATATAAATCATCTTCTTGTCATAAATAACCTGTAAATCCTGACAACAATAGACAAGGCAACCTCGCGTAAAATCGGCGGCATCCTATATAAGTTACTAAATCCTAGAAAACAAAGTAAGATATAATGCTTGTTGAATGAAGTTTGCAGATTTCCTGGAGATTATAAAACTTAATAATCCACAAAAACCATAAGACTCCGTTAGAAAAACAAAACCGGTAAAATTTCCAGATTTTAACTCCTGACGCCATCAAGAGCAATACCCTGACGCCGTCAGAATGGACCTGCAGAAATTCTTATGTTAAGTTTCCGGAAAATTTCTGGAAAAACTTCGTCCTACTTCCTGGAAAATCCTGCAAAACTTCATTATGACTCAATACAAGCATTTGACTCTAACAAATACGAATATACATGTTCATTAAATATTGTGGAGAATCATGATCGGTTTGTTTCTTAAAAACATATTTGGGGTTTCCCCTTACACTTATCTTTTGCAAAAATACCTTTAGGTTGAAGTTAAGACTAGGCCAAACAACATAATAAAGTATTTCCACATTTTATTTTAGAAGCATGATCAACCAACAATAAAAACAAAGCATGCATACGGAAGCAAATAACAATCAAACAAATAAAATCACACAAAACATGGGTTGCCTCCCAAGAAGCGCTTGTTTTTGTTCGAGTCACGAGCCTGACTCTACCGTTATTTCACGGATAAAGGTGAGGTTTTCCCTACACTTAGGATTAAGTGTGGGTGAAAGTAGCGATACACACCCTTAGGGTGAAAGTATGCCACGTGAGAGAAGAGTGGTGGATGAATTATATGCTCAAACGGGTGTGCTCCTTTCATCATAACCTTACCTAGTTCACTTTGGTCAATGAGTGAGTTGAAGTTTTCTCCTAAGAAGGGATCATTTTCTATCAACTTCGAGAGATTCCTAGTTGGGGATTTATTTTGACCTAATAAACCCGGTTTAAACCCATAATGTTTCTTACGATCAATCATGAATGGGTGATGTAAGTATGTAAGGTCATGGTCCACTCCTATGTTGGCTTCTTCTCTACAAGGCTTGGGGTCTACTACCTTCAACGTAAAACTACCCGGACTACATGGTTTGATGGGTGGATCGGGACCTATTTCAATTCCTAAATCTTCATCCAAGGATGGAAGATTAGGTAATGGTTTTGGTTGAGGCTCCGGTTCATCAAAACTAGGAACTTCCCTAGAACTAGGAGTAAGGTTATCACTACAAGTGTTCAAACCTATATCCTCTGGTGGTGCTTGGTCCAAGGGTTCTACCTCAATTGGGGTTCCTATAGTTTCTTCTACTTCTTCCGGGTAAGTCACGGGCGGTGTATGTGCCTCAAATGATGGTAGGACTTGTGGGGTACTTTGTGGGCTTGGATTATCCACCTCATCCTCCATTGTACCTAGATTACCTATATGTTTGTTTTGTACTATGATATTAGGTGCCATCCAACTAGGTATCTCAACATGAGTATATTCATCCCCCAACAAACTTCCTGTTTGCTCCATCAAACTTGTTTTTGATTGATTTGTGATGTTGTTTGTTGGGTTGTCTACTCTATAATAATATTGGGCACAGTTTTCTATGGTATCCCACGCTTCTTCATCATTTAATTCCCTAGGGCCCCCATCGGCAAAATCATCGATGCGCATTTGGTCACATTGGCTGACACGATAGTAAAAGGTTTCGGTTAGGGATGATAAAGAGAAACTATGATGAGGGAATTTTCGAAGTAAAATTTTAAAACGAGTCCATGCATCATATATGGGTTCATCTCGATATTGTTTGAAATTCGAGATGTCAACAGGGTAGAATGGCCTTTTTGGTTGGTGGTATGGTGGATTCGCGTACTCCATAATGGTGAACGAAATAGTCAATGGAAATTACGAACAAACACACAAAGAAAAAGATAGACTAAAGAAGACCTAAAAATAAAAATAAAATCTTACTAGAAAGGAATCTAGCAAGTAGACCTAATAAAAAGAAATCCTAACCTAGACAATAACTATTCCCCGGCAACGGCGCCAAAAACTTGATGCGTGGGAATCGCACCTTGCTTTACCTCTCGAGGGATCTCGAGAAGCTTACAACCCCCACCAGGCAGTGTACCTGATCGTTGTAGTATAGTATAGTGACAAGTACCGGGGGATTGATCGTTCAGCTTAGGAATAGTGTCGCTAGGATTAGAAAACCTAATTAATAGTTCTAGAGGTGAGAGATGATTATTTTTGTATTTTTATATTTTTATGAAAGCAAGTAAAATCTCGGGTTTTGGAAGATAGGGCGGAATTAGTTGCTATTCAACTAACCCAAAACTAAGATGCAAACAAAATAAAATAATAAAAATGAAATTAAACTAATTAAACTAAGGTTGTGAGCAGTGGTTGGAGAAATTGTGTTTACTTAGACTTCACTACTCCCTAGATATCTTTTACATGTTAATTACTTGTTACACTTGTATGAATGACGGATTGTATTCCTTAATACCATTCGTGGGGTGGCATACATAACTCCCCAACTCTATGAGCTCTTATCTCCTCCTACACCATGACCCAGCACAACTATAGGGATTGTAAACAGTGGCTCATGCATTAAATACAACCAATAAAGACCTTGTACGCCTCGGTTCATGTTTCTTAAGACGTTCAAGCATGTTACCATTTGGAGATCTGCCAGTTTTCTTAAGCCTAACATATAAATCATTCATTCAAAACAAGAATAGACAAGTAATCAACACATAATCAACATCTAGGTTTCATTAGATCTAAGCAAACACAAAAGAGATCTAGCCTAGCATAATGGAATTGAGACAAGAACAAGAGATAAACAACCAACACATAGACATATTGATTGAATTGAAAGTACACTTATCTCAATTACAATGCAAGGTCTCAAGGGTTTGGAACCCTTGAAAAACCTGTAAAAGAGGCACCAAAATCGTCTTTAGGGTTTCACCAAAACTTCTCCTCTTTTTTTAAATGAAAAAACTAGAAAACTATATATAGGAAAAACAGTCTGACGGCGTCAAGAGTAACTTCTGACGCCGTCACCTCGCCGCCATATACTTCCTCGGACGGCCTTGATCCACTTATGACGGCCTATGTGACGCCGTCACCACCCACGGTATATTAATTTTGCCACTTTGACGCCGTCACGAATCCTTCTGACGCCGTCACCACCTTCGGTGTTTAATTCCTCATGTCTGACGCCGTCAAGATGGTGGTCTTGACGCCGTCACCTTGTATCTTCAGCATGGAAATTTGGTACTTTGCCGTTTTCTTCACTTTTATGCTCCAAAAACGTCCAAAATGGCTTCTTTTCCAGAATTCACTCTCCAAACACCTAAAATCACAAAAGGAACGATTTAGGGCAATATTTGATCAAATAAAGTCGGATTCGGGCTTAAATGGCCCCCTAAAAATGGATCATTTTTCGCCTCATCAGGTTCTAATGTTGTGTTCTACTTAGTGCTGCTTGAATCAAGTTTTATACTGCTTCATGTTTTCAGTTAATGCTGCCGCAAATTTTTTTAAAGTGGTAAATTACAAATTTAGTTAAAGTTGTCCAAATGCTGCTCGTATCAAGATTAATACCTGCCAATTATACTTCAAGGACTATATTTGCAAAGTGGTGGAAACTTCATTAAAGCAACTAGATTCCTATAGTAGGCTTTTTCAGAAAACATTAACTGCCAATACAACCCCATTAACTTCATTTCAAAGTGATAATCAACAGTCACATCCTAGATTAAAGAAAACCAAAAAAAGGCAAAATCAAACCTCGCTATGGCAAATAATGATAAGGGAAAGTCTGTGTTGATTGGGGGGAGGAATCATCGGAAAAGTCTAGGGGGAAAGTTTTATTGAATGATGAAGTGTTTGACGAACAACATATGGGTGGAAGTGGTAGCGGAAAAGAGGTAGTTGCAATTGTAGATAAAAAAAAAGGGAGGGGAAAGCCTAGAAAAAAATTAACTTTTTCTGTACCAAACGATGATCCAGTATAATGTCACCAAAAAAGAAGAGGGGAAGACTGGTTAAGAGTGGGAGGAAGAGGGAGGGGAGTGATAATCCGAGTAAAATGACACAAAAAAAAAGGAAGATGGGAAGGCCTGTTAGGAGTGGGAGGAAGAGGGAAGGTATGTTAATCTAATATACTTCATGTAGGTGTCATTTGTTAATTTGCTTGTATTGGATTCTGTGATCTTTTTGATACATAAACAATAGGTTTGCATCTTCAGTAAGTAGGCATTAATATCTTGACCATTGACATTTGAATTTAAACGGTGGCACGTTAGTTGCTTATAAAGATGAAATTGTCTTCAGAATGCACAAATATGGATTTTTTGATTTTGCTCCTTTGAGGTATGTACAAGGGAATGTTTCTTCGCTTTGTGCCTTTGTACATGAAAAACATATCTTTAGTCTTGGTCTGGATGATATGTTATCACACATTAGGGGAGAAAAATGGGTTGTGTTCTTTTGTTTGCCTAGTAAATCATTAGAAGAAGGTTTGAAGTTGATTTACAAAGACAATGATGTGCATAAAATGATCGAACTGGGTTTTCGGGCTGATTTTGTAGATTTGTTTGTTGATCACACAAAACAAATGTTATCCCAATACTATTTAAAAAAGAATGATTCAGGGGGTGAAGGTGAGGAGGTTGTTGGATGGGTAGAAGAAAATGCTAGCTTGCGGTGCTCTAGTACTTCAACTCCTTTTAAGACTAGTACTTCAACTCCGTTTAAGTCTAGTACTTCAAGTAGGGAGAGAAGTGTAAACTTGAAAAGAAAGGTTGTGGGTGAAGCAGATCCTGAATTCGGGAAGAGTAAAAAGGTGGTGAAGAGGTTTGTGGATAAGGGAAAATGACTCATGGTTGATGAGGACGAGGCTTTTAACAGGAATAAACCTATTTTGCCAAGGTCAAGTGGTATTGTCATTAGAGAGGGTGGTTCTATGAAGTCACATCCGGTGTTGGTTCAGTGAGTGTGGGAGCTACATGTGCAGGTTTTTTAAGACCAAGAAGTGGTGTTAAAATCACTAATTGCATGTTGGGTCTAAGGGCACCACGATCATTGGGAAACAAAGTGGTGTTATTTTGACTAGGTGAGTCTAATGAAATGCTTAGCAAATTTTTGGGATACATTGCATTGCATTGCATATTATACTAACCTCCTTACATTGCATATTTTGATTATGTAGGTATACTTGATCACTTCTTGGTTCATCAAGTTCAAGCTTTAAAAGTTTGTAAATTGGGTTCATCTTATGGGATTATGTAATGTGTAGAAACAAAAAGAGTTTTAATTTGGTTGTATATTACGTATGTAATTTGGTTGTGTAGAAACTATGTTTTTGCATATTTCCATTTTCATGTTTGCATCCAATTTCTTAAGGGTTTCTTTTGTATTTAAAGTCAACATATGTATTCAAATATGTTTTTACTTTCTGAGTGTCTTTGATATGTATCACAAACATAAACATGAAAATCACATTAATGAAACCATAAAACACAACAATAAACATGAAAATAGAAATACGCAAAAACATAGTAGTGGCTTGGACATGCCCAAAACCATGACACATATCTAATAGACCATAATCATTCAAATTTTGTCGTTGTTTTTAATGAATTTTCTTGCCTTCTTTTTTTTTTTCTTCTTTTTTGCTTGAGTTGCACCTGCAGGCTTGTTTCCACTTCTAATACCCAGACCTATAACACCACCACTTACTTTCTCTGCCTCTGCACCACCAGCTCTAGTTACTGTAACACCACCACTTACTTTCTCGTCCAACACCCCTACGTGTGTATCATTACCATTCATTTTCATTCTCTTTAATTCTTGAATTGAAGGTTGTGCCATATCTATGTTGGAAGACAAGTTGGATGGAGACTTTACTTCACTTTCCTAGTTGGTAGGAGAATTTACTTTACTATGAAGGTTGTGCCATATTTTTGTTCTTTGAAATACACCCATTTGACTTTCATTGTGTGAGGTAGGTAAAGTAGTATTAACTTCTCACATCAATTGAAGGAATGCAAGAAGGGTACCAAACACTATTTTTTTCTTTACTGTCACTTGACTACTTTTGCAGTTTTGAAACACTAACCAAGCATAACTTTTCCTTTATAAAAACCAAAGACACCAAGCAAGCTCCCACCACCCAATTGTAGCTATTGAAACAATGAGTTCCAAGAACAAAGGTTGTTTCAAACACACCATGAATTGCAACATTGTCCTCTTTTTTATTATAATATACTTCTTAATTTTAATGTTTTTATTAATTTTTTGTAGAAATCATTTACATTAACAATAGTGACTCAAGTTCCATTAACACCTAGAATTCTAACAGCACTGACTCAAGTTCTAAAGGTCCTCAAAATCCTATGCCATAGGATGACTACTTTCCAAAGGGTTATTCTAGATCAATGACCAAAAAGGATGATGTTAGGAAGATTCAAAATTCTAAAAAGACTGACAAAGAGCTTTTTGATGAGACGGTTCAGGTGATAGGCCTTCCTAATGCTAAGACCTGTGAAGACAATGGTATATAACCATTTGCTCCAAAAATTGACAAAGTTTTTCAAAAGTGAAGGATAAAAATAAATTTATTAGTTGATTTAGGAAGTAGTTTATTATAATAAACTTGTTGTAACCACCTCTTTTGGGAAATACACCCGTATAGGAGTATTAACTACTCACAAGTGCTAGTCAATTAAACAAGTGAAATACACCCGTTTGACTATCACCCGTTTGACCATGTTACTGTCAAGTTGTATCAGCTATATGACCATGTTCATATAGGCTACTTTGAATATATATTGTAAATAGTTGATTCTTAAGTTAACATAAAAAACCTAAATTGAAACACAAACATGAAGATCAAAAATTGAAACACAAACATATCAGTAACATAAAGATCCAAACTTTCATTGATCATAGTAGTTCATAACCATTACAAATTTCCGTAAAAAATTTATCTAAACACACACTTGTTTAGCAGTTAGAACCGCTACCTTCCACATCACCCCTTTTATTCCTATTCTTCATTTCTTTTTCTTTCTTGTCCTTCTTATCCTTTAGATGCTTAAGCACAACTTCAAGATGGGAAATCCTATTTTCCAACTCATCAAACTTTGGTAAACCGGTATCCACACTCTCTTGCTTCTCCTCATCCTCTGAATCACCCAAAAGCGCTTCATAGTAGCCATCTTGCTTCCTCAGATAAGTCAGAATATGAGTTCTCAACTCCTTAGGTATCTTCCAATAAGAACCATACTCATCATTGGTTTAGTGCCATATCCATCAAGAAGTAAATCATTTAGATAATAGTTTCTTAAACTTTGTCAAATTCCTCTTCCTCGATACCAATGTAGATAGCCTTCCCTTTACCATTGTTTGCCATCGTCGGTTGTTTTGATTATGTATGTTTTGGTGGAATGTGTATGTGGTTTGGTGTGTTTAAATAAGCGGAATAGAGATGAACTGAATAATCCCTATGCAATCATTTCGGTTGCCGTGTTACTTTGGGAGGGAAAAAAAGTCCCGAGGCAATCTCTTCGGTTGCCACGTGTGTTTTGGCTGCAAACTTAAGTTAAGACTTAGCAAATTTGGTCATTGAAATAACTACAAGTTAGTACTACTACAAGGGAAGAACTTAGTACTGCTAGACTAGACATATGGGTTAATTTGTGGCATCCAACTGCAGGTTTGCATATGCAGCATTACTTTGAGTTCTAAAACTCAACATAGAGTTTAGTTACAACTTAATCGAAATCTGTAAATGAATCCGATACATATCCATACCCTCCCAACTTCCCAATCATCATCTGGTTCTTTCCAAAATCTCTCCTCCTACGAGGAATCAGAAAATGAATCAGATACATAGCAAGACAACCCAAGTTCCCAAGCCTCCTCAAGTTCTTTCCTAAGTCTCTCCTCCTCCTCTTGTTTAGCCCTTGCTTCTTCTACCATTGTTTCTGTCAATGCTTCTTGGTCTAATCTCATTTGATGTTCTTGTTGCTCAATAAGATATCTACCATTCCGCTACTCTTGTTCAACCCGTTCTTCTTCTTCTTCTAACAATTCCATTATTTCTTTTTCGTTTAACATTTCTCCACCAGCTACCCCACTACCATTCCTATAAAGTGTATACTTCGGGAAAACCTTAACTAAGTTTTTCTTTGTAATGTTAAGTGAATGATGTGATCGATTAAGAGAAAATACTGAAACGTTATGAACAATCACAGCAGCTCCTACAGTGATAGCCTTTCCATAACCCCCTCCTCGTCAATTATTTAGTGATGTATTGCACCAAGTAGTGAATGTGAGAGATCTTTGAGAGTTACTATAAGATCGCCAACGGCATTTGGAGTACACGACTTGATTATTGCAACAACTTGATCAACTTTACCATTATTGATAAAGCTTTTGATATCACCTAAATATCCAAACACCACCCCGCCATTAGCATTCACAAAGTCAACCGCGCTAAGCCATGGATCACGTGAAAAATCCTCATCCTCACCCACATCCTCAACAACTTTCCTGATATACTCTTGTGTCGAAATTACACGCTCCTGGCCACCTTCCCTAATATCTGCTTGTTTACGACGCTTAGCAAATTGAACAATACTTGCAAGACCGGGTATTATCCTAACCTCCTTTTCAAGGATGTGTGATTAATGTAGGTTTTCCGAGGTAGGGGTTATGTGACGGGTTTGGTGATGGTTGTTGAAGGGACGGATGAGGTTATTGAAGTTAACGAATCTGTCTATTTCGTTTTGAAGATGTAAGATCGATTATGTGTGATTATATGTTTCAGAATTTGTGTTTATGAATCAGGGGTTATAAGTGCTTGAGACATTTGATTGTGATTGATGGGAAAGAAAGGGAAATGGTGGAATTGCGATTATTGAAGAAAAGGAGGGTAAAACTGTCATTTCACATGGCACTTAACGGGATTTCCTAACGAGCGTTAGGCAAAAAATATTTTTTGCATGAACAGTATCCCATCGAGGGCATAATTTGCAAATTGAAAATCGTTCAGGAACACTTTTTTGCAAAAAATCTCGTAAGAGTACACTTTTTGCAATTTTGCCAAACCACAAAGACATTTTTTTGCAGTTTATTATTTTATTTTTCCAAATCGAAACATGTGCTTTTATACCTATATTTTTTGTAGATGAAATTTATATTAGTTTGACCAAATTGTTTCAATTTTGAGTTATAGGATGACTTTATTTATTCTACATGACAAAACAAAAAACTTTTATTGGTCCAATTTAAGTTGCTCCAACATTATTTTCCAATTTTTGTATATCTCTTACTATATAAGAGGAAATGATTTACACGCTCTATTTTTTTTATTTAAACATTCACATGTGCAACCAGTTAAAAGTAAGATGTTAATACTGTACAAATATTTGATGGTTGGATTGATGTGTCTCAATCAATTCTCAATATGTTCAAATCAATTTGCGTATATGAGAGATATACCTATTTTCATATACAAATTGAGAAAATGATCGGATAACATATAATCATAGTGGAGATGTGGTTTCTTGTCAAAGTCATAGTTTCGTATATGAACTAGACATCGAACCGGCTTTTTAAATAATTTTTGATTCTTTCTTGGTTCAACCTAGGTTTTCCGGTTTAACCCGATTTAAGCTGCCGATTTTTGATTCAGCCTGTTAAACTATTCGCTTCAATTTTAAAAAACACGGATTGAAGTAGCTCTCTTCCTGTAACTATATGAGTCTTAATATAAACATCAAAATTTCATATTTCCTCGAGAATGCTTAAAATCATTATCTACTTATATGTTAGGTAAATATGGTAGGCAATATAAAATTATCCTTTTGCTTACCATATTTTAATTCTATAATACTCTGCTGAAATTGTTTAAGATTAAAATAATTAACACATTTAAACACACTGAAACTAGAAGCGTAGCTAAAACAATATTTATACCAACCATGTTGCCAGCGAAGTATAAATGCAGTTAATATTACTTCTTCAATCTCAAGATGAATTGTAAAATAAAATTTATTTTTAGTGAAAACTGTAAGAAGAGAGTTCCAACACTAAGCACTAGTTGACTTTTTTCATACAATTAAATAAAATAAATCATTAAAAAAATATTATTTTCAAATAAGTTATAGATTTTTAGATCTTAATTATGATATAATATAAAAATTGTCGGCATACATGTTGTACTTAGTAATAAATATATGTATGAATATAATTTAAATTGCAATAGAAATGATAAGATAAATTCTACTATAATCAAATTGACTTTGACCGATACACATGTCCCTCAGACGATACGCACAACAGATGTAAGTGCCAAAGCGAAAAAATAATGAAAAAGCATGTTGTATATGCGTGAAATTTATAGATTAATTGTTTTTCAAGGAAATTTATTTTATTTATGGTTTTTGTAACATCAAATTGTCAATTTTTTATAAACTACTTGCTACAGGAAAGTTGTAACTTGTTAAGTACCTAAAAAGCTAATCGAACTTAACTCTAGCCCATATAGTTGGACTTTATCACATTTTTAGATCATCAGAAAGTGAGTTCAAAACATATAACAAATTAAGGGTGTTTATCGGTTCGGTTTTCGGTTAATCGGTTTATTCGGTTCGAGTTGTTCGGTTAAAAAAAAATTTGGGTCGTAACCGAAAACCGAACCGAACCGAAAATATTTATAACCGAACCGAAGTTTGGTTCGGTTATGGGTCAAAACCGAAAACCGAAATTTGTACTTGAATTACACTATTTATATTTTTTTAAATTTAATTATATATATTTTTGACAAAAAAAATATTTTAAGCATAAAAAAATGTTTTTTATATTAGTATAAAATTTTAATGGATATTTTTCATATATAAAATAATATAAATATATAAAAAATATATATATATTTATATAAATTCGGTTTCCGGTTCGGTTTTCGGTTCAGATAGCCAAACCCATATCCAAACCGAAAACCGAATTTTTAATTCGGTTCGATTCGGTTTTAACAATTTCGGTTCGGTTATATGTTCGGTTCAGTTTTTTTCGATTCGGTTCGATTCGGTTTTCAGTTTATTACCCGACCCATGAACACCCCTATAACAAATGGTTGAAAAATACTCAGCGTACATTTTGATAATTCGAGCCATATTGATTTGTAACTATTAGTTTTTACATGTAGATGCATATTTTTAAAATAACATATATGTTATACTTAAAAATATAAAGTCTAAGGGGATCTTTGTTAAATTTTTCAAAAATATTAGGAAAATATAAAAACTTATAAGTTTACATTTAACTTCTTATATAATCTATTAAAATTCAATTACTAAAGCTTTATTAATTATCTCTTTTTTCTTTTAAGTTTTTTTTCCACATATTTGACACCAATATATTTATGTTTTCTTTTGTCTCCATCAAATTTATCAAAGTTTAAACATTTTTTTTCCTGACTTTAAATTGGCTAATAAAAATACTCGATTTTGTCACGTGTCAAAATAAAGCAATCTGACTTGTTTTAGCATAATACAAAATATGTACAAAATGATGTAACTATTTATTATACAAAATATTTGGTAATATAAGCTGGTGATTCAGAAGTGGTATACTATTAACTTTCATACGTGATGTAACTCCTATGCCACATAATGGTTGTAGACCCCCTAAAAAAAGACGTGTATAAAAGAAAAAAGAAATGGAAGATATGTTATAACTATCTCAAAATTGTTACCTGAAAAGTGAAAATCTTAAATAAAGAATTCATTACATTTAAATTACTCAAATCAATATTTCGAGTTAGAAAAATAATTTTTACTTTCGCATTGTTGTTGCCTTTTGGGCTTACATTGAATTAAATTTGTGATGCATTACGGCCGAAGGAAAATGAAATTGGGCTATGTTACTGATGGCCCAGTTATATCAATTGTCTCACTTCTAAGTTCTAACTGGTTTTAAAAAAGATGATTGACAAATCTATAAATGTGATCAGTTATGTGCTTAAATAAATATGTTAATAAGTTATTGGTTTTTAAGAAGTGAATTGTCTGCGGTCACCAACAGGATAGTTAACGTAATACGGAATGTCGAAACCCCATTGGCATGGTATGTCTCGTTTTAATTTAATTATATCATCTGGTTCTTGTTTTACCTAGTAGTGGTAGGTTTAAAACAGAACTGTAATAACTTTCTACACCTATCTTTTGGTTAAAGTCATATGATAAAGATTATTTTTATCTATCGAAGTGAAATCTTTACTTTTTGTTGTTTTCGCTATGAGCAACCAACTCTATATTTCGTTCAATACCAAAATGATGTATTTTGATAACATGTGGCATCTTAGCAATTGACAAAATATACGTTGTCAAATGTATCATAAGATTTTACTTCTATGCAAATTTGAAAGTACTAAAATTTTATAATATGGCTTTAATCCTCGTTTCAACAACGTATCATATAGACACTCACTTGTAAACACAACACTTAAATAATTAGATAATCATAAATTCTTCATAATCAATGACTCAATGTTGATAAAGACTACTACATACTCACTTGCGATACCAATCACTTAATCTTTAAATACTAGGCTAAGAAATGATAATCTAAGACTTCAAGAGACAATAGTTAAAATATCACTTCAAAAACACAAGACAAACAACAACAATAGCAACAGCAAACAACATTTTCAAATCAGTTAGGAACCCTGCAGTTACGCCTGATCTCGCCATCATTACCCATAAGTGGACTAATATCACCCATCTTGATCATAGCAGCCGCAAAATCAACGTTGAACTTGATCGGGTTTATACCATATTCTTCCACCAACCGATCAGTAAAGCCACCACTATGCAACTGCATGTCTGAATGGAGCAAACCCTGGTTGATGAGCAAGTTGTTATAATAACTGTTATCGAATTGGTCATGGGTCTTAGCATCAAGTGGTGCAAGATTGTTGTCACCCAACCCATTTGGGACAGGACAGTTTGTTCGTCGTAATGAGGCAAATAAAGGGTCTACATTGGTGTCATTGTAAACATGTGGTCTGAAACTTGTGCATCTTGCTCGTCCAATTGTGTGTGCACCGGCTAGTGCCACCATGTCGTCGGCTGAGAGACCTACGGCTTGGAATGTCCTCACGAGGTCGTTCAGGGAGGATGTTGGTGGTGGAATAGCATTGCCGTTGGCTGCATCAAAGCTCGCGGATTTGGAGTCTCTTCGACCTAAGTTCACTCTCCAATATGGCCCACCTAACTGCACCAACAAATATAATATAAGGTTCAGCTGAAACCGAATATACTACTTGTAAACTAACACGATTTTGTTGGGATAGCTACCTTTTAAACGGATAACTTAATAAGCCGGTTCACAGTTTTAAACCTAGCTAGCTTATTTTGCATACTTAGCATCAGTCCATTATCAGGGATTGAAGGGTGAAACGTACATGTATGATTTTAGTATAATTCACCAGCCTAGCTTTAATGAGCTTTAGTAATAAAGTTACTAATGAGTATTTAAATGTTAGCTTGTAGCTTTAACGTCTTCTTTCACTGACAAAAATAAAAGTAGCCGATAAGAAAAATCGTACTCCTATTTCTATTGTGTAAGCTCATCATCTAGAATCATCGTTGTTTTTTTTTTTTTTTTTTTTTTTTTCCTCACTCATCATATCAAGAAAGTTTATTTCCATCATCCTAAAATAAGTCGATTACTCATTGATTCTTTATATACTCACACGTCACACATGACATGAGTAACAATTAAATTTGCATTAATAACTTTTGTCACCGCAATATAATCATTATTATGTCTTTTATTGATATTGAAGTCTTTATATACTGACACATGACATAACTAACAATTAAACTTGCATTAAAAACTCTAGCTTGACTCATATAATTATTTTGAGATTGATATTGAATTCGCATTTATAATTATTAAAATGATTGGCGGTGTATTTTACATAATGTGAATAATAATTGAATTACTTAACTTTAGCTTTTGTATTATTGTACAGTGAGCATTAATATTCTATACCTTTTAAATTTTGGCATAAGTTTAGACATATGAGTTAGGTTTCTTTATCACTACTCTAAATAAAAAAGGTTGTTTATAGCTCTAGCTTGCAAGAAAAAAAGTAATGTGGGCCAAGACAATTTGAATATGGGAGGTGATACTCTCACCATTTCTTTTGATGCATGTACTACAATTGTGCATTACAGTGTTGTACAGTAGGCTATATAACTTGTGTAAAATGGTATTTGAATAAAATATTGTGGTGGGAATATCAACTCTCTTTAAATATGATCAAGTTTAATAAGCTGAAGCAAAATATTTGCACTGATACACATTTTGCAAGATGTTAGAGTGGGTCTTGGCCAACCATGCCTATAAGGTGGGTGTGTCAAGTCATACACTTTTTATAAGTAGTAAAGATAAGATTTAGCTTTAATTTGTTTTATTGTACAATGAACATTAATATTTGTACCTCTTAAATTTTTAAGGGGCTATTTGTTAACAAATTGTACAATGAACATTAATATTTGTACCTCTTAAATTTTTAAGGGGCTATTTGTTTGTTGGTAAGAATCACAATGAGTATCGAATTTGATATGTGGTAAAATGATTATAGATATGAAAAAGTGTATTATTACGATTGTTTATGTTTAGATGACAAAATATTGTATGAAAAAGTGTATTATTATTATTATTCATGTTATATAGTGAGAGACCGGCTCATGGAATGAATTTCATAGATATCAAATTAGTGAGTAATGAATCTATACTATAATATACCTATTTCATTTTCGGACCCACTAAATAAACCACTTGAATTGGAATGAAATCCAAATGCCCATTCCGATAGGGCCATACCAACCGCACCTAATACTCTTTGACAAATGCATTATATAGGAATAAGATTTGACGTTCGGAAAATAAAATCATTAATTTGACAAATGCATTATCTGGTTTTGCTTTTAATTAAATTGCCTAACCAATGATAAAACAGTTTAATCAAAGTGATACATAGGACTTGACTTGATAATATACAAGTAAATGTGGTCACATTTGTTATTAGCCAGAAAACCTACGTAATACCGACACTCTTGCTTTTAAAATATTGCACAGGATACAGTAAGGCCTTATAAATTGGGTAAATATGTCATTTTGAAACTTAAGACCCGGGAAATATGAAATTCTCCATCGAAAATTGACTGGTTGATGATGGCCAAACAAACCTCACAATGTGTTTTTCTTTTTTTTTTTTTTTTTTTTTTTTTTTTTTTTTTGCAAACTCAAAATGTTGTTGGCCACGTCATCTTTGCAACTCTAAATGTATCACAAAAAAGGCCGGGTAATTGATCACTCACTAACACTATGCAACAACATTCACTATGGATGCGACACAATTAGTAACATGAGTAATGAAATTATACTTACGGCAAGGACAGATTCAAGAGCAGCAATAGCTAATATATCAGCACACGAGACAACACCAGGACAAAGCCTTTCAACGTTTGACTTGATATCATCGATCACTTCAAAACCCCTAGCTGAATTAACGTTCGGATTGGCAGTTTTTTCTCCTCTGAATGAAGGTGTATCATCTAGTAGAATTGACGCGTCACACCCCTGCAAAAAACCATCAAACCAAATTTACTTGCATGATAGAGAAATGCACCATATCACCGTGAATCTATAATCTAAATCAACTAGCTAAAAAGAAAGAGAACCGCATACATTAACGAAACAATCATGAAAATGGAGCCGAAGGAGGGATGCACCCATACGTTTCTCCCTTAGCACAGCAGCCTTAACCACTGAGCCAACGGCTTCAAATACCTTAGGGCAAGTTAAGGCGTAGAAGTCGGGTGTGAGCTGAGCGAAAGAAGTACCGCTCATCAAGAACAAGGTACAAGCAAGAAATGAAAAGGACATGATTTTAGAAGAACCCATTTGTCACTAAGGAAGTAAGGATTTGTGAATGTGTTGGAAGAATGAGGAGTTACTATATACAGCAAGAGTACTGAAGAGCAGCCAACATAATAATTACAGGACTAAATTGCATGAAAATCTAGCTAGACTGATTCGGTTAATTTGAAATAAGTTTACGCACGTTGCATGTTGAAATTTAGAAAAAGTCGTCCTTTCATGAAGTTTTATGCGGTACGTATTTATATTATATGTATAAATTGGATGATAGGTGATCTGAAAGTTTTTACCACAAAGTAATAATTGTCACGCCATATTAATTACCAATATGTGTTATTTTACATTCGTCGACGTAAATATAATAACTTGTGATATACGGATAAACTTTTATGATGTCAAAATCAGATTCTTAAACAGATACTATACATGAATTGAAGTACCTCGCATACATAAATTATCAATACTAGTTGACAAAGTGAATGACTTTCTTGCCATATTTTAACATACTCTTAACTTAAAATTTTGCGATTTTCAGTGTCGATACATGAATGATGTAACGAATTTGAGTATCTTATACGACAAAGTATATGATGGTCTGGTTAGTTGTTTCAATTCTTTCATATCATTCAAGGCGACCTAAATATTTTATATCATATCGTTCAATATTTGTTTTACTAAACAACAAAAAATTTCTTAAAATCCTGTTTTACTGGGGGTTAACTGAACGTAAGCGGTAGGTAGGTATGTAATATCACTGGAGCACCCCAATGATTCTAAGCTCACAAATAATTTAACATCCAATATAATTTTGTAGCGTTAGCTTACTTTTCAAGAAAGGCTTGCTCCATATACACATCCTTAGTATTAGCGATCTATTACATTTCTGGATGTAGGATCCAATTGTCAAAACTATTGGCCTACAATATGATGATATTAATCTCCTAAAAAACCTTCGCTTAAGCAATTAATCACTGCTTAATAACTAATGAACTTTAGTTGTGTTTGTTTCATTAACATGTTTTTAGTTTAAATCTTGCTACCACATCTTACTGTTAAGAGGTACTTGAGAAGTCTAAATCTGAATTATATTACGTTGTTTGTTTTTTTATGTCAAATTTTGCAATTTAAATATGAAAACCGTTGAATTTATTTTTTAAAAACTCACTAAATGCCTCAACAATATCAATCTCATATTTATATCAAATCAATAAATATTTGTAAACGAGGTTAATCGATGCTCCACACGTTGCTGCGGATTTTTATAACCAGATTTAATTTAAAATTGTATTTGATTGCATAAATTACAATGTCTTAGGTGTCACAATGATCTCTAAAAGATGCCTGTTAATGAAAATTTAAGTAGAGAAATAAAAGCTTGTACATCTAAATCGTTTTTTAACTGTTAAGCTAACATATTAACATAAGCTCTTATGATTGGATTTCTAATAATGCCTACAGATCGCCTGATGTTACTTATATTTTGTTTATGCCTCGTTTAGATGCCCGCGCTTTGCAATGTTGTATTGTTTGATCAGTTAAATTGATTAATTACTTTGCTTTCTAAGTAATAAAAATATGCATATGTCTATAAAATATAATTTCATTCGTTTTCATATAACTGAATTGCATAACGCAATTCATATTATTTATCTATTAACATTTATACCATTCAAACATTTGTAATCATTTTGACATATTAAGAAAAAATAAGCAATTTCTTAATAAAAAGTACGTAAATTAAAAAATATTGTAATGTTAGGCTCATTTTATTTGAAATTTATTATCAAGAAAATAAGAAGTTAAAGTAACAGTTTAAGGTAAACAAGAGGGGGGGGGGGGGTGATTTTTTTTAAACAAAGTCAAAGGTAGTTTTTGTAAGTTGTTAGATAGTTGAAGGATGTGTTGATTTTTTTCCTAAAAATATTAAACTTCAACATTTTTTATAAAATCGCACATTTGTCAAAATTATGTAATATTGAGCTTATTTTGTTCAGAATTTAGATACCTTTTCATCGATATATTTTTAGATGAAGAAATCGCTAGATATTTGATAAATAAATTTGTTATATAAAAAAACCATAAATAGCGAAAAGTACATGGTAATTAGATGAAGTTAAAGTAACAGTTTGAGTTAAAGATGGGAGGGGGGGGGGGGGGGTTGTATTTTTTTTAAACAAAGTCAAAGGTAGTTTTTGTGAGTTGTTAGATAGTTGAAGATTGTGTTTTGATTTTTTTCCTAAAAGTATTAAACTGCAAATTTTTTTTATAAAATCACACATTTGTCATAAGTATTGTAATATTGAAATTATTTTATTCAAAATTTAGATACATTTTCATCGATATATTTTTAGATGAAGAAATCGCTAGATATTTGTTAGATATTTAATAAATAAAATTTTTTATATAAAAAAGCCATAAATAGCAAAAGGTAATGGGTAATTTTCATAACTCGTTACATAGTCTAAGGGGGTGTTGCGATTTAAAAAAAAATAAGTCAAATGTAGTTTTTGCAATGATGATGATGATTTTGGTGATTGTGGTTTAACTGAAGCCCAAATGGAATTAGCTAACGAACATTTGTCTCCGTGGTCAAATTAGACAGGGTTTTTATTAGGTCCCATAGTTTTACACGTCATTCTTATGTTAATTTAGGTGTTAAACACTGTAGGTTCGTTTATTTTGCCTTTTTGGGTTGAGTTATAAGACTCAACCACATCTATTGTACTTATTTATTTTCTGACGTAATAAAATTTACCCTGGATATTTGAATCCCTTTACCAATATATATATATATATATATATATATATATATATATATATATATATATATATATATATATATATATATATATATATATAGTTTTCCAAATTGTTATATAGTTTAAGGGTATGTTTTGAATTTTGTTTTATATTTACAAAAAATATATATTAAACTCCAATATTTTTTTAATAAAATCATACGTATGTCAAAAGCATATTAATATTGGTCTTATTTTGTTCGCAATTTAAAGGTCTTTTCATCGATATATTTTTTGTTAGATATATAATAAATAAAGTTTGTTATATAAAAAAGTCGTAAATAGCTAAAAATATGAAGTGACTTTTGTAACTTGCCACATAGTCTGGGGCCGTCTTGAATTTATTTTTTTTAATTTTTTTTATATAATTTCGTCCAAATGACGTTGCCCTTCTATTCACCAAAACGACACCGTTTGGATCAATACAATGCCGTATGTTCCTTCTTTTCATCAAAACGACATCGTTTGAACCACAAATGTATAATCACACATTTTTCGTTATTTTTTGGTAAAACCAAAAAGAAAAAAAAATAAGAAAAAGCCTGTAATTTTTTTGTAAAACCAAAAAGAAAAAAAATAAGAAAAAGCCTGTGTGTACGTGTGTGTTGTATATTATTATTATTATTATTATTATTATTATTATTATTATTATTATTATTATTATTGAAACATAATAATTTTACAAAAAGTTGGATGTTAGTCTAAAAACAAGCTGCGCTCCATTTTTTTCTGAATACAAAAGTTAACTCTATGAAAGATAAAAACGTTACTTTTAACATTATTTGAGTGGCTAATGACAATAGACTTAATACGTGAAATTGTGAAAGTGTGTTCAAAACCTCTGTATCGGATTCCTCGAACGTAAAAAAAGCAAATAGTATGAACTTGCATCCGTGTCCTCACATTTGGACGCATAATTTTTTTTTTCTATACAATATTATGCAAGGCTACCAGAGGAGCCCATGAAGTTGCCCAATACCAGCAAATGGAGAAATACCAGTCACATCCAAGCATGCATCTTTACCTTGAATCCAATTAAATAATAACAAGTCTGCAGGTCGTAGCTCATTCCCATCCTCCGAAAGGAACCTCATAGAAGCCTCCTTGCGCACCATGATCCCAACCTTAGAACAATGTCAACAAGAACATATTATTATTATTATTATTATTATTATTATTATTATTATTATTATTAATTTCGATTAATATTCTTTTGATATTTTCAAAAATGATTTAAAAAAATTTTAAATTATTATTATTGTTAATATATATATATATATATATATATATATATATATATATATATATATATATATATATATATATATATATATATATATATATATATATATAATAGTAATAATAATAATAATAATAATATTTTTTATTATTCTATTAAATTGTAAGAATAATCTATTTTGATTTTTTAATTATTAATAAATATATACATAAATTATTATTATTAGTATTTTTGTTATTGTTATCATTATTTTTATTATTATTATATTTTATTATAATACTAATGTTTAATTTTATCACAATAATTATTTTATTATTATACATTTTTTTAGAAAAACATATCCTATTTTTATATTACTTACTTTTATTAATATATAATTATTGTAGTTATTATTAAATTAATAGTATTTCTTATTGTAATTTAAAAATTATTGTGCTTTAATAAAGTTATTATTATAATTAGTAATGTTATATTCAAAATTTATTTTCACAATATTTTAGTAATCTTTAGTTTATATATATATATATATATATATATATATATATATATATATACATATATATATATATATATATATATATATATATATATATATATATATATATATATATATATATATATATATATATTGAATTACATTACGTTGCTCATCAACCAAACACAATGACATATTTTATCAATTACAAATACATATCAAATACAACATATTTTAATTCTACAAATTACAATTCTTTGACAAATTATAATTCTCTCCAAAGATTCTGCGAACCAAACATCCCTTTAGTAATTTTTTTATAAATATACATATTTCTTTGTTTTTAAAATTATTGTCACCAGACAAAAAATATGAAATTTAAACAAAGTGAAACCATTACATACTTGACCAATTAAATATTATCTTTATTTATTAAACTTATTTTTATTAATTGAAATGAGAAGTGAATAATTATTTTTGACACTTTTTAATATTTGAATATGAAATATAATTTTGAGATGAAGAGAATAATATTTTTAACATGTTATCTACACCTACGAGAGAGATTCTATCACTTAATTACTAAAAGTTGGACATGATCATGATCACGAACTTTCTAGGTAGTTGCTAAATGGTTAATAAAATGTTAATGATAATGCAAGATGCATTATTTACACGGCTTATAGTTAACTAATTTAATTTACGTAGCCACATAACTAGGGTGACTCTTCCAGCTTAGAAGCTACAGAATTTGATTAAGGCGTCTCGATTATATTTGATGCCAATTCAACAACAACCAAGTCTATACAACTACTATCTTAAATGAAGCTACCATATTTCATAAGGCACAAACCTCATACGAAGTATATAGTAATTTGAAATTTTCTACTGCATGTGTATAAATCATAAACATTTGATAATTATATTGGGTCCACATGCATATAATGCACCTAGCTAATTGAGATGGTCTAATAAAAAAAAAAAGAGGATTCACCAAAAAAAATTTGTAATATAAAGCGTAAAAAAAAATTTCAAAATATTTCACAAGACAGGGGAGGTTGGTGGATGAAGTGAAGGGAAGGTTTTTTTTTTTTTTTTTTTTTTTTTTTTTTTTTTTTTTTTTTAAGTTTTGATGAAAAAATTCGTAAGAAAACATTTTCACATTAAAATAGTAAATTAACAAATTGTGCATCAGAAATTCGTTTTGCATGCAACTTTTTTATTTGATCTCTTCCCCTAACAACTACGTAGTATATTCTTGTGTGTATAATTTTTTTTTTTCTTTTTTTTTTTTTTTTTTTTTTTTTTTTTTTTTTTAATTTACTCTTTTATATACAAACTTTCAATAACTTCTATTGTGTGTATTAGAAATTTAGTAATGTCTATTGATATAACATTAGGGTGCGACTATTAGGTGACACTACTTAATCCTTTTTCGTTCACCTATACCCCAAACTAACAATTCTCTCACTCAACCCAATTTACTCTCTTTTTCTCCGACCTAACTTCTAATTCATCTCTCACAACAAACCACAAATATTCGACTTTAACTGAGATGAGATGTTTGAGGTATATGTGGCTAATACATAACGATTATAATTTAAACGAAACATGTATATATAGAACTTAAAGGAATTAACTAGTGTCACATCATTAGCTTACCGTAGTGATGAAAATAATAATTTTTTTTTTTTGGTTATTGGCAAAAAAATGCATCATACTTGTCACTTTTTGTCATTGTATGTAGCGTCATTTTTTATTTTAGCACTAACCTTTCTAAATCGTGTTATTACGTGTACTTTGTGACTTTTTAGCCATGTGAAATGATCATTTTACCTTTCAAATTTTGAAAAAGTAAGGGTAAAATGGTCACAAAGTACACACAATGGCACGATTTTAAAAAGTTGGTGCTAAAAAAAAAAAAAAAAAAAAAAAAAAAAAAAAAAAAAAAACGCTACATATAATGACAAAAAGTAGCAAGTATGATGCATTTTTTTGCTAATTGCCCCTTTTTTTTAAAAAGTTTACGATATACAAAAAAAAAAAAAAGAAAAAAAAAAGTTATCAAAAGTTCATATGTATAATAGGAAAAAATTAATACACACAAAAGACTATAGAGCTAGTTTGATACATTCAAAATGATTATTATTAGAACATAAAAGTGTAAAATCATTAATGCAGGAACTTCTATATAAAATATGTAATAGATAGGGTAAAGTTGTAAACGTTTGTGTTGTTCTAAGTCCTCCTTCCCTCGCAACACTTGTATAGCTGCGATGGGAATCTAATATATTGAGAGGTCTCTCAATGTTTGGTTATAAAGATATAATACCCCCTACCTTATGGGAAATATGGTGCGTGTCAATGTTATAGTCTTGTGAGACTTTCCTTCTATCTCTCTCTCGTTTCTCTATTAGAAGTGTTTACACCCTCTCTCTCTCTCAATATATATATATATATATATATATATATATATATATATATATATATATATATATATATATATATATATATATATATATATATATATATATATATATATATATATATATATATATATATATTAGTGTAGACGTAAGATTATGGTGACAACAATTAGTATCAAGAGCCAAATATGATACGTTGTTGTGTTTAGTTGTATTTGTTTTAGATTTAGATCATCATTAGTAGTAACATTTTACATTTTTTTTAGTTTTAAAAATAGTTACTCTTTCTCTAGAAATATTTTTAAGTGGTTAAAATTGTAAAAATGTTTTTGGAAAAATAATCTGGGAGATTTGTGAAACGTTTTTGGTTGATTACATAAACGGTTTTATGATCAAATGATGACTTTTGGTTAAGATTAGGTATTTTTGTTAAGTTTCTAAAAGTGTTTCTCAAAAGATTCGCAAGTTCTAAATTTGAATCTCTCTCAAAAAGTACCTTCGCAAGATTAGGGATTCAATACTTAAGAAACTTAGTTTTTGCGAACCTTCGCAAGATTAGGTTTTTATATTTTGAGACACTTGGTCTTTGTGAGCTCTCTCAAGGTGTGAGTTACGAAACTTTGGTTCTTGCGAAACTTGTTATTTAGTGATTTTTCTAAGCCGTTATAATCTTTGTTACGATACCTTTGTTACGAAACCTCTTTACGAGACTTATTACTAGGGTTTTCTTATGAAACATAATACCCACAAAATCACTTAAGAGACCTTTTGAGTTCCAAAGTAGTTTTTTGTGAGACTTCACAAGATAATTGTTACGAAAGGTTGTTTGCAAGACCTTATGTTGCAAGAGTTGTTACAAGAGTTTTACCCACAATGTTTACCACAGTCACTTAGTTCTTAAGAGACGGATTGCAAGACTTGTACTACTATTGTTACGAGACTTAGCACTTTGCGAGACTTGGAATTAATATACTTTCACGACTTTATTACTGTGAATTGTTAAGATACTTTAATCAACTTTATTTCACAAGACTCTAAACAACTACATAATCAACAAACACTAACTCATAACTAAAACACAATACATCACAAAAAAAAACTCTTCAAAACAGCAAATCATATCAAAGATTCAAAATCACCATATCTACTACTCAAGATACATTGACTGCCAGGAGTGATGCAAGATCTCCCATGTTGTGTCGGGGAAACTATGTTCAATGGTCCTCAAGGTTCATGAATGTTCTTATGTGTTTCAAAGAACGAAAGTTGTTGACTAATTTTATCAATAAAGGTCCTTATGTGATGGAAAAAAATTGAAGATCCCGACAACCCTGGACAAACAAAACTTCAAGATAAAGATGATTTAAAGCCAGAAGAACTTTCACAGTTTGAAGCTGATATTAGGGCTAAGAATATGATACTGTTTGGATTAAGCAATGAGATTTATAATGCAATTGATAGTAATCTAACTGCTTATGATTTGTGGAAAGCTTTGGAGAGATTGATGTAAGGAACTGACGTGGACACTCAAACATAACTAACATTAGCCCTATGGAACTACCAATCTTTCAAGCAATTCCATAAAGAAACCTTGAAAGATGCATATATTCATTTCAATAAGTTGATTAATGAAATGAATCTTCATGACCTCCAAAGAGCCAACATTGAGCATAACACAATGTTTCTCATCAACCTGCAACCAGAATGGAGACGTTTCATTATTGTAATTAGACAGAATCAAGACCTTACCAAGAAAGATATCAGTCATATCTTCGATCTTCTGAAACATAACCAGGTTGAAGTCAATGACATCAAGGAAGAGATGAAAAGAAAAGAGAAAGATAACTCAATTCAACAACCACTTCATGATCCTCTTGCACTTGTCTCATCATTTCAACCAAGACTAGCACACAACTCTCTCACCTATTGCATCAACAATGCATCAAGTATCCTACATTACCACTACCTAATGCTGATGAAACTAAAACAACAAAACCAGATTTGGCAAATACTGAATTGACCAAAATAGTCCAAAACTTAGCATTACTTGGGAAAAAAATTCAGAAATCATTTTACAAACGTCCCACCAACAACAATCTTCGAACTACATCCGCACCTACTACAACAAACAAAAGACAAGATTTTCAACCAAGAGGTGAGATGGTTATGTAGGGTGCAATAATATTGGAAAGGAATGATGCAGTAAAAGAAGTTATTGATCCTAAGTGCTATGGTTGTGGACAGACCGGACATTTTGCTAAATCATGTCTAAATGCCAAAGTGCGTAACAAGGCTTATTTCATATAAACGATGTTGTTAGCTGATATAGAAGAGAAGGCAAAATTGGTGACTGCTAATAAACATGATTTTTGGTTGATACGGTTGATGAGGGTGAGGTGTTCGAAAGAAACATGGATTCATGGCTAAACTGGAGAAAGATGATGCATATGAAGCTGCTGTTCAAGAAGCAAAAGAAGCAAGTCCGAGCTATGATACTGATTCTGAATACGATGATCCCTTCATCAATGAGGTACACACTGCATCTGATAATGAACATGCTTGCAATCTAAATGAGTTTATTCATGATGGCATAATAACTACTAGACGGATAAGTAAGGTTGTTAAAAGATATATTACTTCAGGGACTTAAGTTGACATGATGAAAAGTCCATTTGTGCTTTAAGGAGCTTTGGAAGCTGTTTAACTAAAGAGTGCAAGATGAAGGACTAAAGTGTAAATATGAGTTATATAAGCTCAAGTCCTGATCTAGGGTTTGATAACTCATATCATTCTCTCATTGTTTTTCACATAGTTCTCTCTTATTGTTCTATATTCGTTTAAGTCTTAGTTGATATCAATCTTTGATATCTGCTAGTGTTGGTTAGTGTTCAGTATCAATCACTTTGATTGATTGTTAGTTTGAGTGTTGAGTGTTATTGTAGTGAGGTTCTTGTGGTGTCCTTCTGAAGGAGATCACATCTTTTCTCTTTGTATTTGTACTGGTAAGCATCCAGTTGGAGACTTATCTTCTTGAACTATTAGTGATAATAAAATACACCAAGGGATGGTTGGCTGGGTGTAGCCGTGTCTTGTTCTTATGTTCTTTACCATTTTTTCATGGTATCAGAGCCATAGGTTCTGATCTGGTGGATTTGAGATTCTAGGGTTTCTAGGGTTTCTTTAGATTTTAGGGGTTTTCGTTGTTGAAGGTTGATTTGGTTAATTGAGGTCGTTTTCTTAACGGCTGTGGTTGATTTGATCTGTTTGGGTTTAGATCTGGTGATTTTGTGGGTTTCTTGGTTAGGGTTTTAGAAACCCTAATTTGGAAATTTGGGGATCTGTTTACTCCAGTGGTTTCTTGATTATTTGGGCCCGTTCTTGGTTTCAATCTTACTAGACTAAGTGAATCTAGTAAGTTTGTCATTCATTCCACAATATTCTCACTGTAAGTATATCTTTTCCTTTAAGCAAACACTTACTCAGTCAAGAAGGTGTAAACAGAGTGGTTAACTCCTTGACCTGCCTTCTTGAAAGGTACGGAAACCTGCTCTGGCCACTCTCAGTCTTCTTGGCTGGTATTTTGTTAGGCTTGGGTGTGAGTATAGGTTCTTTAGTATTTCTGTGTTGTTGTTGGATATTGATATTGGTTATTGTTTCTGTTAGCTGTTATCTGTCTGTTTTACTTGTTTTCTGTTCATTAGTTGCTATTATTTTTTCTGTTATCATGTCTGCTGGTGGTGGAAGTGTTGATCCACCTGTTTTAATTAGTAATCTTGATGCTGGTAATCCTTTACATATTCAGACTAATGATAATAGTGGTACTGCTTTAATTCCATTTAAACTTCTTGGAACTAAAAATTATAGAATTTGGTTTGGTGCTATGAAATTAGCATTACAAGCTAGGAATAAGTTTAGTTTTGTTGATGGATCTTGTCTGAAAGAGACTTATTCTACTAGTGATGTTCTGTCTGCTCAATGGGATAGGTGCAATGCTATTGTCTTAACTTGGTTGATGAATTCTGTTTCTCAAGATGTTTATATGGGTCTTGTTTATTCTGATAATGTTGCTTGTGTGTGGAAAGAATTGCATGAAACATATGATAAAGTTGATGGTTCTGTTGTGTATAATCTGCTTCAGAAAATTAATTGTGTTAAACAAGGTGGTACATCTGTGGCTGATTACTATCATAGGTTGAATTCTTTATGGAGAGAGTTTGATGCTTTAACCAAGTTACATGTTTGTTTTTGTGAAGTTAAATGTTCTTGTGATGCCAGTAAAGAGTTAGGGTTGCATAAGCAACTTATGAGGTTGATGCAGTTTCTCATGGGCCTTGATGATTGTTATCAGCCTGTGAGAACATCTCTTTTAACCAGGGATCCTCTCCCTGAGGTTAAAGATGCTTACATCACTGTTTCTAGAGAGGAATCTCAAAGAGGGATTCCTGAATCTCCTAGTATTACTGAATCTAAAGTTAATGCTACTTCTTTTGCTGCTAAATCTTTCAATAAAAATAGAAGAGTTTTTAACAACAATAACACTAGAGGTACTAATTCTAATAATAATAATACTATGAATAGAGGTCCTAATCCTAATCTAAATTGTAAAAACTGTGGTAAGATTGGACATACTATTGAAAGGTGTTATGAAATCATTGGTTTTCTTCCTGGTTTTGTAAAACCTAATAATTCTGGTAAACAAAATGGTTTCAAACAAAGTTACAATGCTAATATTGAGGTTAAACATGCTGAAAACAAATCTCCTACTTCATCTGCTGGCAATTCTTGTAGTTTTACTTCTGAACAGATGAAGAAGTTGTTGTCCTTGATCAATGATACTCCTACTGGGAGCATACATGCTAACATGGCAGGTAGAGCTTCATTCTTTAATGGAAATGTTTGGTTCAATATTAATTTCTCTAAGTATTTTTATGCCAATTCTAGTATTGCTGTTAGTCATGTGTCTTTAGGGTGGATTATAGATTCAGGTGCTAATCAGCATCTGACTGTTTCCACTGTTGGAATGTTTAATGTTGTTGACATTACTAGTCTTAAAATTACTGTTGGTCATCCTAATGGTACTCTTGCTACTATAAGTCATGTTGGAAATTTAAAGTTAACTGATAATGTTACTTTATATGATGTCTTGGTTCTTCCTGGTTATTGTGTGAGTCTTTTGTCTGTTAACAAGCTTATTAGAGATAGTAAGATGTTTGTTGGTTTTGATGAAGATAACTGTTATATTCAGGATTTGAAAAGAGAGAATGTTCTGGGGACTGGTAGTCAATCTGATGGTCTTTACTTGTTTGACATGCATTCTAGTAGTAATTTGGGTAAGTGTAACATGACTATGTCTTATAATGTTTCTAAACTTGTGTGGCACAATAGATTGGGTCACCCTGCTGATCCTGTTTTGTCTGTTCCTCAATCTGATCTTGGTATTTCCAAGAATTCTTCTATACCTGTTTGTGATATCTGTCATAGGGCTAAGCAGACAAGGGAGCCCTTTCCTTTATCTGACCATAAGTCTGCGAAACTTGGTGAACTTGTTCATCTTGACTTATGGGGTCCTTACAAAGTTGCAAGCAGAGAAGGATACAAGTATTTTCTTACCATTGTTGATGATTTTTCTAGGGGGTTTATTTGATTAAAACCAAAGATGAGGTGTTTGATGTGTTCTGTTCTTTTATTCACTTAATTGGTAATCAATTTGAAGTTAAAGTTAAAGTGGTTAGATCTGATAATGGAACTGAGTTTGTTAATAAGAAAATGAATAACATGTTTTCTGAACTAGGAATAATACATCAAACATCTTGTGCTCATACTCCTCAGCAAAATGGCATTGCTGAAAGAAAACATAGACACCTACTCAATGTTGCTAGGAGTCTTATGTTTCAACGGGGGATTCCTTTAAGATTTTGGTCTGATTGCATTCTTACTGTTGTCTATCTTATTAACAGGCTGCCATCTTCTGTGTTAAAAGGTAAATGTCCATATGAGTTGATATATGAAGCTAAACCTAATCTTTCCCATTTGAGATCTTTTGGCTGTCTATGTTTTGCAACTATCTTAAATAATCATGATAAAATGTCTTATAGATCTGAAAAATGTATTTTAATTGGTTATTCTACTAGTAAAAAGGCTTATAAACTTTTGAGTTTGGATTCTAGAAATGTATTCTTTGCTAGAGATGTGAAATTTTATGAAAACATTTTTCCTTTAAAAATGAAAACTTGTGATATTGCTGATGTAGAAAGTACAAGTGAAGCAGATCACTTGAAATTTTTTGATAGTCTTTTGTCTCAAAGTCCCAATGATGAAGGGAAAGAATCACCAGTTGAGGATGGTAGTTTGCCACCATCAATTGATGCAACAGATGTTGAGACTGATACTACTCATTTGCCTCATGAAGGTAGGCAGACTGCAACCCACTTTGGTGATCAAAACTGGTCTGAGGGCAGTCCCAATGTTGAAAATCATGATTCTGTATCAACTCAGTCTGAAAACCTTAGTCAACATGTGCATACACCTGTTGTAAGAAGGTCCAATAGAGAGTCAAAAACTCCTATTAGGTTTAATGATTACGTTGTGCATGCTAAGATTAGATATGGTATTGAAAAATATGTTTGTTATGCTGGTCTTGATAGGGTTAACAAGTGTTTTGCTTTTACTTTGAATAAATCTGTAGAACCTAAAAGTTATGAAGAAGCTGTTAAAAATCCTAATTGGAATGATGCTATGAATAATGAAGTTGAGGCTTTAAATAGAAACAATACTTGGACTGAGTGTGAATTACCTGTTGGTAGACATGCTATTGGGTATAAGTGGATTTGGAAAATTAAATATAAATCCACTGGTGAAATTGATAGGTATAAAGCTAGATTAGTTGCTAAGGGTTTCAATCAAAGAGAAGGATTTGATTATGATGAAACTTTTAGTCCTGTTGTTAAAATGGTCACTGTTAGGTGTTTGATTAGCATTGCTATTAATAAGGGCTGGTCTTTATATCAGTTAGATGTTAATAATGCTTTTTTGTATGGTGATCTTGATGAAGATGTTTATATGCTTTTGCCTAAGGGTTTTAATGGTGGTGATGATTCCAAAGTTTGTAAGCTTAACAAATCTGTAACACCTAAAATCTGAGAACATGTGAAAAGACCAAAATGCCCCTACATATTTAAAAAGTTAATTAAAAGCTTATTAAGTATCCAAACAAATCCCAAACTCCTAACAATGCACAAGTTATGTATCTAAATAATTTTAACAACTTCATTTAACATTTGTTCAAGTGGTAAAATTACCAAAATACCCTTAAAGGGGCCGAATGACAATTTATTTATATTTACTTGGATTTAAAAATCATATAAACCTTTTTAAATATGGAAATTAACCATCAATACTTATCCTCAGCTCAAGGGCCGAATTTTTGGCCCATATTCCCCCCCCCCCCCTACTCGGCCATAATCTGAATATAGGTCAAGACATCCCATTTGTTCCCCAAAACCCTAATTCGATTAGAAATAAACCCACAAAATATTCCATAGCCTCCATTCGACAACCCCAAAATTCCTGGACATTTTTCTGAGATCATACACTATCCAAGGAACCCTACAAAAATCCCTTTCGAATTGTGGAAGCTTGTTTCGATCGTGGTTCAGTTTTTCTTTTTGTCGAGCCAATTATAAAGGTAAAATCGTTTATTTATCATTCGATCCCTATAAACTTTGTTTCTTATTTTTCCTGAGATCCTTACATGATATGAGACCCACGAAAAATGTTTACAAGGTTGGAGAATCGTTCGTGGGGTCGTGATCAATTTTGGGTTCGATTTATTCAAGCGTATACAAGAATATTGTGCAGCCTTTTCTACACGTTCGAATCTTGGTTTGGTATTTTTCTCAGGTCCCTTACATCATATGAACATCATCTAAACTGGTTGTTTCGATCCATGCATGCTCTATATCAATTTCGTGATTTAAAACCCTAAAAACATGTTTATTTGTAAAATATATGATCCGATCCAGAATAATTATTAATAAAATTTTTATGGGCTTATTATGATGTAATATGATCTGGAAAAATGTTGGGAATAATTTTCATGGCCTAAATCATGTAATTCGAATTTATCTTTATTTATTGGATTTTTGGTTAAATCGTATGAAAGAAAAAGAAATAAATTCGTGGGACTAGGGTTTGTGATCTAGGGTTTGTTTGGTGATAATAGATGATAATTAATGATGAGGTAATGATTAAAAATGGATTAGGGTTAGTTAGGGTTTTTAATCTTGTTATTTTATGTTATACGATTTGTATATAAAAGTTTTGGGTGAGTTTTGTAACTTTTAAAACTCAAGGGTTATTTTTGAAACTTAATTTGGAGCAGGTACTATTCGAATAAAATGAGAGATGAGGGTGCTATGTGTAATTTTTGTATTTAAATGGATTAAAATGTATTTTAAACCTAATTAGGGTTTATTTTGAGAATAATTAAAAGAGAGGGACTAAACATGTGATTTCTGGAAACTTGGAGCTGTTTTGAGTAATTTAATATATTCAGGGGGTTATGTGTCATTTTGATAACTTAAGGGCATAATATGTAATTATTGATATTTAAAAGTTGAAATTGTAAATTAAAGGGTTAAATATGTAACTTTAATAACTTGAGGGACTTAAAGTGTAAATTATGAATAATTGAGGATCCATTCGAATAACTTAATAAAATAAGTACTCATTGTGTAAAATGAATAAGATAAAGGTTTAATGTGTAACTTTGAATGCTAAAAGGGTTAAAGTGTAATTTTGGAAAGTAAAGGGTATAAAATGCAAGTTATGAAACCCTAAGGACCAAATGAGTAAAAAGATTAAAAGATACCTTATTTCCATTAATAAGGATTCAACTTTCTAAATACGGAAACTTTCTAAAAGTGGAAACTTACTATTTATGGAAACCTGCTAAAAATGGAAAGTTACTTAAAATGGAAAGTTACTTAAAATGGAAAGATATGAATTTAAGAATGAATTATGATTCCCCTTTCCCCTCTAGGTGTGAAGAAGGAGAGATCCTGAGCCACTTCTATTTTTGATCTGTTTCTATTTCTGTGCTTGCGAATAAGGTACAGATATTCTAACCTTTTAGTAAGGTTTCTCATGATTCGTGATCCGTTTCCTTTGCCACTACGATGACTTCTGACCTTTGAATATCCGATATCTCTGGTTCATCTTTTATGATAATTTGATATGAAAACCTTTTGAAATTATAACTTGATGTTATGGAAGGAAACTGTTTTGAAATGATACTCTATGATTTTGAAATGAAACCATTTTTAAATGAAGGATTAATTGGCTTGTATGAAGAATGTTTAAAAAGGGAGATCTTTGAGATGAAATGGGTAAATGATTATTAAAGTTTTTAAATCTGTTTTCTCTTAACTCTTTCACATTTTATTTGAACTTATGAAACTTAATAATAAATCTTTTGTAATGAACCTTTGGAAATGAACCTTGGATATTCTGAACCATTGATATGATTTCTGATATTATGATTTTGAGATATGATACGATTAAGTTTTTCCCAAGCCATTGCTATGTTCCCTTGAACCTTTGATATGATTTTGAGATGACTTTGAGATAAACCTTTGCTATATGACCTTTTGCATGACTTTGAGACCTGACTCTTAGTTTGATACCCGAGCCATTTCTGTTTTTCCCTACCTATGGAGGTACCATAGGCATGTCTGTGATGCACCACTGGCATGACTCATGTGTGGGTGAGTGATTTCTCACGCCGTCCCTTTTATGATTATCTGCCGGCTATTATGACTTTGAGTATATGACTTTGAGATTGACTTTGAGTAAGGGGCGTATGGATTGCAATCCTAGATATGTATGCTTAGTGGATTTAACTATGACTTTGAGTTGACTTTGAGGTGACTGGTGCTGTGTGCAATACACGCCTTTCACAACCTTCTGGGAGCTAGCTACTCCACATTTATGATACATGAGGACACCCCTCATATTATCTGGTTGCCTGAGAGGTATCCCCTCTGATTGTGAGATTATGAATTGACGGCTTATGACTTTGAGATTATGATGTTGAGTTATGACTTTGAGTTTTGGGCTCGTGGTGGATGACTATCCTATTCTTTTCATTTCTATTACTCTTATTGCTTATTCCTTATGATATTTCCCCAATGCACTATACTTCTGTTCTGTTTCATTATCATTACTTTGTTTATATATCTGTTCACTGAGCTTTTAAGCTCAGCCGCATTTCCTTTTCCTGCGGCAGGTTTTAGTAGGAAGCTGGGTTATGGGAAGAGAGTGTGATTGGACTTAGAAGACTATGCTTTGATAGTTACGCTGGACTAGAGATGATTAGAAGGAGTTCACCTCATTAGACTTAGTATTTATTTCTGTAACCTTGTAATATCAGATTTTCCATTTGTAAACCCTGAATTTCTTTTGTATCTATAAATCATATGCTTGTGTTGTTCTGATATGTCACTGTAATGTAATACTTCTACCCTTATCGGGTTGGGGTGTTACAATTATGGTATCAGAGACCAGGCTGCGATTCGTAATACATTTACCCTTGACCTGTGAAGTTTGGACCCCTAAGTTTCCACTGTAGGCGCTCATAAGACAACCTTTGAAACTTTACATTAGGATCCCCATAGGAACCCAAGTTATTACCGGCGAGGAATGGGTAGACTAAGACATTTATGTAAGTATCATTGCTTCCGTATCACTCTGATCGTGCCTTTGCTCTCAGATAAGCCTTATAAGGACCTTTGTTTCAGAAGTTAGAAGTTTTGCAACTTAAGCTTAGTAACCAAGTAAGTTTGGAATACCTCGGAAAGCTACCTGGATACCTTACACATTTAAGTTTCACCTTCAGATTTTGATCTCCGCCTCCGATTTGTTGATAAGCTGTTTGACACCTTTTCGACCACATCGTAGGTCATTCAACCGCAATGTGTTCGACACATTTTGTAAATTCATTACTTATGCTGGGTATGAATGTATCATCCGATACTACTTAACTCTGTATGATCCATTATTACTCCTATGAGAATTTTGGTAATTATGAACCACGAATATGAGAAGTTTTGTTTCCTCTCTTTGAATGATGAACCTTGTTCTGCCAACCGTTTCCCTTGAAAGGGCATGATGTAAAGACTATCTCTGTATGGAATTGTTAACTAAGCATGAGGATGCTGATAACTGATATTCTGTACATCTTACAATTGACAATTATGCGATGTTCGTATTCTACCTGATACTATTGCTAAGAAGCTAAACGAAATTCCCACACATTGAACTGTTCGTTTATCCATCCCAATATTTTTGTTGAACCATGTACTTGACTCTGATATATGAACTATCTGTATAATTTAACGACTGTATCCACTCTATGAATCCTTTGACTTTGAGATGTCTGATGGTATGGTCTTTTGGACTGAATGACTATTCGTGAAGATACCATAGACTACCATATCTGAAATGTGACCTTAACAATCTGCTTCACCCTATTCCATTATGATGACTCTCTACATCTACTAAAATTTCTGCCACTATGGAAACACCAACCCCGAACTCATATGATTATCAAGTCTTTCCTGAAAACCATTATTATCAACCCTTAGAAAGTTCGACTATTGGAAAATATTTTGTTGTACGAAGATTTTTCGGTATTCTCTGATGAACCTTTTTGGTACTCCTTTGAACTGATCTCAGTTGAAGAAACCATGGTGCCATAGAAGTTGAGAGATTGAAGGAGCTGATGGAGTATGATTTTTGTTAACCCTTTGTGATTCTCTTTGGATACTCTTGTTTGTTTATGAAGAAGAACAAGAGAAGTATGCAATGATGTATCGACTATCGTGAACTTAAACGTACCACTATCACTACTCATTATCTATTTCCGAGTATCAATAATTAAATTTGGCTTTCCTTTGAAACTCCGCATCTGATTTCATCATTTTAGATTTGAATCACTAAAGAAGCAACCACAAGAACTCCTAAGAAGAGGGTTAACTAACCGAGAGTAACCTTTGTGAAGAATTTCAGTTCTTGAAGAAGAAAGAAGGCGATGTGAAAACTCCCTGAGATGATTTCTGAAGTTGCCTTTGCACTCGTTATAACATTTATGAACTTGAATGATGCCAATGGTGTTGGCTAGAATAATCATGTTTTTCGCGTGTTTTGGACAAATTATCATAGTATGACATTGTGTTGTGTTCTAAAACGAAAGAAGAACATAGAGATTATTGGTGAGATGACCCTTTGTTCTGGAAGGGAAATTTGATTGACGCTCAGAAAGCATAGTAGACAACACTACCCTGTATAATGTGAAGACAAAGCTTTCACAAGAGGGACCAAGATCAAAGACCGTTATCGGAGTTAGAAAACTGGTGGAAGAGTAGTAGAAGGTGGTTGCGACAAGCATTGCCATGGAAGAAGCATATAAGAAGAAGAGAGGAACTGGGATAGTGCTCAATCATGCATCACGCAACACATGAAGATTTCAGTTTGGGCACCAAGACAACCAGACCAAAGAAGACGAACCATTCAACACACAACCTGGAGTCGACAGCAACATCATGTACCTTAAAACCTGGAGCTATATTAGGAGACCTGTCGAAGAAACGCAGTCTTGTCTCTCTATTCATTTTAGTTGTACTAAGATGAATTGAGAGCAGAAGCAGACCTGCAGATGGAGGGATGCACAGTAATCGCGTCAGAGACTGCCGTTACGATACCACACTACCAAGAGGAGCTGCTGAAGACCGGAGGAACCAGACTCGAGTTTTAAATTCTTTTAACCATGAGGTAAGATGGACAAGAGTAAACAGGCTACCCCAACTTGGAAGAAATTTTGAAATTTGTATTTGAGTGGACGGATTTTGAAGCGGACATTGTGTTTAGACGAGATGATTTCTGTAAAGGATTGACGCTATTGATGACGTACCTTAATTTTGAATGACATTCTCGGATTTCCGTTACTCTTCGAGTAATTTCGTTCTCTTAGTTATGTTGTTTGATTTTGGACCTCTGAGAATGTAGGTGGACTAAGTGGATTTAGATAAGTTTCTGTGGTTCACGACTTGAGATAAAGTATGACCAGCATGAGGGCATATGTATATGATGCCAGTATTATGACGCCTGGCCAACGTGATAATACTTACATCATATAACGTGCACTTATGGTGGGCATATGATATTTTAAGAAGTGCCTTAGAAGCTTAAGAATTCTGGCGTCTGGTCAAGATCATCTGAGTTTAGTGAGACTTTAGGTTCATTCTACCTATACGTTTGGTTATGCTGTCCTTGATATACGATTCGATACGTTTGGACTCTCGACACGTGTTTTGCTGATCTTGCAACTTCTGATAAGAATCTTAGGTTCCATTATGAAATTTCTGCCGTTGACGATATCTAACGATATGCTTTCTGTCCGTATGCGATTCGCATTCGTGAAGTTGTTCATTATGATCTGCCATGGGTAAAATATGTGATTGTGGACTTTGAGGAAACGAGATCTGTTTGTTTATAAGAATACCTTTGGAAGGTTATCTGAAAGCCGAGACTATTTGAGAAGCTGAAGAGTTAAACCGTATATCACCCCATGTTTGCTACAATTCAATGTATTCTCATCTGATTCACCAAATCAATTCGATGAAAATCCTATGTATTTTTATACCTCTTCCTAGAGAATTCGATTATCATCCGTTATGTTTGATACATTATCCTTTTGATTCAAATTCAATACGATATACCCTTCTGAGAAATCTGAAACTGTTTTGACAATAATTACGAGTCATGAGAAACCAGTTGGTCTGAATATCTTTTGGAAGAACCTCCCCGGGCGTGAGAATGTTGTGACGACTTTTGCGGTTTGCTACGACTTCGTCTAACTTTGCGACTTCAAATTTCGAGGACGAAATTTTTCTTTTTAGAGGGGAAGAAGTTGTAACACCTAAAATCTGAGAACATGTGAAAAGACCAAAATGCCCCTACATATTTAAAAAGTTAATTAAAAGCTTATTAAGTATCCAAACAAATCCCAAACTCCTAACAATGCACAAGTTATGTATCTAAATAATTTTAACAACTTCATTTAACATTTGTTCAAGTGGTAAAATTACCAAAATACCCTTAAAGGGGCCGAATGACAATTTATTTATATTTACTTGGATTTAAAAATCATATAAACCTTTTTAAATATGGAAATTAACCATCAATACTTATCCTCAGCTCAAGGGCCGAATTTTTGGCCCATATTCCCCCCCCCCCCCCCCCCCTACTCGGCCATAATCTGAATATAGGTCAAGACATCCCATTTGTTCCCCAAAACCCTAATTCGATTAGAAATAAACCCACAAAATATTCCATAGCCTCCATTCGACAACCCCAAAATTCCTGGACATTTTTCTGAGATCATACACTATCCAAGGAACCCTACAAAAATCCCTTTCGAATTGTGGAAGCTTGTTTCGATCGTGGTTCAGTTTTTCTTTTTGTCGAGCCAATTATAAAGGTAAAATCGTTTATTTATCATTCGATCCCTATAAACTTTGTTTCTTATTTTTCCTGAGATCCTTACATGATATGAGACCCACGAAAAATGTTTACAAGGTTGGAGAATCGTTCGTGGGGTCGTGATCAATTTTGGGTTCGATTTATTCAAGCGTATACAAGAATATTGTGCAGCCTTTTCTACACGTTCGAATCTTGGTTTGGTATTTTTCTCAGGTCCCTTACATCATATGAACATCATCTAAACTGGTTGTTTCGATCCATGCATGCTCTATATCAATTTCGTGATTTAAAACCCTAAAAACATGTTTATTTGTAAAATATATGATCCGATCCAGAATAATTATTAATAAAATTTTTATGGGCTTATTATGATGTAATATGATCTGGAAAAATGTTGGGAATAATTTTCATGGCCTAAATCATGTAATTCGAATTTATCTTTATTTATTGGATTTTTGGTTAAATCGTATGAAAGAAAAAGAAATAAATTCGTGGGACTAGGGTTTGTGATCTAGGGTTTGTTTGGTGATAATAGATGATAATTAATGATGAGGTAATGATTAAAAATGGATTAGGGTTAGTTAGGGTTTTTAATCTTGTTATTTTATGTTATACGATTTGTATATAAAAGTTTTGGGTGAGTTTTGTAACTTTTAAAACTCAAGGGTTATTTTTGAAACTTAATTTGGAGCAGGTACTATTCGAATAAAATGAGAGATGAGGGTGCTATGTGTAATTTTTGTATTTAAATGGATTAAAATGTATTTTAAACCTAATTAGGGTTTATTTTGAGAATAATTAAAAGAGAGGGACTAAACATGTGATTTCTGGAAACTTGGAGCTGTTTTGAGTAATTTAATATATTCAGGGGGTTATGTGTCATTTTGATAACTTAAGGGCATAATATGTAATTATTGATATTTAAAAGTTGAAATTGTAAATTAAAGGGTTAAATATGTAACTTTAATAACTTGAGGGACTTAAAGTGTAAATTATGAATAATTGAGGATCCATTCGAATAACTTAATAAAATAAGTACTCATTGTGTAAAATGAATAAGATAAAGGTTTAATGTGTAACTTTGAATGCTAAAAGGGTTAAAGTGTAATTTTGGAAAGTAAAGGGTATAAAATGCAAGTTATGAAACCCTAAGGACCAAATGAGTAAAAAGATTAAAAGATACCTTATTTCCATTAATAAGGATTCAACTTTCTAAATACGGAAACTTTCTAAAAGTGGAAACTTACTATTTATGGAAACCTGCTAAAAATGGAAAGTTACTTAAAATGGAAAGTTACTTAAAATGGAAAGATATGAATTTAAGAATGAATTATGATTCCCCTTTCCCCTCTAGGTGTGAAGAAGGAGAGATCCTGAGCCACTTCTATTTTTGATCTGTTTCTATTTCTGTGCTTGCGAATAAGGTACAGATATTCTAACCTTTTAGTAAGGTTTCTCATGATTCGTGATCCGTTTCCTTTGCCACTACGATGACTTCTGACCTTTGAATATCCGATATCTCTGGTTCATCTTTTATGATAATTTGATATGAAAACCTTTTGAAATTATAACTTGATGTTATGGAAGGAAACTGTTTTGAAATGATACTCTATGATTTTGAAATGAAACCATTTTTAAATGAAGGATTAATTGGCTTGTATGAAGAATGTTTAAAAAGGGAGATCTTTGAGATGAAATGGGTAAATGATTATTAAAGTTTTTAAATCTGTTTTCTCTTAACTCTTTCACATTTTATTTGAACTTATGAAACTTAATAATAAATCTTTTGTAATGAACCTTTGGAAATGAACCTTGGATATTCTGAACCATTGATATGATTTCTGATATTATGATTTTGAGATATGATACGATTAAGTTTTTCCCAAGCCATTGCTATGTTCCCTTGAACCTTTGATATGATTTTGAGATGACTTTGAGATAAACCTTTGCTATATGACCTTTTGCATGACTTTGAGACCTGACTCTTAGTTTGATACCCGAGCCATTTCTGTTTTTCCCTACCTATGGAGGTACCATAGGCATGTCTGTGATGCACCACTGGCATGACTCATGTGTGGGTGAGTGATTTCTCACGCCGTCCCTTTTATGATTATCTGCCGGCTATTATGACTTTGAGTATATGACTTTGAGATTGACTTTGAGTAAGGGGCGTATGGATTGCAATCCTAGATATGTATGCTTAGTGGATTTAACTATGACTTTGAGTTGACTTTGAGGTGACTGGTGCTGTGTGCAATACACGCCTTTCACAACCTTCTGGGAGCTAGCTACTCCACATTTATGATACATGAGGACACCCCTCATATTATCTGGTTGCCTGAGAGGTATCCCCTCTGATTGTGAGATTATGAATTGACGGCTTATGACTTTGAGATTATGATGTTGAGTTATGACTTTGAGTTTTGGGCTCGTGGTGGATGACTATCCTATTCTTTTCATTTCTATTACTCTTATTGCTTATTCCTTATGATATTTCCCCAATGCACTATACTTCTGTTCTGTTTCATTATCATTACTTTGTTTATATATCTGTTCACTGAGCTTTTAAGCTCAGCCGCATTTCCTTTTCCTGCGGCAGGTTTTAGTAGGAAGCTGGGTTATGGGAAGAGAGTGTGATTGGACTTTGAAGACTATGCTTTGATAGTTACGCTGGACTAGAGATGATTAGAAGGAGTTCACCTCATTAGACTTAGTATTTATTTCTGTAACCTTGTAATATCAGATTTTCCATTTGTAAACCCTGAATTTCTTTTGTATCTATAAATCATATGCTTGTGTTGTTCTGATATGTCACTGTAATGTAATACTTCTACCCTTATCGGGTTGGGGTGTTACAAAATCATTGTATGGGCTTAAGCAAGCTCCAAGACAATGGAATGCTAAGCTTACTACTGCTCTGGTGGAGCATGGGTTTGTTCAAAGTAAATTTGACTATTCTTTATATATCAAACAAAGTGGTACTGTGTCTATTTACTTGTTGGTTTATGTGGATGATATTGTTATTACTGGTAATGATGAAACTGAGATTAATAATTTCAAAAAGTTTTTAAACTCTAAGTTCATGATTAAAGACTTGGGAGAGTTGAAATATTTTCTTGGTATTGAGGTGTTAAGAAATGAGAAAGGTATATGTATGTCTCAAAGGAAGTATTGTTTAGAATTGTTACATGAGTATGGTTTGCTTGCTGCTAAGCCTGTTGATACTCCCTTACCTGAGAATACTATTTTGAATTGTGATGAAACAGATAAAGATAAATGGTTGAATAATATAACTAATTATCAGAAATTGGTTGGAAAGTTGATTTATTTGACTAACACCAGACCTGATATTAGTTATGTTGTGCATTGTTTGAGTCAGCATATGCATAGTCCTTTACAATCTCATATTAAAGCTGCTTTAAGAGTTTTAAAATATTTGAAAAAATCTCCTGGACTTGGTTTACAGTTTAATAAAAGTTTTGATATTAAACTGAGAGCTTATGCTGATTCTGATTGGGCTAAGTGTCCAAAAAACTAGAAAGTCTGTTACTGGTTTTTGTGTTTTCCTGGGTAATTCTCTTATATCTTGGAAAAATAAGAAACAAGCTACATTATCTAAAAGCTCAGCTGAAGCTGAATATAGAAGTCTTGCTTCTACTACATGTGAGGTTATATGGTTGAGTAATTTGTTGCATAGTGTTGGGCTTAAGAATTTGTTACCTGTGGAAATTTTTTGTGACAACAGTGCAGCTATTCAAATTGCTGCAAATCCCGTGTTCCATGAAAGAACTAAGCATTTTGAGTTAGATGTGCATTTGGTTAGAGAGAAAGTGGCATCAGGTGTTATTAAAACTGTCAAGATTCATACTGATTTGCAGGTTGCTGACATTTTTACAAAATGTCTTGGACAGATTCAACATAGTTTGTTTTGCAAAAATCTTGGTATGTTTGATATGTTTGCAGGTATACAAAATAACACGCTGGATAAACTTGAAGAAAGTAGCAGTGTTAGTTCATCAGCTTGAGGAGGGGTGTTAAAAGATATATTACTTCAGGGACTTAAGTTGACATGATGAAAAGTCCATTTGTGCTTTAAGGAGCTTTGGAAGCTGTTTGACTAAAGAGTGCAAGATGAAGGACTAAAGTGTAAATATGAGTTATATAAGCTCAAGTCCTGATCTAGGGTTTGATAACTCATATCATTCTCTCATTGTTTTTCAGATAGCTCTCTCTTATTGTTCTGTATTCGTTTAAGTCTTAGTTGATATCAATCTTTGATATCTGCTAGTGTTGGTTAGTGTTCAGTATCAATCACTTTGATTGATTGTTAGTTTGAGTGTTGAGTGTTATTGTAGTGAGGTTCTTGTGATGTCCTTCTGAAGGAGATCACATCTTTTCTCTTTGTATTTGTACTGGTAAGCATCCAGTTGGAGACTTATCTTCTTGAACTATTAGTGATAATAAAATACACCAAGGGGTGGTTGGTTGGGTGTAGCCGTGTGTTGTTCTTATGTTCTTTACCATTTTTACAAAGGTTAACACATGTAATATTACATCTACATGTGATAATTCTCAATTACCCACTACTAGTTATGATTGGACTCATAAATCGTCTAACTATAATAATTCTGATGTGCTTCAAAATTATGTATTAATTAGTTTCAAATTCAAAATTATACTAACATGATTAAATTGAAAAAAAATATAAGAATGTATATTTAGAGAAAAAATCAATGACATGTTACATGATGAAAAGTATGAAAGGCCCTTAGCGTTAAAAAGAGAAAATCTTGAGTTAAAAGGTGAAAATTTTAAACCTCAAAGAAATATTTTTACTTTTGAGAACATTAAAAGAAAAACATGAATTCGAAGTTTCAAAACTAAAAGAAGAAAAATATGATTGTGTTCAAAGAATTACTAAGCTTGAAACAATTCTTCGAAAAACTGACAATTAAGACCATACACATGTTAATCCTTAAACAGATTCAATTGTGGATCTAAAACAGGGACTTGGTTTTTCCAACCCATCTTATTTTGATATGACAAAAAAGGCCGAACCTAGTTTGTATAATGTGGATTACATGAAAAGTGATACTTTCAAAGGATATATGTTTGTACATAAAGAGATCTCTCAAGAGGAAACTAAAAAACATTTGTATGTTTACATAAGAACACTAATTTCTCTTACTATCATGTTGATTATGGTTTGATTAAAAAAGAAAATGTTCTTTCACGAATAGATACTAAGCTGAAAAATCATGTGAAAGAGATTTATGAAAAGGTATATAATTCAAACAAATTTGAGAGTTTAGCGAGACAAAGTTTTTGTAATCTCAAAAAGTTATCAATTATTCGTGGAAAGCAAGAATTTAAAATGGTTGAACAATTGAAATATTATTCTTACGAAATAGAGATCATGAGTGAAGTCAATAAGCTTTTAAAGACTTATATAGATCCTGATGAGGTGTAACTTTGTACATTTTTAAGTGGTCATTTAGCCTCTAAATTCATATACATTGAATTATTTATTTCTTTAAATCATTTCTATTTGAGTTTTAGGTACTTGGGATGCAATTGCTAGAAAAGGACGCGTTTTGAGCTCGATTGGATGGACAATGAAGAAAACGCCTTCTCGTGACGGCGTCACAGCTACAACGTGACGCCATCACCTGGGGGTGCTGACCATTGAGACGGTTTACAACGCTTCTTGAAATTAGTTTGATTGTGTATTGCTTTACAAATCTGTTTTGATAAAAAGAGTTAGTGGCTTATTTTCAATATAAATCACATGAGATAAATAGTGAATTACAAAAACTAAATCACGTGATATTCTTAAGATGAACACATGTAAAAACAGTTTGTTAAGTCAATAAACTTACTTTTGCTGGAATCTTTTGGGTAATATGACACATTAAAAGTCTGTGTTACGATTTAGTGAAAACGGCTTCAACAACTGTATTCATTGCTCCATCTTGATTTGTTACCACCATGGTTGGTTCTTTCTTGAAATCAGTCATAAATGCGTTTAGTAGCCACCTGTATGATTCAAAATCTTCTCTTAAAAGCATTCTTGAACCAAGAGTGACACACTTTTTGTGATTATCACCCGCCAGTGAAGGGTACAAACACCACGTTGTACCTAAGAACATTTTTTTTGTTTAGTATAAGTTTATTAACATATTTACATAAATATTTTATGATGCATAAGTAAATCACATATGATTCCCTGTATGACTCACTTGTGATTATTAAGATAAATCACATAGGATACACCTAAATCACATGTGATTTTATGATAAAAGGGAAACCATATAAAAAAACAATAACGTGTTACTCCTGAAGGTTGCATCAAAAGATACTATGTCTCAAAACTCTTTGTAGTTGCATTTGGCAGCTTCATCAGCCCAAAACATTGCCACTATCTCACTGTCTTCTACCTTATATTGAAATATAAAGTTCGGCACATGTATCTTTATGTTTTCCATTTTGTTTATAAGCGTTTGGGCATCACTTTCCCCTATAAAGACATTTATATCCCTCTGATGATTTCCTCAAATCATCAGACATCCCATGAACGTGTTCATACTCGCCTTTCATACTACTGTACAAGTTGTGAACTCGTGTTGCATCAATTTTTGATGTTGTCACTTTAATAACCAACATTTTTTCCTGTTGAGTCATCCTTCTTTGTTTCTTTGTAAAATGTTTATACTCTTTTGGTATAAGCATATGGTTGTGTTTAGCAATGAACTTAATTAATTTATATTTCCATAAACGATATCCGATTCTAACCTCATACAAGCTTTATAATCTGTTATATGTAGAGTTGTATTTGTTTTTTGTTTGCCACTATTTTAATGATCAAGAGTGTCAACATTAATACCTCGAGGAACTCCTTCTTTGTTACACATGATGTATTTGTGTTGCACCATTCTAGATTTTGTTAATCTTTGTCCTCCTTTTTTAATTTGAAAGCCTCCCGCTTCAACATAAGTACTATACATCTCTATAGCTTCCTCTATAGTATTTGTAAAACCCTAAAATCCGTCTTTCCTAAATTTCCATACAATTTGAATTTTCCTAAGATTGGGAATTTAACATAAGTATTGAAACACTATAAGTTGAGAACTACCGAAGATATAATCTATCACTTAAGTATGAATAAAATTCGACACACTTTGGATCCTAGAACTAAAATATCACACATTAGAATATTAAATAGGCCGAATATATATATATATATATATATATTGTGTACTCTAGTTACACGTTAAAAAGGGCTTGAGATAGACTGAATATATTTTTGTTTTGAGACATAATAACACACATTTAATAAGTCACACAGGGACCCAATGTATTTTAAACTTTACACAAATAAGAAAAGTATACCGAAAATATTTGAGAATTTGAAAAGAATAAAGTCTCTTTGCACGTACGTTTAATATACCTTTGAATATGGTAAATATAATGATGGGCATATATATGTTATTGATTCAACAGGAAGTTTACATGAAATGATAAAGATATGTCACATAAAATCATAACTTTCTCTCATAAAATAATGATTTGAAAAGCTAACTAATCGATCCTTATGATTTGTAATTCGATCTACATGTTGTGTCTTCGATTCATGGATTTTTGTATGCCTCGATCTATATATCATTCGATCTAAAATCTATTTTGATCTAAACCTTTTAACGAGATAAATAGAAAAGGATTTGCATGCAAGCTTGTTTGGCCTTAATTGTGATTCGATATATATAAATAAAAGGGGTCATGGGTGGTTTCCTTGTCGAGTCATATTTCTAAATAAACAAGATCGGATATTTTTGCATGCATGTATTATCGAAAATCATGTCACTCAGCAAGTTTAAGAAGTTGGCATATAATTATATAAATTACCTTTTAAACCCTAAACCTTGTAATATTGACACTATTCACCCTAAACTATGATATTTGACATATTAAACCCTAAACTATTATAATAATCATTTTGAGCATTTAACTTTATTAAATGTTAATTATAATCATGAATGGTTAATCTTGCTAATTCAAGAAAATTACTAATTTAGGAAACTTACTAAATATGAAAACTTACTAATTCGGGAAACTTACTTAATTTGGAAAGTTACTAAAAATGGAAAGCTCCTAAAAATAGAAGAGACCACAAATGAGTAATCTGATTTAAAATTAGCTTATAAGTAATAAGACGATCATTAATTCATGTAGATTCGCTGAAGAAGGAATAACTTCTGATCCTTGTGTTCTGATATGGTTTCGTTTGCGGTTTAAGGTACAGATATTCTACCCTTTCTCAATCAGGGTTCTAACCTCATGACTTTTCGATCCTTGACTTTGATTCATTTACTATGATATGATTCGTTGATATGATCCGTTTGATATTATCCTTTGATAGGATTCTGTTTGCTATCCATTCTGTTATGATGAACTGATTGCTATATCTTTGATATGAGATTCTGTTCTATTATGCTCTGGGAGCTTTGTTATGATTATTGATAGCTTTGCTTGTTTGTTCTGATATATTCTGTTCTGATGCCCGAGTTTTTATTCTATCCATGGAGCTACCATGGGCGTGTCATCGAGGCACCGATGGCATAACACTATCTGGGACGGTGTGATTAGTCCCCGACGTTCCCTTCTGTTATGATATGATGATAAGATTATTGCGCACTTATGGTCATTCTATTATATATATGCATAGTCTCGTACTTGTATATGTATTCTGTTCCAGGGAGCGTATGGATGCATCCTAGGTATATGTTTGATGTGATATGATTTGACTTAGTGACTGGCTGTACGTGCCTTGTACCCCTTTCACTTTTGGTACTTAGAGGTCTCCCCTCTCCGTACACCTATGATTTGACGGATATGTGATTATGTGATTTGAGACCTATTCGAGTATCTCGTTAGGTCGGCTTGTGGCTTTCCTATATTTCGTGTGTCTATTCGAGTATCTCGTTAGACAAGCCTTTGTTCTATCAGCTCATTGATTCTAGTTACTATATGATTCATATTAACATTTGATTCTTCATGTACGTTATTCAGTTGACTTATGATATGTGTTCAGTTGATCATTGACCTCTTATGCATTTGACAGATGACATTTCATTTAAGCAGGAGCTTATGATTTCTTTTCTTATACTTATATACGTTTCGATTAATCGTTTGTTTATATATCTGTTCACTGGGCTTTTTAAGCTCAGCCGCATTTCTTTTCTTCCGCGGCAAATTTTAGGTTGGAAGCTGGGTTTGAGTGCAGAGTGCATAGGAGCTTTTAGTGGACTACCCTAATGATAGATACCTTTTGCTTCTGGATTAGACTTGGTTTTAGCTTCAGTTAGGTTTAGTTTGTTTTGTATTTCAGTTTTGGATTTCATCTTGTATAGACTTAGCATTTCAGTTGTTATCCTAGATTATCATGTAACTTTATGTTTATAAGTCTTCCGCTTGCGTTTGTATGTTCTGATTTGGCACCATAATGTGACATTTTGACCCATGTCCGGTTGGGGTGTTACAGTATTATAGAATGTTCCTTCAACTAGTATACAAATTCCTTTTATATGAGGCTCCCAATATATTGATCCATCTTGTGTCTCATTATGTTCAAATAAAATTGGTCGTAGTGATCTCATAGAATATGTATTTCAAAAATAGAATCACGTGTGATTTAAGATAACTGATTTACATTTACTCATAACAATACACTACAACACTAGAATTACATGTGATTCACCCCTTTTCTAGATATAAATCTTTCAAAATTCTAAAAAAATCAATGTAATATGAAAAATAAAATCACTTGTAAATCATCTTGGTTCTGTCTTATAACAGCAAAAAGCACATGTGACTTACTCCATTGTAGATCAAAAATACATCAAAGTGCATATCACAGTGTAAAAGCACAACAAAATATAGAATTACAAGGGATTTTACCTACTATTTATGCTAAATCTTCTAAGACTTTGCTTCATCATCTTCTGTATATCACAATATAGATCACAAGTGATTTAAAATTTCTCATATAAAAACAAAACAAAATATAAAATCACAAGTGATTTACCTGCTGTTTCCGCTACATCTTCTGCTGTTTCTGCTACATCTTCTACAATTTCTTATTCAAGTACATCTTCTAGTTCAGTAACATGCTTTTGTAGATCTATCTGTCTTCGCACATCTTTAATTTTTGTTTGATTAACTGATTTTCAACCATTTTTAACGAATCACAGTTCTACTACGGTTTAATCAGAAGTTTTTTCGGTGATTTTTGTATGTTTATTTATTTATTTATTTTTTGTGTTTTTTTTTTGTGATTTATGTGTATTTTTACGGTTAAACATAAGTTTTACCGTTAAACAGAAGTTTTACGGTTAATCAGAAGTTTTTCCGGTGATGTTAGAAGGTTATCCGGTTAACTGGAATTTTTGGAGAAGACGACATGGATGAGAGAGAATTGGTGTTTGTTACGCCGTGTTAAATGAGATGGTAGAATAAGATAGTTTATGTTTTTGTTTTTTTTACATTTTTGCAACTGCTGTTTTGATTGGGTCTTGATTAGCACTGTTGGATGAAGTTGAAATGGATGGCCAGAATGGGCGGGTTTGTTCTTTAAAGATTGTGTGTGTAGCGGATCTTACCTCTCACCCGACTTATGACATTAGTACCCATTTAATATGCATGTCGTGGTTAGTTTAGACCATATAATCTTGGATGTTTTTCCGCCAGTTGGGAATTGAAGGACCCAACCAACAATCTTCCCAAAAATATGCTACTACCATCGCGCCTTTATCATGAGAAAAAGACGAAAGAAACGGTATACCAAGATTATGAATTTCCCATCCAACTTTCACTAGGTCAGACCATATCTCGTTAAGATTTGAAACATAATTCGGATTATTTGTAGTTTGTACCACCAAAAACGCCATGAATATATGTATTACCAGATGACCAAAGAGAGTCTTCCATCTTCGAATTCTCCCGCACAACTAGAAAAGTAGTAGATTACTAATCAAGACAACTCTTCTTTCCCTGCAACTATAGGCTAACAATACTGCCGATCATACCTAGTCTCAACGCGGATATTACCCTGGTAATATTATTCAAGTTTTAAACAATTTTTTTGGCAAAAACCAGATTTATATTTGATTTATTATTGTATGATTCGATTTAGGTTGTTATATGTATGAAGGGTTGTTTAATCATTTTTAAAAATAAAATCCAGGTGGCTGTTTTGACATGGGGCTGTATAGTAGATTTAATGGCAATCACCCTTAACACCAAGGTTTAGTACATCTCTTCTATTTACTTATGATCCAAAAGAACTATGGGTTTAGTACATCTCTTCTATTTAATTATAACATGGAATTTTATTCTTCATTTTTACCATTAAAAGCACATAAAAATAATTGGAAAGATGTTTACATAAAAGAAACTACACTTGAACAACCTTAAAATTTAAAACAAAAAAAATAACAACTTATAAATATAAAGTTTACACATATAACAAACAGTCGAACAGAAACCAACATGCTCTAAACATGTTTCAAACATGCTACGAATTAACCACCCTGCAATTCTTCCTGATCTCACCATTACGTCCAGTCAGTGGACTAATATCACCCATCTTGATCATGGCAGCCGCAAAATCCTCATAGAACCTTTCAGGGTTTCGGCTATAGTGCTCCACAAAGAAATCAGTAGCACCACCACTATGCAACTGCTGGTCTGACCTGAGCAAACCCTTTTCATTAATCAAGTTCTTGAAATAACTATTATCGAAATAGGCGGGGCTTTTAACGTCGAGTGGTGCAAGATTGTTGTCACCTAAGCCAGTTGGAAGTGGGCAGTTTGATTGACGTGACCTAGCGAATGAAGTGTCAATGTTGCTGTCGTTGTGAACACGTGCTCTAAAAGTTGTGCATCTTGCTTGCCCGATTGTATGTGCACCCGAGAGAGCTACTAGGTCCTTGACCGAAAGACCCTGTGCTTGGAATCGATTGATGAGGTTGCTTAGGGTGGATGATGGTGAGGGGATGACTCCGCTGTTGGCTGCAGATAGGCTTGCAGTTCTTGAGTCTCGTCTTCCTAGTTTGATCCTCCATGCAGGGCCGCCTAACTGTAGAGAAAAAACTTAAATCCGTCAAACTGAAGCAGTTTTATTAGTTTTGATCTTGTTGATACTAGTATGGAGCAATAAATTATAGTTATAGCATCATGTATGTCGGTTTCATTTATAAAACTATGCCAAAAACTTATCAGGTCGTCAATGTTTTCTTAGAAACTTATGAAACCTCTTCACATGATAATTTATAGACAACTGATCCAATATATCGAAAAGCGTACGTTTTCTAAAGAGACTCGCTTGAATCACAATGCTACTCAAAGGCTGTGGTTAACAAAAGTCATAAATTTTTTGAGCGTCAAACTCGTTTGTCCGGCATGCCTATGCTGATAATTTGGAAGGTTTGTAAATAGCTACGATCATGCCAACTAAAGACGCAAACCAAATGGCACACACGACTGGTATATGTTACATGTTCAGCAAGTTAAAATTGACCACCTATCCTTATATGTTAAGAATATTCCATAACGGCATGCCAACATATATTTTGGCCAAGTCAACTTTGCGATGTTAAGTAACAAAAGGGGTGATCACATGATTTTTCATTTTACCATGCAAAAAAAAAAAAAAAAAAAAAAAAAAAAACAAAAAAAAAAAAAAGGCTCACTGATGTAGTTTCACTTACAGCAACAACGGACTCAAGAGCAGTAATTGCTAATACATCAGCACATGAAACAACACCAGGACAAGCTTCTTCAACTTTCGACTTCACAGCATCGATCACGTTAAAGCCTCTAGCTGAATTAGCATTAGGCCCTGCTGTTTTCTCCCCATTGAACGAAGGTGTGTCGTCTAGTAGAACTGACCCGTCACACCCCTGCACAAAATTAAAATAGAAAACGACAAACACGTCTAATTAGCCTTGGCCCTCATGGTCAACTAAGTCACTCTAACTACAAACTGTATCAAATTCTAAACAAAGTACATACATTCACAAAACAGTCATGGAAATGGAGTCTAAGGAGGGAAGCTCCCATGCGCTTCTCCCTTGACACAGCAGATCGAACCACTGAGCCAACCACCTCCAAAACCCTGGGGCAACTTCTCGAGTAGAAGTCGTGTGTGAGCTCATGACTCGAAGAAGTAATGCTCATCAAGCATAAGACTGAAGCAACCAATGCAAAGGAAATGATCTTGGAAGAAGCCATTTTTGTCACCTGAAAGTAGCGAGCAGTGAATACGTTGGAAGAACAAATTAAGGGTTACTATATATAGGTTCAAGGTATGCGTTTGGCCAGAGCAGCTAACCTAATAATATGGACTAAATTGCATGGCCAGAAATTAGTTTAATAGCCTTTCTTTGAAAAAATCTTTTGCGTGATAGGATACCATATGTGAATTTGTCAAAAGTAAGGCCCTTTCAGGCTTTCATGAAATTATATCAAACTAACTGGATAAATGTAAACGGCCAACGGGGCAAGGGATATTAATATATCATGCATGACCATGCATTACGTTAATTTTTATTTTTTTCTAACACATGCACAAATTTGTTAGATCGAGACCAGACTTATGCGTTTTTAATTATACTTTCATGTGTATCTTAACAATTAGCTTTGTCAACAGACAAAAGTTTACAAAGATGGAGAAAAAGCATAATGGTTATCACGTACGTTAAACCAGTCTGTCCGATTTAACGAATAACTTATATATAGCTGTAGCATGAATCCAAGTAAATTGTAGAAGCTTTTGATATCATGCCGTTGAGAATTATGTCTTTTCTCGGATTTTTGTAACCAACCACTATATGTTGCTTCTATGTCGCCAAAGTAGCCAAAACGTGGTTTGAAACATAACATCAAAAAACTTATTGCTGTTGTTATAAGGTCAAACAGATCCCGCCACATTTAACATCAATAATAATAATAATAATAATAATAATAATAATAATAATAATAATAATAATAATAAAATAAAATAACTTTTAATATTTTCATTAATATCTATTTAGTTAACCAGTACCTAATGATGAGATTTAATGGTTGTTTATACGCATATAGTTAATATCTTCTTTACAATACTGTTCTAAGTTCAAAGTTTCAAAGTCGTTAATATCAAGTTATATAGGCATTTCGACATGCATGCATGGCCTTCTTAGTAGTTGCTAGATAATTAATAAATTGATGATTGTACAAGTGACAATAATGGTAGATATATTTTTTCGGGTGGAAGCTCTTTACCCAAAAAAGAAAGAATAGATATATTAATAACAATTATCTTACTCCCTAAGTCGTTGTCTCATGTCGATACTTTTGATATTAGTCTTCGTGGTCAATTTAAATAGCATCTGGGTCTTATAAATATGGAATGTCATTCTTATTATAGGTTAGGTTTGAAGCACAATTATTGCGTCTATTTTCACCTAATTTTGGGTTGAGATGTTAAATTCACTCGCATTCGTTATACTTAATTATTTTTTGAAATAATAAATTTATTAGGTAATAATGCTTTTACCAAAAAAAAAGGTTGTTCTCTCCCGCCTCAGTCGATTTTGGCGACCCATTCTAAACCCTAACCACCGAATTAAATCTGATCGGTTTTTGACTTAATCTTGCATCATTCTACTTTGGTTTATGATACTTCACTCGTGTTAATCATACACCATTACTAGATCATTTGTTTGTAAAGTTTTTAAATCATTAGGGCTCTATGTTCGTTTCTTAATCGTTGTTAAGGTTTTGTAATACTTTACGGATATCAATCATTGACCAATTTAATCTCAGCATTTATTATCATTATGGAAGGTCATTGAGCTCCTTTTCATGATTGTCTAAACCCTAGATATCTAGGTTTCTTGTTACCGAAGTTTTGAATGTGTACTTCGAGTTTTCTGGATCATTTTGTGTGTTTTCTGATTAGGGTTTCGTTTTTTGTTGTTTCAAGCTACGTGGGACTGTATGATCTAATATGGAGAAAGAGTTTTTTAGTCATAAAGGGAGAGGGAGTGGTAAGGGGGTTAAAGAGAAACCAAATTCGTGGGTTAATGATTCAGCCAAGAAGAATAATCGTTGTTAAGGTTTTGTAATACTTTACGGATAGCAATCATTGACCAATTTAATCTCAGCATTTATTATCATTATAGAAGGTGATTGAGCTCCTTTTCATGATTGTCTAAACCCTAGATATCTAGGTTCTTGTTACTGAAGTTTTGAATGTGTACTTCGAGTTTTCTGGATCATTTTGTGTGTTTTCTTATTAGGGTTTCGTTTTTTGTTGTTTTAAGCTACGTAGGACTGTATGATCTAATATGGAGAAAGAATTTTTAGTCATAAAGGGAGAGGGAGTGATGTAGGTTTTACCGATCAGGTTTTAATATTTATAGTACTCGTTTTACCTAAGGTCTACCTATATGCACTAACGGACAGAAAATCCAGTCGTGTGTAGGATAGTAATGGTAACTCAGAGGTCATCCCAAGAGCTATGTGGTGCGGACTATGTCTAAGTCTAATGTCACTAATTAAAAGTAATAAAAAGAAATGAATGATTGAAAGTAGGAAATGAAACTAGAAAACAAAAGCAATAAAATTAAGGTTATGAGCAGTGGGAGAAAAGTGTACTAGCCTAGTTATTCCTCCTACATCGTTTATGGTCAAATTCCCTATTAAACTAATCTTATGCTTTAGGTGGGGTGGACATATATCAATAGGTGCATATGGTCAAGTTCCCTAGCCTATCTCCCCCGAAGCTTGTAAGGAACCACAGGTACTACCCCATGCTAGTAAGCCGACATATGGTAGACGGGTTTGAGTCATTAAGTGCCACTACATGCTAGACTTATCTTTAATGGCCCGTTGTCATGATCATAGGCCATTTTTCTAACTTCTTAAGTTCATCAAATACGGAAGGTGATCCTATGGTCAATTCGAACACGAGGCAATATGGTCAGTTGTCATCCCTCCCATTTCCTCGCAATCCATCAGGCTAGTGTCCTATGGTCAATTCTTCTAGCCTACTAACTCAATTGGGGTCTTAATTCAATTAAAGCTAGCATAATGGATACAACCGCAAATCAAAACTACCGAAATAAGAGGTTCTCAAGAAAAAACTAAGCATGCACACACGTAAAAGCATATAAGAAAAGTACGAAAACATGGTTAAAACAATATAGGAATCATAACTAGGCTAGCACCAGAGGTGCTTAGCCAATCATGTTAAATTTAATACTCGAAATAATGTTTACAAGATCCATGTATTCGAAATGTAAATGAAACATTGAAATGCTAAAACTTATGGTGATTGAAGTGTGATTTCTCCCTTGGAAAGCCTTCGTATGCTGTTGTAGAAGGGCCTCCTAAAAGCTCTTAACGATCTCTGACTTTGCGTGTGAGAAAGTTGTTCTTCAAATGCAGAAATTAGGGTTGTATTTATAGGCCCGTCGAGAGTTACTGCGTAACTACGAAATGTGTTACGCCGTAACTTATGAAATCTTATCCAGATCTAGAGTTTACAGCGTAACAATGAAATGTTACACCTTAATAATGATATTAGGGTTTCTTCTCCATCGTAATCTCCAAAAGTGTTATGCCGTAGAATATTTAACGGATCTGAGATAACTCTTGTAGTCTTCATTACGCCGTAGCCCAAAAGGTATGTTACGCCGTAAGTTGATTCTTGAGCTTGGACTACTTTCGTACTTGTTGCTACGCCGTATTCCATATTTGTGTTACGGCGTAGTCTTTAGATCTGAGGATTCTTCAAGACTTGTGGTTGTTACGGCGTAAACCATGGAATTAGTTACGCCGTAACTCTTGGTCCGTGTTGACTTTGGTCTTCTTAGTAGAAATCCTAGCTACGGCGTAGTTGAGAGAATGAGTTACGCCGTAGCTTCTTCCAGCATACTCGAATTTGTCTATCTTTGCACGTTCTTTCCAATTTCCTCGTCTCTTTAGCTCCTATGCTCACTTGTGACCTGGATACGAAATATGAAGGAATAAAAGCATATATCCACATAATTACTAATATAAATGAGCATAATAGGGGAAAATTGACACTTAAATATCAGGATTATTTGATGTTATCAGGGAGTGGTAAGGGGGTTAAAGAGAAACGAAATTTGTAGGTTAATGATTCAGCCAAGAGAATAACCGTCTCAAGGAGGTGTCTGGTACTTCGTCTGCTATGAACAAGAACATGGAACTTAGTTTGTTGAACATATTTGATAGTTCATATGGAAACCAAATAGTGAAAGTGATGATTTGGCGTTTGGTACTTCGTCTAAAACTACTAATGCATCAATTGAACCCGGTGAACCTATTCCGAAGGAAAGCACTAAAGAGACTGGATCATATGCATAGTTCTTTAAAAGTGAATCGAGTGGGAAACGTGTCAATTTTTAGAAGTTGCTAGCAGTGGCTAGCAATGGAGCCGAAGTAGCTATTTCAATGGACTCTATCAACATTGTTCATGAAAGGTTTCACAACATTGTGTATGATTTCTTTTGGGGCAAACGTGCGTGTACCCGGTAGTCGAGAACTATGTAAAGAATACTTTGAGTAAGTTTGGTCTAGTTAAATCAATGATGAATTCTAAACATGTATTCTTCTTCAAAATTAATTCTAAAGAAAGGATGGACGCAGTGCTTGAAAATGGTACGTGGTTAATTCGCAACGTGACATTAATTCTACAAAAAATGGTCACCAGATGCAAATATTATGAAGGAGGGTGTCTGTAATGTCCCAATTTAGGTTAAGCTTTATGATATTCCTATGACCGCATTCACGGAAGATGGTTTGAGTGGTATTGCAACGAAACTAGGCACCCCATTGATGCTTGATTCTTACATGTCCACTATGTGCATGGAGTCGTGAGGTCGATCGAGTTATGCATGTGAGTTGAAAGCTGTTGCAGAGTTGAAACACTCCCTCATGGTGGCGGTACCAAAATCTCACTGGTACAAAAAGTTGTATTGGTCACGCCAAAAATGCGTGACGATATGCATATAGTCACACACGTTTTTTTCGTTGTGTGTCACTAAAGGTCCCGCCACCGTAGGTGGCATATGGTGACATTGTTGAATTCGTGACCATTGTCATTGAAAAAGAGTGACCAAAACCCGAATATGTGTGACAAATTATGCACAAGTTTTGTTGGATTAATCAGTATGTGTGACCGCAGATACTTTATAGTCACACGAATGTTTTTTGAGAGTAACTATTGTTCGTCCTTTGGCCACATAAATATATAATATATGTGACATTTGAGATGATTTATTCAAGTAAATGTGTATTTTGTGTGACTATTTTCGTCTTATGGCCACATGAATATATAATAAATGTTACGTTTGTGATGATTTAGTCACACAACGGGTGTTGTGTTTTTGGAGTTAGTCACATATAATTAAGCAAAAAGTGGCTAAAAGTGTTAACAAGTGTGACCATATGTTGTTTAAAATAAAGAAATGTGTATTTTGTGTGACTATTGTTCATCCAATGGTCACATGAATTTTTAGTTTGTGTGGCCTTTTGTAATATTTAGTCACACAAAGCATGTTTGTTTTTGGTATTTAGTCACACACAATTAAGCAAAAAGTGACCAAAAATGTTAATAAGTGTGACCATATGATGTTTAAGGTGAAGAAATGTATATTTTGTGTGACTATTAATCATCCAATTGCCACATGAATTTTTTTTGTATGGCTTTTTGTAATATGTAGTCACACAACGAATTAAGCAAACAGTAACAAAAAGTGTTAATAAGTGTGACTATATGCATCTTTTAGTCACATTTAAGAAATCAATATATACGAAAACAAATTCAAATATATATAAAAACAAATTCAAATACAATAAAATTGAAGTGTATATAACAGAACCAAATATAAAATTGGACCTCCTTTTATACACCAAGGACTCCTAACTATATGAACCAACATTACTAAGTTATAATTAACAGTTGTAACTAATACACTAGCAGTATTAACTTCGAGCAGTAACTTTCACTAGCAGTAGTAAATACTTGGTACATTTTTAGAAATTGACACCTGAAGAAGCACCAGTAGCACCACATGGTTGTTGAATCTTGGCCCATTTATCAGTAGCACCACATGGTTGTATTCTAGATATGTTGGCATTCACCTGCATATTTTTCAACAATTGTTTTATTACAACTTGCAACGACTTTATGGTTTACAGTGGAACTCATAGTTTCAAGACATTTACTTATGAATAGGCTATTGTGTGAATTGTTTATCTCAAACGGGTCAAAGTAACATGTCAAACGGGTTGAAAGTCAGCCCAAGTATGCTTCAATGCATACAGCTTTTTATATCATCCTAATTCAAATATTGGTTTTTGTAATTCTGCTTAATGCATTAGTAATGAAGTCAATTTTTATCTTTTGTGGAAAACTAGAAGGGGGGGTTGAATAGTTTTACGTCGTTTTAAAATATATAAGCACAAGTTTGTTTTAAAAACTTCGATTCTGGTTTATGTGAATTCAATACTTGCACTATATGAACAATTTTTATAATAACTAACTAACAAAACTAATATAGTGAAGACAAATAAATAAGTAATGAGAAGAGTTAGAAAGATCAAACCACAACACAAGATTTATAGTGGTTCGGCTACAAGGACACCTTCCTTGTTCCTACTCCACTCCCCGAGTCACCTACTCGAGAGTTTTCTTCACTATGTCAACAAACTCCCTTATGGCGGAGAAAACCGTACACACCAATATACACACCAATTTACACACCAATCTACACACCAATCTACACACCAATCTTCACACCAATCTACACACCAATCTTCACACCAATCTACACACCAATCTTCTTCACACCTAGCTTTTACACACCAATCTTCTACACACCTTCTTCTACACACCAATCTTCACAACTATCCTACTTCACTACTAATCAACTTCTATTATCTACACAACTTCTATATCTTCTAACCAAATAATAACAAGCACAACACAATATTCACAAATGAATATATATATACACTATACACAACAACTCTTCAACACTTCTTGAACTTGGTTGTAGAGAGTTCTTCTTTTGCACTTAGAATGAGAATGGATGATGAGGGATTGAATCACTTGAAACAAGGATTAATATACAAATGATCAAAGGGTTTTTGATGAGTTTTAGATGATTGTAGATCTGAAAATTTCGTGCAAAAGGTGAGGAAAAATTCCAGAATTAAGGTGGTATTTATAGGGGAAGAAATCTGACAGTTTCTGACAGGGGAGCCTGGCCGGTCCCCTTAAAGCATGGCCGGCCCCCTAAAAATTAATGGGACCGCCCCTTATAATTAAGGGGGCCGCCCAACTGTAACGGCCAGAAAACTTGTCTTTTAGTGGGGAAAGTTTATTTGGTGAAAAACTAACTGATTTTGGTTAAATATTTGAAATCATATATTTAGTATGATTAAAACATTTTTCCTTATTACCAAAAGTGTTTTTCAAAAATATATAATAAGATTATATAATTAAATAAACTTTGTATTAATTAATTAAATACCCCTTTGATCATGAGATGTATTAAGCACTTGTTTATCCATACCTTAAGTGATTAAGTTGGATATAATGATATAGACTAGCTTAATACTTGTTTACGTAGTAATCAAACGATTGACGAGTTTACATTTTGTGATCGTCAAAATATAGAGATATCGAAAAATATAAATAACGTTTTCATACATTATTTATGTCAACAATCTCCCCCTTTTTGATGATTACAAAATTTAAACTCATTAGTCGAAAATTAGTCTATATACAAGTATTAGAGTGAGTTTATATCACTTCTCCCCCTTTTTGTGAGCATCAAAAAGGTTATCCCGTGTTAATGGAAGCTCCCCCTTGATGTAAGCTCCCCCTCGTTTTGAGGCCAAAAGAAATCGAGAAATGGATATCTTGCAAAAATATTTAGTAGCAAGCAATATATATATGTATATAGCATGCAAAAATATAGACTAAACATAACCATATCATTAATCAAGTGAAAATGATACATCAAGCATTACATCAACAAGTAATGCTACAAACAAAGGCCCTAAAGGCTTACAATCATCACATAACAAATAAACCAAAGCTTAAACATAAAAGTCCTCTCTAGAGCTTGCCATTCAAAATGGTTTAAGGTACTTTTATTTGTGAGTCACCAAGCATGTTTAATTGGGAGGAATGGATGGTGAACATGGAGATGGTGATGGAGGAGGAGTGTTTGTTGATGGTGGTGGAGGGGTTGTGTTTGTTGTTGGTGGTTGATGCAACATGTTTTCAATATGAGAAAACATGTATTGGATCTCATCTCTTAATCCGAACACAATTGTTCGGTTGTGAATGCAACAAAGGCAAGTGTCTCCATGAGCTTCAAGTAAGCTCCATGGGACGGGGTTATAGGTTGGTGGATTGATAGGGGATGATGAGAAATGTGCATCAAGAGGTGTTAATGGTGATAATGAGAGGATTAATGCAAGGGTGGAGTGTTCGTTGGTAGGTTGTGATGGTTGAACCATTGGTGGAGAAGATAAGTGGGTGTTTATGTAGTCATTAATGGATGAAGTGGATGGTATGGAGGAAGTAGAATGTCCATTTGTTGAGGGTGTTTTGGAGGGTGCATTTGGTGCACTAGGAGATGAACATTGAGGTTGTGGTGATGGGGTGGTGTTGTCTTCATTTGTAAGATCAATGAAGAGTTGTTTGGGTGGTATAATGACAAGTTTTTGTTTCTTGGCATTGTTTGAATGGGTGGTTCTTGGTGATGACATGATGATGGTTTATGAGTGATGAGGATGATGAATTATGAATTAAACATGCATGGGGATTATATAGTGGGAAAACATGTTTAGAAGTGGAATTATTTTGAAATTGTAATGTTATATTCCAAAATCAGTTTGGTTTTTAAGAGTAATGATAGCTGGGACTAGCAAAAGGGATCACATGATGCAAAAGAAAACAGTGTAAAAACTGTTTCAGATGGCCGGTCCCCTTAAATGGTGGCCGGTCCCCTTAATTTTAAGGGGGCCGCCCTTTATGATTTAAGGGGGCCGCCCATCTGACGATCCAGAAACCAAAAATTTTCAAAAATTTTCTGGAAAGATGTTATGTTCTGGTTTTAATGTGCAGCAAGCTCAATTTGGACATTTCACATTTGTTTTGGTTTATTAGAAAGCATACATGTCATATAGTAATATAACCATTAACCAATCATGCAAACATATATATATAGATCAAAAGAAACATGCATAAAAATATCAAAGACAATCAAGTAATCATCCTAAACACATATTCAAATAACAAGTATTTCCAAATAAACTTCGGACAAATAGCACACAAGACATAAAAATAAAACATTGTTAAACAAACATAATCCGACCATATCATTTCTTATTCTTCCCGAAGATACCCTTCAAAGTCTTCCCAATAGATTTGAAGCCACCTCTAACTTCTTCGTGCAAGCTCTTTTGTCTTCTAAGCATCTCGGTAGTTCGTTCATGAAGCACTTCTTCAGTTTGATTACTTGGAGATGGAGTAGAATAGTTGGGATAGTCAAGATCCTCTAAATTGTCAACGAACTCAGAAAACGAAGGGGTACTAGCATCGTCGATGTTTTCCTCCTCATCGTCATCATCTTGCCTTGAGGATGATCCATGAAAGCTATGACGACGAGGTTTACCCTTGTCACTTCGTGTTCGTCGAGCTTGTTTTAGAGCGAGAGTACGTAGAGTGGGGTAGATGGACTCATAAATACTATTGTCAAGATCGGGGTAGTACTCGATAACATGACGATAGATACGAGTAAGGAACATTCCATATGGAAGGTTGGCTTTGGGAGTTTTTCTAGCACACTCAATCCGTTTGATAAAGAAGTAGGCCAAATTGTACGGCTTTTCGACAGCTATACAATACAACATGTGAGCAAGGCACGCCGGGAGATGGTCCCGGTGACCTCCGGAACCAAACGCATTCTCACGAATGAGTTCTTCCCAACGCTTCATGTGTGGGCTTAATTCTTTGAGGAGAAGTTGGTATGGAGAGATTTGAACGTTTTTGGATTTTATTTTTCGACTTGTGGTGGCACGGTCCACACCAAGGATTTGACGAATTTCGTCGGGATGAGGAATTTCGTCGAAATAAGGACCGAAGGTTGGTCGATAGCGATCAAGAGATTCGAGGTCCCACTCGTTTGTGAAAACGGCTTGACCTCTAAAAGGAATTTGGAGGATATGACCAAATTGTTCGAGAGTGAGGGTGATAAATTCATTTTGAATCATGAAAGAGATGGTGATGAAACCAAGATCATTGGTTTGGACGGTGACTTGGCTATAGAAATCCATTATGAAACGAGGAATGATAGGTTCATTTATTTCATAGAGACAATTGAAGTTGATGCTTGTAAACACGCGATTTATGTAGTCGGATTGAGCAAAAGCAAGATCTACTACACGTCCCTCATGAATATTTCTATCTTCAATTTGACGATAGATAAGTCCAATGGAAGGAGATGTGGTAGGGAGTTGAGAAACTTTGGGAATGTAGTTTTTAGTGTGAGAAAGATCTTCGGTAATTGCTTTGGGCATTTTCACCTAAACACATCAATAATTCAAAAAGACCAAAATAAATATAAAGAAAGATAAAAATATATGTTTATTGTCAAGGCTTATGTTGGAACATAAACATACTTCGTTACTAATCCTAAGAAGTAGATTACCATGTTCCTTAATGTTGTTTTTAACTCGTTCTAGATATATTTTACGAAGTTTAATGGGTGGTTATGGACACATCCAAACGCCCTTTGAACATCTATATATATATCATGAAATTTGCTAGAGTTACATTAGATTGTAAAACTAGCTATTTCTTGCGAGTTTCTTATGCATGTAATTTGTTTTTGAAAAAGATGGTTTGTATTTTTACTAAGAATGTCATTTTTAGTAATAAACCAAACGCTTCCTTAACTAGTGACTTATAACTCAAGTGCGTCAATATACATATGAATTATATATCTTGACGAGTTCGATAAACAATTTTAAGATTTATAATTATAATAAAGTTTTATAAAAATTATAATGACTATGTTTTGATATTATTTGGACATAATCCAAACACCCCTATATTGTGAACCAATATACTTTTTCTTAGTCGAAAAATGTAATTTCAAGTTTTACAAGTTACAAAAGTATAATGTGATTAGTTTTGACACGTTTTCAAATCATTATTCAACAATGAGTTTACTAAAATTTTTGAAAAGGAGTGTATGAAATTTTTCAAAAATTTTCGACATGATAGTTTATAATAACTAGTTTATAGTGTTGATTAATCATCCTAATCCTAGGGGAAGCATTTAGTTATGAGTATTTAAAGCTTAATTTGAAAGAAATTGTGAATTTAAAGAATTTTATAAAAACATGCATAATCATGAGTATGATCGAATATGGTGGAATTAGATGAAATGTGTCATGAAAAACTTACAATATGTAGTGGTGATTGTGTTAGATGAATTTGCCCTTTGCGAATTAACCCGAATTATGTGATTTGGAAGTGATTTTGGGTGTTTTTGGGTTTTGAAATTCGTCACAGCAGAAGCAGGGAAAGAAAGGGATGAAAAAGTGGAGTGTTTGGCAAAAGGAAGAAAGGGAAACACGGGCTTGAGCTCTCAGAGGGCCGGTCCCCTTAAACATTAAGGGGGCCGCCCTTGTATTTGCTGCCGGTCCCCTTAAACATTAAGGGGGCCGCCCTTAAAATTTTAATTTTTCAAGTTTTGGTTTCTGGAACGAACAAGAAAATATTTATATAAATATATACTAGATTTATATTTAATCAAAAATACGTTGGAGGGTATTCGCACGAAAGGAATTACTTGACACTTTTAATCGACAATTTGCCAATTAAATTCTCTTGATCATTTCGGATGAAATTTATCAAGTTGTCAAGTACACGAGAACGTTGTGGAAAGTTCATAAGTGTATATATATATATATATATATATATATATATATATATATATATATATATATATATATATATATATATATATATATATATATATATATATATTTTATGGGAAGTGATTTGCACACTCCCAAAAGTGATTGGCACACTCAAATTTTGAGTGTGTTGACATTTATACCCTCACATTGTTTGGACTTATTCATATCCTGTAAGGGTATAAATGTCAACACACTCACATTTTGAGTGTACCAATCATTTGTGGGAGTGTGCAAATCACATCCCATATTTTATTAGTATGGGCTTATAAGACGAGAACATAGGAGGGAGACGTATGCAACGGAAGCCGGGAGTTTGTTTCATCCATAGATTTTTCGACTCATCTCACTTCATCAGCATGAGTGTTGATTGAACATTAAAGTTCAATAAGGCAAATGGGGAAAAGAAATGTTCGTAAACGAACAATCTCTAGTTCTAGAAAATCAACAAATGAATTTCCTAGGTTATAAGATCCTAAATATAGCTAAGTATATAAATATATATATATATATATATGTATATTTAGATATAATATAAAAAAAATAGAGATTAATAAGTCAATTAAAATCACATAAATATAACACACTAAACTAAGCATGCATTTCTAGACAAGGAACTTAAAAGGAAATGTGTACCTTTTGTCTTTAATGCGTTAATCTTCAAGGTCTTCAAGAAGTAAATCGGACAAGAGGTGACAATGAAAAGTTCCATGTTTGGATGGCGAATATTATTTACGTTGGTGCCCATTGTTTCATTTGTCCAAAGTTATTTGGTCCGAACATGTTTTGTATTTGACTTGGATGCATATAAGGTGGAAACACTCCCCACGGATTGAAGTTCCACATTTGTTGATTATAGTTAAAGTTTCGTCTATTATGGTTTGTTCTTGGTTGAGGTGTTTTAGGTCTAGGATAAGAATTATTTGGTTTCCTAGGTGGTGGAGTTTTAGATCTTGTTTTAGATTTAGATGATCCAACTTCGGTTTTTAAAGATGGTTTATAAAATGGTTTTATTTCTTCATTACTAGCGATAGGTATTATTTTATTTTTTATGAGTAAATGTTTAGGATTAAGTATTGAAGGTTTTGGTTAATTTTCAAATTTAACGTTTTTAGCTTCACTTGTTGAAGATTCAGTTGAGTTAAATCCTAGTCCGGTTTTATCTCCTGATATTCTTTGAATACTTATAATTTTACTAAGTGAGTTACTACTATTTTCAAATTTATCAAGTTTGCAAATTTCATCCTTAAGTATGTTGTTTTCACTTTTAAGCTCTTGACATGTTTTACATTCTTCAACAATTTCTTTTCCTTTTTCAAGTTGATGTAATTTAATTTTTAGTTCAAGCACTTCATTTTCTAGTTGGTTGTTTATGTATTTTAGTGATTTATTTTTAGCCATAACTAGTTGTCCTATTTTACATAATCTATTGTACTCACTATCTAAATCTTTTTCATCTAATGATAGATTTTCATCACTAAAGTATTCGGATTCGGAACGTACCTCACTTGATGATTTGGCCATGAGACACTTTTCATCCTTTGTTGTTTCATTCTCATCTTCATCACTATCACTCCAAGCACCTCCAACGAATGCTCTTTGATTTTGATCTCTTGTCATCATTGGACATTTTCCAATGAGGTGATTCGGATCACCACACTTGAAACACTTTCTCTCATTCTTGCTATACTTGTCATCATTATTCTTTTGAGATGTTCTTCTTTCATCGTGTGGTTGTCTAACGAATCTTCCTCGCCTTTTGAAGAATTTCTTGAAGTCTCTTACGGCCATGGCATATTCTTCGTCATCGCTTTCGGAAGATGAGCTATCTTCGTTGTTGGATTCCTTTCTAGCTTTCAAGGCGATTGACTTGCTTTGCTCACGTTTTCCTTTAACCATTTCAGAGTCCTTCTTTATAATTGCTTCGTAGACTTTCAGATTTCCAATTAATTCATCAAGTTGTAGTGTTGACAAATTCTTTGATTCTTCAATAGCCGTCACTTTAGCTCGCCATTTTGGGTGAAGAGCTCTAAGAAATTTCCTAACAAAATTCTTACTAGAGAAATTCTCATCAAGTGCTTTTAAACTTGTGATGATAGTGTTAAATTTAGCAAAAGCATTATCAATTGATTCCTCTTCCGGAATCGTGAATTGCTCATATTGTTGAACAAGTAGATCTATTTTGTTATCTTTGACTTGATTATTACCTTGGTGAGTTATTAATAAAGAGTTCCAAATTTCTTTTGCGGTTTCACACATAAAGATCCTTTCGTACTCTTTACGTGGTAGCGCATTATAAATAACCATTTTTGCTTCATTATTTTTAGCAAGTTTTCTTTTTAAATCATCATTTTGTTTTTCAAAAGGTACGATTTCATCTTTCTTAGTTTCGGGGTTATTTTGAATAGGTAAAAAATCACCATTGGTAATAACATGCCAAAGATCTAGATCTTTTGATTTCACATAAGTTTCGAATCGATTTTTCCAATATAAAAATCCATCACTTTCTAATAGTGGTGGTCTTTGCATAGATTGCCCTTCTAAATATTTTTCAGATTCCATAGATCGTTACAAGTTTTAAAATACAATATATTTTAAAAATCTTGCTAGACGTGGCTCCTGATACCAATTGTGGAAAACTAGAAGGGGGGGTTGAATAGTTTTACGTCGTTTTAAAATATATAAGCACAAGTTTGTTTTAAAAACTTCGATTCTGGTTTATGTGAATTCAATACTTGCACTATATGAACAATTTTTATAATAACTAACTAACAAAACTAATATAGTGAAGACAAATAAATAAGTAATGAGAAGAGTTAGAAAGATCAAACCACAACACAAGGATTTATAGTGGTTCGGCTACAAGGACACCTTCCTTGTTCCTACTCCACTCCCCGAGTCACCTACTCGAGAGTTTTCTTCACTATGTCAACAAACTCCCTTATGGCGGAGAAAACCGTACACACCAATATACACACCAATTTACACACCAATCTACACACCAATCTACACACCAATCTTCACACCAATCTACACACCAATCTTCACACCAATCTACACACCAATCTTCTTCACACCTAGCTTTTACACACCAATCTTCTACACACCTTCTTCTACACACCAATCTTCACAACTATCCTACTTCACTACTAATCAACTTCTACTATCTACACAACTTCTATATCTTCTAACCAAATAATAACAAGCACAACACAATATTCACAAATGAATATATATATATACACTATACACAACAACTCTTCAACACTTCTTGAACTTGGTTGTAGAGAGTTCTTCTTTTGCACTTAGAATGAGAATGGATGATGAGGGATTGAATCACTTGAAACAAGGATTAATATACAAATGATCAAAGGGTTTTTGATGAGTTTTAGATGATTGTAGATCTGAAAATTTCGTGCAAAAGGTGAGGAAAAATTCCAGAATTAAAGTGGTATTTATAGGGGAAGAAATCTGACAGTTTCTGACAGGGGAGCCTGGCCGGTCCCCTTAAAGCATGGCCGGCCCCCTTAAAATTAAGGGGACCGCCCCTTATAATTAAGGGGGCCGCCCAACTGTAACGGCCAGAAAACTTGTCTTTTAGTAGGGAAAGTTTATTTGGTGAAAAACTAACTGATTTTGGTTAAATATTTGAAATCATATATTTAGTATGATTAAAACATTTTTCCTTATTACCAAAAGTGTTTTTCAAAAATATATAATAAGATTATATAATTAAATAAACTTTGTATTAGTTAATTAAATACCCCTTTGATCATGAGATGTATTAAGCACTTGTTTATCCATACCTTAAGTGATTAAGTTGGATATAATGATATAGACTAGCTTAATACTTGTTTACGTAGTAATCAAACGATTGACGAGTTTACATTTTGTGATCGTCAAAATATAGAGATATCGAAAAATATAAATAACGTTTTCATACATTATTTATGTCAACATCTTTGTCTACCTATACCAAAAACTAATAAATGACATGTTTCAACCCGAATATATTACCTGATTGACTAGGTTATAGACTCCTACGCTGACATCATTAAGGGCGTTTTCTGCTGAAAGCAAGACCGCAAGGAAGAATTGAGCTCAAACTATTGTTGTAAGGATCTTGCTGGAATCCCTCAAGTGCTGTACACGTATCACCGGCAAATCTGCAGAATTTATAACACTTTTAAGTCACTCGATACTTTGTGCCAAGTGAAGAGGGTGGCAAATGTATAGTACCTAGATAAGAAGAAGTATAGCCCGAAAAATAACCAACAAAAAACAGATATTAACCAACACAACACAAGCAATCTAAAAACAATGTGAGAAACTTGATGATTTCTTTATAGTGAGTAGATATGAAGATGAGTTATCTTGCTCTACTTACATGTGAAGAGCTCGCCTTATCTTAACGATCCCGACAACTGCATGACACAAAGGAATGTCTTTAATCAGTAGCAGAACCAGAAAATCCATAAATTTGACTAAACTTATAAATTGTATAAAAACCAGCTAGAAAAGTTGAAGGGGACTGCACATGCTGGCCCCTCTAAGTTTTTTTTTTTTTTTTTTTTTTTTTTGAATGGATCGTAGACTTCAATTGGTGAAAAACTCACATGTTAACGCAATAACAGCAACCAAATTCAGCGCGAAAATAACCATACTCACAATATACCTACAATCATAAGCACACGCGCTATTTAGCAACACAAAATAAAGGAGTTGCCTTAAAAGAAAGAGAGACAAAAACTAATATAATGGCTAATAGGGTTTGTGGTAAACGACACTTACAGAATACAAAGGCCTAGATCAATTTTATGCCCAGATTGGCAAGCCCTGCACCCTGCACGTTCAGACATTAGCTTACTCCATGTTAAATGGTGTAAAAAACTTAGTAAATACAAAACCACCTCAAAATTAAACACGAACAAAAAGAAATACACAAAAGTGCAAAACAAACCTTTAGAAGTCGAAGCTATTTACAAATGAAACACAGCTTGTTAACATTTACAAAGCAATTTTGACGAATACAATCTCTAAACCTGGAATATTTTTACACGTCACAACCACTAGTCAATCACAGTCCCTTGATCCTATGCTATACGTATAATATATAAAAAATAAAAAATAAATAAAGAGATGAGGAGGTTGGTGTTATACTTTGGAAGTGCCGCGAGAGTGAGTCCAGGAGCCCCAAGCGGCGGAATAAGGCTTGCCAATATTATACGGTAAATCCTTCACACCCGCACCAGATCCAGATACCACCTCTTTCAAAAATTTAATCATTTCTTCCTTCTTCTTCCAAACAAATTTATTATTATTTTTCTAATCGAACTGAATAATACTAATAACTTGTTGTTACGGAACAACAGAGACAGTGTGTTGTGATTTGTACAGACCAAAGTTTATTAAAGTCCAACGATGTCAAATAAGTGGTCAATTCTCAATAATAAGTTTCGGGTTACCAAACCCAAACTAGCCGTGCAGCTAGACTCACACTTTGAGACAACAACCAACGCCATAGCATGGTTATATCTTGACTAAAAGGCCTTGAGTCAATAGCCCTGGCTGTGTCTCGGCCTCAAGAGGTCAAAATGCTATAAGGATTTTTATGTCATGGCTACCTTTGGGTCAAAACAGGTCCAGTTGGTTTTTATATACAGCCTTCGTTTTTCATTTTCAGCTTACAACTCGCGACTTTTTGTAAAAAACATCATTCTGAGCAACTTTCGTGTTTTACAGTTTTAGTGGTTCGGACCAGAAAAGGGTGAAAATCAGGTTTTAATTCCAGATCAGCAAGCTATTTGCAGAAAATTTCAGCATGTAACGACCCATTTAAGTGCAGATTTTTAAGTAACAAAATGCACCCTTTTAGGGCTGTATTCGCAGCAATCAAACACATCATTTAGTCTGGGAAATTAAGCATACAAACATACCTGTTTATGCAGAAAATTAAGTAGATGAACATACTCCATATTGGCCTATAAAATGGCGAACCGAACACCCCCTGTTGGGGCTGTTTTACAGCCACAAACACGCCCTTTTGGGCTACTAACTCAGCATTTAAACATTTGGGCTGTTTTAAGCAAAAAACAAACACCCCTTTGGGTGGCTTATAACTAATAAGCAAAACCAATTTCCAAATTGCCAAAACCAAAAATATATAAAACCAAATCTAAATCGAGTCCAAACAGAAATAAATAAGCAAACCAAACTCAACCCTTTAGGGGCTGTTATGAGCAGAAAATAAGCAGAACCAAATGCACCTTATTGGTGCTGAAATGAGCAGGTCTAAACGCACCCTTTAGGGGTTGTTAATACGCACCAACAAACACCCCTGATGGGGCTGTTGTGACATCAACAACCAGACGTACCATAGATAAGCCGAAAGAAATAAGCTTAAATAAACATCCCTTGTGGTTTGTTGGACCAAAACAAAAGCAAGAACAAGCTAAACCAAGCACACCCCTGGCGGGCTGCCTTGGTGGACCAAAACCCAAGCCGCACACGCACCCTACTTAGGTTGCTGTGGTTGGTCACAAACAAACCAAACAACTTATTACCAAGAATTACAACAATAAGCCACACACCATATAAGTCGAACCATCAACAAGAAAATAAGCCATACTCAAGTAGCAAAATAAGCTTAACCAATATCAGTTATACAAAAATCAAAATAATCATGAAATGAGCACCAAGTATGTAAGCCAAGTTATAAGCTCAAAATAAACAAACAACCAAATAAGCTAAAGATTATAAGATAAGTAAATATGAACCACCTCGAAAATGATACCGGTTTGACCCGACTCGTATCATAGTCGGTATCAAACAAACACCCTTTTATCTTGTTTTAACCACATGAGAATCATCAAAACGTTTTTAAGAAATCTTAATTCCACAAAAACTAAATTAATTGATTTGGTAGTCGGTTTAAAAAAAAAAGAAAATGATGACGAGATGGATTGTGTGATGACTTACAACTTATCGAAAAGAAGAAGTGGGATGAGGTGGTGGTGGTGGCAGCACACGGTTCAAACAAACCCCAGTCACAACCTTGGCTTCTCTTGATGGTGATGGCAGCGGCAAGGTGGCTGGTGGTGTGGCGGTGGTTAGAACTCAAGGAAGGAAGTGGAGACCAAATGCGATTAACATTACTAAGTACTTATTTTTTTTATCTTTTGCCCCTATATAACATTACTAATAAGAGTTACTTTTTTTTCTAAGGGTGAAGGTGGGAAGAAGAACTGTGAAGAAAGGTCGAGACCTGGTGATGCGTAGGGATTGCACCAGGCTTTACCTCTCGACGGATCTCGAGAAGCTTACAACCCCCACCAGGCAGTGTACCTGATCGTTGTAGTATAGTATAGTGACAAGTACCGGGGGATTGATCGTTCAGCTAGGAATAGTGTCGCTAGGATTAGAAAACCTAAAGACTAGGTCTAGAGATGAGGGATGATTCTTTTTGTATTTTTATATTTTATGAAAAGCAAGTAAAAATCTCGGTTTTGAAGGAGTTGGGCGGAATTAGTTGCTAGTCAACTAACCCAATTACTAAGATGCAATCAAAATAAAATACTAGAAATGAAAATAAACTAAATTGTACTAGTGATGTGAGCAATATATGGGAGAATTGTGTTTACTTAGGTTTCACTACTCCCTAGATATCTTTTACAGGTTAATTACTTGTTACAGTTGCGTGGATGATGGATTGTATTCCTTAATACCATTCATGGGGTGGCGTACTTACTTCCCCAATCCTATAAGCGCCTACTTCACTCCTATGTCGAGCCGGCTAAGAAGCTCCTAACATGGGATCACTAGAATTTGCTCATGCATTAAATACAATCATAAAAACCTAGTACACATCGGTTCATGTTTCTTAAGACGTTCAAGCATGTTACACAATGGAGATCTGTTAGTTTTCTTAAGCCTAACATTGAAATCATTCATCCATTACAACTATAAACAAGCAATCAACCTATAATTAACATCTAGGTTTCATTACATCTAAGCAAACACATAAAAGATCTAGCCTAGCATGTTGAAATCAAGACAAGCATAAGATATATTCAAACAACACATAGACATATTGAATGAATTGAAAGAGGACTTATCTTAATTGAACATGAAAGGTTTCAAGGGGTAAAAACCCTTGAAAATACTGTTACAAACGACCTAGGGTTTATTAGGTTCGACCCTAGTATTCTCCACACAAGTTCCTCTCTAATGAATGAAAAATAGAAAAGTATATATAGATTTTGTGAGGTGACGGCGTCAAGAACAAATGTCTAACGCCGTCATCTCGCCGCCAAATAAATTCTCGGACTGCCTAGATCTGGGTTTGACGCCGTCACGTGTACTCCTTACGCAGGCCGTCACCATATTAACTCTTGACGCCCTTCTCTTGACGCCTTCAGGTTTTCTCTGGGTCGTCATGGATTTTACTCCTGACGCCGTCGCAATTTTCCTCTTGACGCCGTCAGGTACTGTTCTCAGCATGGAAAATTAAGTCTTTGCCGTTTTCTTCAATTTTATGCTCCAAAAACGTCCAAAATGCTTCCTTTTCCAGAATTCACTCCCAAAGTACCTAAAATCACAAAAGGAACGATTTAGGGCAATATTTGATCAAATAAATTCAATTATGGGTTTAAATGACCCCCTAAAAACGGTTCATTTTTCGCCTCATCATATACCCTTACACTTGAGATTTGCTTGTCCTCAAGCAAATGCGCTTTTATTCTAGTCAAAATACAAGTTAGGGGTCATTTAACACTAATATAAAAGTAATTACAACAAATAATCGTTCCACTAAAGACCAAAGACAAGCACGGAGGTCGTATACTAACACCTCATAAATAGTGTTTAGATACTCACATCTCTCGGGTGTAATAAAGTAATATCACATTATGGAAATGGAAAACATCTCTCACTACCTGTCATAGCAAAATAGATTACCATAGGCTTGGGAAAGGATCAAACCTCCACCACATGGCGTAAGCACCTAGGATAAACTATCAAAGAGGTCTTTTAAAGGGTTGTAACGTTAGGTGTAGGGATATGGAATACAAGGTTTTGTTGGATATAAGCAGTCTTTACTGGTGGCGAGTTAACAATCTTGGTTAATTACATGTACAATATGGCGTTGCTAAGCCAAGACTAGACTCGACATAAGCTAATAAATCAAAAATAACAAAAACATAAAATGAACATAGAATGAAAAGGGATGGTAGTCCGTATGTTTATATATATATATATATATATATATATATATATATATATATATATATATATATATATATATATATATATATATATATATATATATATATATATATATATATATATATTGCATACACTTTTACCCTACCATCCAAAATAATACATCATAGGGAATGAAAATTCCCCTTACACTTGAATTTTTACATACTTTATAATAAACTAATCTAATGACTCGAATTAAGATAATCAAAACACTTGGAGTACTTTTAAGATTAACGCACATACGGGGGTAATAAATGATGTTCTTCCTCATTACTCCATAAAATAAGTACTTTACCCATGAGTCCCAATCGTCCCAAAACAATATGTACAAGGATATGACTCGACTTAGCAACCATGTAATCAATTAGATAATTAACTTAGGGTTTAACAAATAACAATAATGCACTAAAGATGAGTGCATACACAGAAGGCTAAGGCGATTTGGGTGTACATTTAAGTTGGGTGTAACAAATTCTTCCTTTAAGTAAGATGCTTAAAGTTAGAAACGAAAAGATAGGCTCGGAGGGGTATACTAAGGGTTTCGTGTACTAAAAATGAGTACAACGCTAAGGTGTGGGAAAAATTAATTGACTTAACTAGCCAAGTAATATGACATAAATGGTCAAGTAATTATGATACGGGTTTAACACAAGGGTGATCCTAATGCCTCTTATCATGTAGTAAATCCTACTACACGAATGTAGTCTCACTAGCGGTCTCGGGATGCATCACTAACGCAAGTTCTAGAATCTAAATGCTACCGGTACACTCATAAGCACTAATAGTAAATGCTTTTCCTATCAAATCTAAAGGCGAACCTCACATATTTGGGTGGAAAATTTTTCTAAATAGTACGGTTTTGTGCTAGTCATACAATCTCCTATCCATAAGACGCTTGCTATGGCTAAAGTTTCACTCCTAAATGTTATAAAAAATTTTAAATTTGGCGCTAAAATTACACTAACAAGTATTTCTCATAGTTTTATTACACATCTACCATCAAACAAATAAACTCAAGCGAAAGTGTATCTGTAAGGTATCATCATTTTACCCTCCCCTTACACTTAGGATGAACATTGTCCCCAATGTTCAAGTAAAGAATGTAAAAGTGAAAGAAGTAAAAAGAATGAAATCAAATACTCCCCTGATTCGCTCGGTATAGATAATAAGGTGGCCAGATTAGATCTTCCTCCAAGAAAATGAACAATCAAAGCTTCCCTTCCAGAATATAAATCATCTTTTTGTCATACATAACCTGTAAAACCTGAGAAAAAAGACAAGGCAACCTCGCATAAAATCGGCGGCAATCTATATATGCTAACAAACCCTAGAAAACAGAATAAGATATAATGCTTGTGGAATGATGTTTGCAGATTTCCTGGAGATTATAAAACTAATGATTCAACAAAAACTTTAAGACTCCGTTAGAATAACAAAACTGGTAAAATTTCAAGAATTTTACACGTGACGCCGTCAAGAGTAAACTCGTGACGCCATCAGAAGTGATCTGCAGAAATTCTTATGTTAAGTTTTCAGAAAATTTCTGGAAAAACTTCGTCCTACTTCCTGGAAAATCCTGCAAAACATCATTATGACTCGATATAAGCATTTGACTCTAACAAATACGAATATACATGTTCACTTAATATTGTGGAGAATCATGATCGAGTTTGTTTCTTAAAAACATATTTGGGGTTTCCCCTTACACTTATCTTTTTGCGAAATACCTTTGGATGAAGTTAAGACTAGGCCAAACAACAAAATAAAGTATTTTCATTATTTTAGTTTGAAACATGATCTACCAACAATAAAAATAAAGCATGCATACGGAAGTAAATAACAAACAAACAAAATAAAAATCACACAAAGCATGGGTTGCCTCCCAAGAAGCGCTTTTCTTTATTTACGAGTCTTGTAGCTAGACTCAAGGATATGGGTTACTACGTGACCTCATCATCAAACGTTACATCCTCCTCACTAATCATTTCATTATTATTTTCTTGATAATGTTTTACACGTTGTATGTTGACAGTAAATTCTCTACCTTCATCGTCTAATAACACAACGGCTCCAGTTTTAGAGGAACTTTTCACCGTAAATGGTCCATACCATCTAGACTTGAGTTTTCCTGGATATAACCTCAACCGAGAGTTGTACAATAGGACTTTGTCCCCTTCTGAAAATTCCTTAGGTTTCTTAATTCTTTGGTCATGCCATCTTTTTGCCCTTTCTTTATATGTAATGGAGGACTCATAAGCTTCTAATCTAAGCTCATCAAGCTCGTGTAATTGCAAGAACCTATTAGTTCCGGCAATTGTATAATCTAAATTACATACCTTAAGCGCCCAATAAGCCTTATGTTCTAATTCTACTGGCAATTGACATGCCTTACCATACACCATGCGAAATGGGGTCGTTCCAATAGGTGTCTTGTAGGCGATTCGGAATGCCTATAAGGCCTCGTCGAGTTTGAATGACCAGTCTTTTCTATTCTGACTAACCATTTTTTCTAGTATTCTTTTAATAGCCCTGTTTGTGTTTTCGACCTGGCCATTAGTCTGTGGATGATAGGCGGTGAAAATCGATGGGACACCCCATACCTCCTCATGACCTTCTCCATTTGCGCATTGCAAAAGTGGGTCCCCCTATCACTGATGAGGGCTTTAGGAATCCTGAATCTAGTGAAAATCTTTTTCAGGAAATGAATAACCACCCTGGCATCGTTGGTCCTAAGGGCTTGTGCCTCTACCCATTTTGAAACATAATCGATGGCAACTAAAATGTATTCATTCCCTCCTGAAGATGGAAAGGGTCCCATGAAGTCAATTCCCCAGACATCAAAAACCTCACATACTTGTATAAAATTCTGAGGTGCTTCATCCCTATGTGATATGTTCCCGGCCCGTTGATATGCATCGCATGCTTGTACCATTTCTTTGACATCACGGAAAATTGTAGGCCAATAGAATCCCATGTCAAAAATCTTTCGGGCGGTGGTGCTTATCCCATGATGCCCTCCAGAGTGACCAGAGTGACATTCCCTCATAATCTTTACTGCCTCGCTCTCCGAAACACAGCGTCTGATTATTTGGTCAGGACACCTTCGGAATAAAAATGGTTCATCCCAGAAGTAGTATTTTAACTGAGAAAAGAACCTTTTCCTTTCGTATCTAGTCAGGTGTTCTGGAACGAGTCTGCTTGCGAGATAGTTGGCAAAATCAGCGTACCAAGGCTCCGAATCAGTTATTGACATGAGTTGTTCGTCAGGAAATGAATCCCGAATCTCACTTCTATCGTGCTCATCCAAGGGATTTTCAAGACGAGATAGATGATCTGCGGCCAGATTTTTTGCCCCCCTCTTATCACGAATCTCAACGTCAAATTCTTGAAACAACAGGATCCACCGAATTAGTCGTGGCTTAGCATCTTGCTTAGCAAAAAGATATGGAAGAGCCGAGTGATCAGTGAAAACGACTGTCTTTGAAAGGACAAGATATTGCCGAAATTTTTCGAATACGAATACCACAGCTAACAATTCTTTTTCGGTGGTAGAGTAATTCTCTTGAGCAGGATTCATGGTTTTGCTAGCGTAGTAAATAGGCTGGAATAATTTGTCACGTCGTTGGCCTAATACAGCCCCGACAGCCCGGCTGGAATAATTTGTCACGTCGTTGGCCTAATACAGCCCCGACAGCGAAATCGCTAGCGTCGCACATGATTTCAAACGGTAGCTCCCAGTTGGGTGTAATCATGATTGGAGCTTGTGTGAGCTCTTTTTTCAAGAGATCAAATGCATCCTTGCATTCTTGAGAGAAATCGAAAGGAGCATCCTTCATCAGCAATTGAGTCATTGGCCGAGCTATTTTGGAGAAATCTTTGATGAATCTCCGATAAAACCCGGCGTGCCCCAAGAAGCTGCGTATTGCTTTAACATTCGTGGGATATGGTAACTTAGATATTGCTTCAACTTTAGCTTGGTCCACCTCTATCCCATTCCCAGAGATCTTATGTCCTAACACAATCCCTTCCTTCACCATGAAATGACACTTTTCCCAGTTTAACACCAAGTTGGTTTCCTCATAGCGTTTAAGCATTTTTTCTAGATTAGGAAGATAGTAGTCGAAAGAGTTCCCGAAGACCGAAAAGTCATCCATGAAAACTTCCATGTTGTCTTCCATAAGTTCGTGAAAGATTGCAGTCATGCATCGCTGAAAAGTGGCAGGGGCATTACATAGCCCAAAAGGCATTCTTTTGTAGGCGAATGTTCCATAAAGGCAAGTAAACGTAGTCTTTTCTTGGTCCTCAGGTGCTATGGGGATTTGAAAATATCCTGAGAACCCATCCAAGAAACAATAGTACTCGTGCCCATACAATCTCTCTAACATTTGGTCAATGAATGGTAAGGGAAAGTGATCTTTCCTCATGGCATCATTGAGCTTTCTATAATCGATGCATACCCGCTAGCCCGTAACCGTTCTCTAGGGTACCATCTCACCCTTGTCGTTCTTAACCACAGTCATCCCTCCCTTCTTTGGTACAACCTGCACAGGACTAACCCACGGGCTGTCAGAGATTGGGTAGATCAATCCTGCATCCATAAGTTTGATGACTTCTTTCTTCACAACTTCCTTAATGTTAGGATTCACCCGCCTCTGGGGTTGCACGGTAGGTTTATAATCCTCTTCCATGAGAATCTTATGTGTGCAAAAAGTTGAGTCAATCCCCTTAATGTCGGCTACACTCCATGCAAGCACTCCCTTATACTTCTTTAAGACCTCTAAGAGCTTACCTTTTTGTTCATGTTCGAGGGAGGAGTTTATGATTACCGGTAGTTGGTCCTCTCCCTGAAGGAAGGCGTACTCTAAATGGTTAGGAAGTTCCTTAAGATCTAGCTCAGGGGGTTCGATAATAGAAGGCTTAAGCTTGTTTTCGGGTTTTCGGAGTTCAAGATGCTCAGTGGCCTCCTGTCTAGGGTAGAAGGAGACTGCGCCAACATCTTCCATCTTTTCTACCTCCAACAAGGGGAGAAAACTCTCATCCCGTAACCAGCCTTCCTCGATCTGTTCATCAACACAGTCATCAATGACATCTGTGAGTTCATCGACCTCTCCAATGAAATAGAGCCGGTTAGCTGCTTCGAGAGAGAGATCCATAGTGTCCTTAATGTCGATGGTCAAGCTATCGGTTCCCACTCGTAAGGTTAACTTGCCGTCATGAACATCAATGACTGCACGAGCGGTAGCAAGAAATGGTCTCCCTAAGATGATGGGTACCAAGTCATCCTCCTCCATATCTAAGATTACGAAGTCGACCGGGAATTTGAATTTCCCAACCTTGACTAGCACATTCTCGCATATCCCTACGGGGTATTTGACTGATCTATCGGCTAGTTGGATGTTCATACGGGTAGGCTTCAATCCAGAGTATCCTAGTTTAAGGAACATAGAGTGAGACATGAGGTTGATACTCGCCCGCAAATCGGCAAGATCATTCTTTATTGATAGAGATCCTATGGAGCAAGGCAAGGTGAAGCTACCTGGATCGTCTACCTTTTTTGGTAGCCCTCGATGGGTCACCACCGAAGATTCTTCCCCCAGGGTCACAAAACCCTCGAGTTTCTTTCGGTTGGCGAGTAATTTTTTAAAATATGCGCTATACTTCGGCATGTGATAACAAGCATCAAGGAGGGGTATGGTGACTACTGAGTCTTTTAGATATGACAAGAATCTTTTATTATCATTCTCAGTTTTTTGGTTTTTTAATCGGGATGGGAATGCGATTCTCACAGGTTGGTTAGGTGGGGTTGATGGGGAAGGGATCGCCAAGGGAGGTTGTTTGGGAGCTTCGCTGCTCACATCCCCTTCCTCTTCGCGAGGCTTGTTTGGATCGGGGGTGATAGGGTGTGAGTTCGGGTAAGGGGGGTCCTTGGTTGTTGTTCTAGCTCGAGTGGTTATCGCGAGCATGGGGTCTTTTTGGCTTAATGACGGCATTTCTAGGTTATCGAGGGTGGAGTTGAGCTTGTTGAATAATTCTCCGATGTCATTCTGTTGCTCATCAACTAGTTCACCAAGACCTTTTAATTGTAAGCCTTTTTCTTTAGTGAAGTGACCAAGGTCATCTTCAAAATTGCTCCTGATTTCGAATTCAGAGCCTTCCTCTCCTTCTTTTCTCTTTACCATATTTCCCCAGAGGGTGTAATCGTCGTTTTGGTAAAAAGGCAAAAGGGAGGGATCAGCATAGATGCCACCTCCTGACAAGCATACATGCTCAGTTGTGGGTTCTCCTCCGCATTCCTCTACCTCGTGCGGACCCCCACAGTAGTCGCAGATCAAGTAAGGATTTGAAAGTTTTTTAGGTAACTGCGACCCAGCTAGGTATTCCATTCTTTTGTGAATTTTTCTCAACCGATCTGAAGATGTTGAAGTGATTTCAGATATGCTGGCAGTCGACTCAGGTTCATCCCAAGTGTCATCCTGGTCTTGAGCATATTCCTCAATCCTATCCCATCCCTCCTCGGCACTAAGATTGGCAAATCTCCCTTTTCTAGAATTGTTGATTCCGTTCCGATCATTTGAGGAGACATTGTCGTAGAAGATTTGGACCAAAAGCCAAAGTTCGATGCCATGATGGGGAACTTGTCTTATAAAATCCTTGAATCTAATCCACGATTTGTGGAAGGGTTCGTCCTTCCCTTTTCGGAAGCGGAGGATCCTATCTCTAAACACTGAAGTTTTCCCAGGTGGAAAGAACTTCTCATAGAACTTGGATATGAGTTGTTCCCATGTGAAAATAGATTCAGAAGAAAGTTTATCATACCACTCTTGGGCTTTTTCATAGAGGGTGAAAGGGAAGAATCGTAATCGGGACGTGTCTCTAGTAGCTCCATCCGTATGGAGGGTGTCTACTATTTTCAAAAAGTCCTTGATGTGTTGAATTGGGTCATCATCATCTAACCCACAAAACTTGCACACACTTTGGACAAGCCAAACATCGGTCGTATGAAAGACCTCATTGGTGTGTTCGTTTGGGTAAACAATGGCGTTTGAGAAGCCACGAGGGTTTGGGGAGGAGTAGTCCTTAAGGCGCTTAGGAGTGGGAGTTGCGGGGGTACTCATCTCATTGTTGGATTGGGAGCTAGGGGTTGTAAGGTGATTTTCTGAATTTTCTTCAGAAAGGGGTGCATCAAAATCGATGGCTATGCTAGATGGTTCAGGTGTTGAGTGAGATCGTCTTAGCCTACGCATTTCTCTATCGGGTTCTGCATAAGGCAAGACAAGGTCTCTAGCGGAACTATGACTCCTAGTTATCCTAAGGTTAGAGAATTCGTCGGTTGCCATAATGGCGGATGGTAAAAGTTACGAACAAAGACACGAAGAAATAAGATAGACTAAAGAGAACCTAAAAATAAAAATAAAATCTTACTAGAAAGGAATCTAGCAAGTAGACCTAATAAAAAGAAATCCTAACCTAGACAATAACTATTCCCCGGGCTGCGGCGCCAAAAACTTGATGCGTAGGGATTGCACCAGGCAGTGTACCTGATCGTTGTAGTATAGTATAGTGACAAGTACCGGGGGATTGATCGTTCAGCTAGGAATAGTGTCGCTAGGATTAGAAAACCTAAAGACTAGGTCTAGAGATGAGGGATGATTCTTTTTGTATTTTTATATTTTATGAAAAGCAAGTAAAAATCTCGGTTTTGAAGGAGTTGGGCGGAATTAGTTGCTAGTCAACTAACCCAATTACTAAGATGCAATCAAAATAAAATAGTAGAAATGAAAATAAACTAAATTGTACTAGTGGTGTGAGCAATATATGGGAGAATTGTGTTTACTTAGGTTTCACTACTCCCTAGATATCTTTTACAGGTTAATTACTTGTTACAGTTGCGTGGATGACGGATTCTATTCCTTAATACCATTCATGGGGTTGCGTACTTACTTCCCCAATCCTATAAGCGCCTACTTCACTCCTATGTCGAGCCGGCTAAGAAGCTCCTAACATGGGATCATGATTCGTTGTGTTTTGGTGTGTGCAAACAACAATTTTATCAAAATATCAACAATTTGTCGTGAGACAAATAATCGTGAAGTAATACGAGTAAACCGTTTAGGAAAACGATTACCTCGCAAGACTTGTGAAAGAAATATTCAAATTGTGAGACCGGGAAGTGATTTCCCGAGTCGTACCCCAACGAGGTGTGAATGGAAAGTTTCGTGAAAAGATTGAGATTAAAATCTTGTATGTTTGGTTGAGAAATGTTATTTGGTTTTGTTGTACGTTAAATTAACGAAAATTACGAATTAATGAACGAAAGTGGAATAAACGTAACCTAAATGGAAAATTAAACTAAGGAATGCTAAGTACTATTTAAAATAGCCTAAAATGCTACGGGAAACAAAAATCAGGTATCGGGAATCCTAAAAATCACAAATTTCACATAAACGTGACGTTTATTCTAAATAAACGTCAACGCGCAAATAAAAACGTGAATTTTGAGCTACGCGAGTCCTACGGGTTTCCAAATAATTTTCTTACTCACTAAATGACAAAAGAAAATTTTGAGAAAAAGAAAATTAATTTTTAAATAAAAATTCTATTTAATATGAATTAAAAACTAATTAATATTAATTAAATTATAATAAATATTAAAACTAATTAACAAAATGTGAAACTTTTTTTGGTAAATAATACAGGTAATGAAGATCCTAAGAAAATTATGAAAAGTTAGGTACCATGAACAATAAGCTTACAATAAGCAGTGATAAGCTGAGAAGCTTATTATAACCACAAAAACAAACAAGGGTCTAATATTAATTTGTGCAAAGTATAACCAAGAAAAGACCCAAGGGCATTTGGTAAGCATGTGGTGTGGTGAGTCTGAGTGGTGTGAGAGGAATGGCACAGGTTTGAACCTTGCCAAACCCTTTTTGCTAAACTATATATTTTTTTTTTCAATTTCCCTTTTTACAAAAACTTATAACAACTTACATTAAAGTCTTATTATGAAATAAGTTTGTAGAAAAGCTGTGAAAAGCTCAGAATGAGCTTATTTGACTCGACAGTTATGAGTCTAAACAAAAGTGAGTTTTGAATAAGCTAAAAGCCAACCATATAAGCACTTAAGTAGGAACAAAGATGCAAACTCACAAATCAATCACAAACAATCCTAATCCAACTAATAACAACAATCCAATAGCAAGAACATCAACAGAAATTTGAGATCAAACAAGCTCAGTTGAGTTGCTAGTGTACTCAGCTTAAACAGTCAAAAGGGGCATTTTACGGGGCAAAAATAAGCAGGCAAACAAGCACAAAAAAGCAATCTAATAGTACAGCCAATAAGTTCCCCTAACAAGCTTTTCAAATCATCCAAGTTCAAGTCATGGGGTCGATTATTGAACAAGATATGGGCAACATAAAAACGGGTTTTTGTAACTTTTCTGTCAAAATACACTTTTGCAGCCCGTAAAAGTGGGTTAAGCCCTGAAAGAAAAATTCTAAAAATTAAGAGAAAAATACTACTAAGTGGATAATTTATAAGAGAACATTTCCCAAAAAGTTTTATCAGATTTGGTGTAGAAACGAGAAAATCAAAAATCAAAAACCAACCAGCTGTTGGGCTGATTTTTTACAGCAATTCAGGGTGAAAATGGGTCGAATTTGGAACATTTGACCCATAAAAGTCAAACACCAGATGTTCTAAAGTAGCACTATCCTATTGTGAACCAATGTAAAGCAAAAGAAACAACTAAATGGCCTAAATCTCTATCTATCCTCTATGCTAACAGTTAACTAGTTAACAAAAAATAAATTTTGAAAAATCAACTCAACTACTCCTAAACTGATGAACAATGCAAGAAATTGTTTTGAAACTCCTAAAATTAGTACACTAAACCTTTTCCAAACTTTGAAATTGTGTCCAAATGGATTTTTGACCAAAAGCTTGAGTTAACCCAAACACCCTTTAATGTGCAGAATTTAAAACTTCAAACTACAATGAGCTGATAGTTGGACTAATTCATGAACACTGAGGCACAAATATGCTGAAAAACAGTTATTAAGCTAATTTAGACCTAGCATACACAAGTTTAATAAGCAGAAATAATAAGCTGATGTACAACTAAATTTGACAGTCAACTACAAATTTAGATGAAACCTTTACCACCAAAAGAACTACAATATAACCTGTCTAACAAGCTATTATAAACATAATTGAGGAAGACAAATACTGAAGAAGCACAAATAAGCTAAAGCTACAGTAGTTAAAGCTATTAAGAAAGAAAGAACTCACTTAAGGCCCTAGCTGAACAAGGGAACCCTCAAGGGGCTGCTACAAGCTCCAGCTTGTTATCAAACAAGTTGGTAAAGTCCCTCTGGCCAATCCAAAACGACCACTTCCTTGCATTCCACAGTCTCATGCATAGGTAATCTGATGATTCAAGATTCTGATTCTATATATACATTTTTATTATTTTTCTCAGAACTTATGTGAGCTTATGAAAGAGTTTTAATAGCAATGTAACTTAAATTAGATTATTGCTAGATACCTTAACTATAATTTGATACTGAAAATTGAGAACAAGCTTGGAAAAACTGGAAATCTTATATTAATATTGAAAAGGATTACAAATTACACTAAACAAACATAAAAATTAAGCATGCCCTTTAAGGCTTACAAAGTGAACTATTTATACTAAAATCTAAAAACTAGGGTTTCTTGGATCCCTTGTGCTTATCTCTGAGGGTGAAAGCAGTTTCAATCTCTTCCATGTGCTTTCTTGATTAAATCCCATTCGTTGGATTGACTTTTGAATGATCACAACCCTTAATCTTATTTGGCGCCCAAAATTGGAGGTGGGGATTGCTAGCGTGGAGGAGGGTGAAGGCAAGTGGGATTGGTATTGGTGAGGGGTAGGGTGGCTGTAGGTGTGTTGGGGAGAGGAGGGGGAAGACAAGTATGTTGGAGAAGGTACAATGGAGGTGATATGATGTGTACTGTGGAGGCTAAACCAGGGAAAGGTGAAAAGGGAGGGGAGTTGACTTATTTGACCACGTTTTTATTAAATTGGGATGGGCTTTGGTATCTTTGGGCTTGGGTAAATGGATATGGACTGGTTTGTTCGGTTTGTATTTGGATTTGGTAGATAATATTACAAAGGGTCCGTTTGATATGAAATGCAAGGACCAATTTTGTATATATGCTGAATTTGAAGGACCAATATTGCCATCCATCCAAAGTATTCCAAGGGACCATATTTGCCACATTCCAATAACATAAGGGCCACAAAATATATTTTCAATTTCAAAATTCCCAGGGACTGATTTTGTCAAACTTGCAAAGTATAGGGACCAAATATGTAATTTTCCAAAAGTTTTCACCCAAGGACAATATTTGATGACTTTTGACTTTTAAATGCCTTAGGTTGACTTTTCTTTCAAAACAAATGCTCAGGGACTAGTTTTGTAAATTTTTGAAAGTTGTGGGACTGAAACTGCCAATTGTGTAAACTTTGTTCGTTTTTCATTGTTTTTACTCATTTTGCATCTGAAACGTATAAAATACAATCCCTGGGATATTTTTAGTATTTTGATGCATTTCTGAGTGTTTTTCAGATGTTTTGGCAGTTTAAATACGACAAAAACGATGAGTGTTTGAGCACTCATCAGATCACTAGAATTTGCTCATGCATTAAATACAATCATAAAAACCTAGTACACATCGGTTCATGTTTCTTAAGACGTTCAAGCATGTTACACAATGAAGATCTGTCAGTTTTCTTAAGCCTAACATTGAAATCATTCATCCATTACAACTATAAACAAGCAATCAACCTATAATTAACATCTAGGTTTCATTACATCTAAGCAAACACATAAAAGATCTAGCCTAGCATGTTGAAATCAAGACAAGCATAAGATATATTCAAACAACACATAGATATATTGAATGAATTGAAAGAGGACTTATCTTAATTGAACATGAAAGGTTTCAAGGGGTAAAAACCCTTGAAAATACTGTTACAAACGACCTAGGGTTTATTAGGTTCGACCCTAGTATTCTCCACACAAGTTCCTCTCTAATGAATGAAAAATAGAAAAGTATATATAGATTTTGTGAGGTGACGGCGTCAAGAACAAATGTCTGACGCCGTCATCTCGCCGCCAAATAAATTCTCGGACTGCCTAGATCTGGGTTTGACGCCGTCACGTGTACTCCTTATGCAGGCCGTCACCATATTAGCTCTTGACGCCCTTCTCTTGACGCCTTCAGATTTTCTCTGGGTCGTCATGGATTTTACTCCTGACGCCGTCACAATTTTCCTCTTGACGCCGTCAGGTACTGTTCTCAGCATGGAAAATTAAGTCTTTGCCGTTTTCTTCACTTTTATGCTCCAAAAACGTCCAAAATGCTTCCTTTTCCAGAATTCACTCCCAAAGTACCTAAAATCACAAAAGGAACGATTTAGGGCAATATTTGATCAAATAAATTCAACTCTGGGCTTAAATGTCCCCCTAAAAACGGTTCATTTTTCGCCTCATTACCTGGTGTGATAGAACATATGTGAGTGTGGTAGTGGTGGTGCGAGCGGTGCGAGTGTGGTAGAAGAAGAAGAAGAAAAAGAAGACGAGATCTATGTGAAAAGTTGAGAGGGATATTTGGGATGGTTAATGAAATATTTGGTAATTTGAGAATGAGGGCAATTTGACTTTAGTTAAAAATTTTGGCGGGGCTTGTGAAAAGTTGAGAAGAGGGAAATTTTATTTTGGGAAAAACTAAGTGTTGTACATGTATATGATTTAGTCACTTTTAAATAATGTGTGACAAACTTGACTATATGATTTAGTCACTTTTAAATAATGTGTGACAGACTTGAGTATATGATTTAGCCACATACACAATTACTTCATGTGACCATATATGAATTTTGGTCACACTATTCAATTGTGTGACATATATTTGTCATATACGTATATATATAATGTGACTAATATTTCAAACTTATTTGTATCCGTCACACATCCCAAATTATATGTGACTAAATAATCAAAATAAAAATTTACAAGATACCTCTAGTCACAAAAATATTCGAATGTGTGACTGTAGCCTCAGTTGGAAAGACGAAATGGTCACACAAGTCAGATCAAGTGTGGCTGTTTATTTTATTCTGGTACATTTACTCACATAAAAAAGTTACAGTGTGGCCGTTCGAAAAACAGCATGTGTGACGAAATCCCAGTTTTGTACTAGTGTTCAAGGATAAGGGATATACTATGCACACGCTTTGTATTAAGTACAAGTTAAGACTTCCAAGATGCTCAAGTTGTAAGGCATTTAGTCACGTTTTGAATGAATATTCTAAGAAATTTGTGACATATGTTATTAAAAACATGAAATCACCAAGGCAAGCTATACGTGGGGTTCAAATTAGTTTGAAACTAAGTTCGCTTCTCAACCTAAGGCACCAAGGAAACCAAAGGTAATTAATGATGAACATGATTCTACGGTTCCTTCCACTTCGAACTTATTTAATGTATTAAGCCCTATGGTGGATGTGGAGGTAGGAGAGGGTCGTAAAGCTTCGGCATTTGGTAGTACAAGTACTACATCTCTAGTTGCAAGGATTAGTGAATAGAAGTCAAATGCTTGATGGGAAGCTTGTGCTATGGGGTGATGATGGGAAGCCGCTAAAACCTTATAGATCAAAACTTCCTATGCAAAAGGAGGCTACTGTGACATCGGTATGTGAAACTAGTACTACTATAGAAAAGTAGGGGAAGATTCGGATAGTGATGAAGTCGAGGATATTGGTGATTACATGGCTCGATATATAGCTAACCCGAATCGTGTTGGTGGAGGAGCTAATAATGTAAGTCTCATTCAATATGAAGATTATGATGGTTACGAGTATGATGTTAATGACTAAACTGAGGAGCAATTTGCTTTCTGTGACGCGTGGGACATCTGTATTCGTGCTAAAGTTAGGAAGTAGTTTTGGTTTTGTTGTTGGCGTTTTATTTGGTAGGTTCATAAGATTTTACTGTCTCTTTTATGATAGATTTTGTTTGAAGGATAATAGGTGTGTTTGTTTGTCTGTAACGGGTTGAGATGTGGGATACACCCTTATCCAATGTAATTAGTTATATTTTAGAGTAATATATTTTACCAGATAAACTTTTCTTTTCAAAAATAATGGCAGATATATAATTTATTATTATTATTTTTTTCTGTAAACAACGAAGTTTATTGAATTTCAATGAATATTAAATGCAAATAATCTTACAATGATAATGTCATGAAGAACCAAAATACCAAATGCAACAACCAATATTATACTAAAAAAGATGTGAGATCAACAAAGATCATTTTTTTTTTCTAAAGATTAGATGGGTGAATTTTACGTAGCGTTTGATATGTTGTAATAAAAGTGGGAATGAAAAGGACTATTAAGATGAAATGAAAATATTTTATTTGTTTATAATTTTACATTCCATCATTTTCATTGTTTAAGGGGCTTTTTTTTTTTTTTTAATTATCTTATAATGGAATTAAAATTACATAGAAGTCCATTATTAACTAACTAAATTAAATAAACTTCCTATCATCAAGGGCAATTTAGTCTTTTTTTAATTGATTCTATTCTGTCATATCATACCGACCAAACATAATTCATAACCGGTAATGAATAATTAAAGTACATCATTTATTCCATTGCATCGTTTAGTCCATTCATTTGACATTTTATTTCGTCCTACTAAGCGAACCCTTAGTCATCCATTTTCAGATTTAGAGGCTGTTAAGAGTCTTTTTTTAAAAAAAACAAACACGACCTAAGTCTTTTTAGCTAATTAATTAATTTAAATTAAAAATTAATGTAGACCATTGGATGTAATGATTATATATGGTGAAGATTAAAGAATTTAATCTTTTGACAAAAAGTGATTTATAGAAAACTTTTGCTAAAAAAAATAAGGAAAAAGAAAAACCTATATATGAACTACAAGGTAGTGATAATGCGAGAATGCTGGATGTACGATTTTTATAACATAACTTAGAATTAACTAGTGTAGCTAATAATTTTAGTGACAGTAACGATGTAGTATATACATCTATACATATACATTGCTTATATGAACCTCAATTTTAAATATGCATGTTTATATGTATGTCAATATGCATGTATACATTTTTCGTTCAACGATAAACTAAAGGTTGTTATTATCCGTATCAGAATGTCGTGGGTTTGTTATTTTCATATAAACATGAAGTTGTTGAAACAAGTTTGTCAAAACCTAATCATTAGTTAATGCTTCATAGTTTGAAAAACATATAAAAGTCACGGTTTGACTTTATCGGCCAAGATCGAATAGAGTTGTTATTTGTTTACTTTTACATTTTGACAAAACGAACTTTATCAATTCTTTATTTATAAATTTTATAAAGAGATTTTACTTGTTACTTCTTTTGTATCGCGTTATTTCTGTCACAAAAATAAATTGAACTAATCATTAGTAGTAGCTTAGTAGCAAAATACTTATTACTATCATCACTAAATGTGGGATGTTTCGAGTTTAATTCTTATTGACCATGCCAATCTTTGCCAAAATGGGAGGGTTCTACCCGGTCTGTATTTATGTGGCGGTGTGCATTGTGACATTTTTTTTTATTTTATTTTTTTAGTATGACAATATTAGTATCTAAAAAAAATACTAGCAACAAATTAAAAAGTACAAAGTTGTAACAAAAAGTGATAACAGAGCAATTAACATAAAAACCTATCACTCAAATAGCAGAATCTCGAATTCCATCATATCACCAAGACAACTTAACAAATTTATACTCTGTTCCCGAGTTTTAATATGAAAGAGAAGAAGAAAATAGACAAAATTGGACAGAAAAGAAAAGAAGAGTAATGTAATTTGTTTTTTTACACCGTGTTCCCGAGTTGAGAGAGAAAAAAAGAGAAAACTGATGATTTTACAATTATACCCTTTGTTAAATACAAAATTTATATTATATTCTTGGTCATTTAAGTCATTGTTTAATTAAAAAGTTTCCAAATATACTTTCCTCCCAAATCATCCCACTTTTGGGAAGAAAGTTTTGGAGAGAAATATAACCCAATTTCCTCCCCTCTTCTTCTCTCTTCTCTCCTGAAAAAACTCTGGAACACAAATTTATTTCGTTTTCTTCCCACTTCTTTTCTCTTCTTTCAAAATTAAAACTCAGGAACGCAGTGTTAAAGAAACACCACTTCGGATAGAGACGGAAATACTCCTCAAACGTGAAAAGAAGCGAAAGTAAACCTTTTAAAGCCTTGCGAGCTACCAATATCTTCATCAATATTTGAATCGTCTTTAAATCTTGTGAATTAGTATGATAAAAGGCCAAAAACTAATACGCCAACTTACCAAAAAGGAGAGAGTTTCACCGGCTTATATTTGTGTGACTGTGTGCTCAAATTTTGTGAGTTAGTCTATTAAAAGGCTGAAAACAATGATTAAAAAACAAAAGAAAATAACCCTTGAACAACTATTTATTAGTCTTAATATGTTGATTGCAATGTTGCTCATATTAGTCTTTGTGTTATGAGATATGTGCTTAAATTTAAAAGGCTTTTTGTAAAGTTAGCATGACGTTTTGATGCAGATTTTGAATGGTAGACCTTGAAGATGCTTAAGATTGGATATACGTGGGACCATATGGTCTTATGATCTCAACCCATAAGGCCTTGTGACATCTAATAATGAAGAGCGTACTTAGTTTTCATGTGAGAAGACCTTCTCCCCTAATGAATCTATGAACGAGTGGATTAAGCTTGTAGACCAATTTCTATTTAAAATCATTTGTGGTTCACTAATTGTCTATGTTTAGTTGACATTTTAATATAGGTTTGAACATTGTTTGATCACACAAATGACCATTTATGCTATTGAAACCTAATTTTCAAACACTTTGTAAAATCAAATATTGATTAGAAAAGCACAATTTAAGGTGATGTTTAAAAAGACTATTGTAGCACAGTTTGATAATTGTTAAGGTTAGATGATTAAGACCCTCTACATCTAACCATGCTCTAACCCAAATTCCACAATTGCACCATCTTGAGTTATCATCCCATTCAAGTGAATGCTACTTTAAGTAATACTACTATTATCAAATTATTTTCTAAAATAAGTAGCTATTTTATCTATTTAAATGTTTTATTAATTAAAAGAAATTTAGGTTAATATTGATAGTTTAAATGAAAAGTGAACAAGAACTCATTCACTTACAAAATACAAATGAACATTTTAAGTGTATTGATTTGACAATGGCTTTTTTGGATAATAAAACCGGTCCTTACTATATTTATAGTACACACCATTGGTGCACTTGCCATTTGTATATTAATCTTAGATTGATAACTTTTTAGGGAAGGAGAAACTCGACCATTAAAATACTTTAATCCATGTTGCTCTTGTACGAGGAATAATCAACCAACGAATGCTCCAAAGATTGTACATTGATCTTCACAAAATGGACATAAATGCATATTTGGGTCGACCTTTCTTTTATTCATATTATATGTGTTCAAAGTGTGTCTTTCTTAGCTCTAAAAATCACAAACTATTTTAGGTACTAATGTGTTCCATATCGATCATCTAATGTGCGTGGAACGCATGACACGAACTTAAGTCTTCCGAAGCCTCAAAACACCATTTCCATCCATTATACCTTTGTGTTAACAAGAGGCCTTGGATATCACGTTGTAGCCGATTAAATTCATCTAACTCTCTTGCAACTCTTTAACTATCTTCACTAAGCCAAAAACATATTCACCACATCACCCAACTTATGAAATTTACCCCTTTAATATGCATGTCATGTTTAGTTAAGACCACATAATCTTGGATGTTTATCCGCCAGTTTGGAAGTGAAGGACCCAAACAACAATCTTCCCAAAAATATGCTACTACCATCACGCCTTTATGTTGAGAAAAAGATGAAAGAAACGGTATACCAAGATTACGAATTTCCCACCCAACTTTCACTACCTCAGACCATATCTCTTTAAGATTTGAGACATAATTCGGATTATTTGTACCACCAAAAACGCCATGAATATATGTATTACCAGATGATCGAGGAGTCAAAGAGAGTATTCCTTCTTCCAATTCTCCCCCACAACTAGCAAGTAGTAGATCACTTATCAAGACCACGTACTCTTTTTCCTGCCACTATTGGCTACCAACACTGCCCATCATACCTAGTCTCAGCGGATATTAGTAACCTTGGTAATATCATTCAAGTTTTAAACAATTTTTTTGGCAAAAAAAAACATTTTAATATTGATTTATTATCGTATAATTCCATTTAGGCTGTTATATGTATGAAGGGTTGTTCAGTCATTTTTAAAAATAAAATCCAGGTGGCTGTTTTGTATTTTGTAAAAGTTAAAAAAAAAAAAAAAAACACCTTGGCCAAGGAAATATTTGACATGGCATTGGGCTGTATAGTAGATTGAGGTCATGTTTATTTTTACTTTTAGCTAAGGACATGGTCCACACACAAATTTAATAGTATTTCTTTTAGCAGTAGGATTCACTTATTTCCGCTACTCCATCTATATCAACAAGTCAAAGAAAGCATGGTACCTCCTCCCCATCCAAACACACTACATAGCTCTCACACATCTCTTAGCTAACAAAAAAAAAATAAACACCCCTTTAATCGCAAGAGCAATGATAGTTGATGATTGGTGTAATTTTTTGTACTTTCTCTCTCTTTTCATTTATAAGTTAATTATGAAATGACACATCTTTTTTTTGTGATGTTTTTTTTTTTAATGATTTGTTTTTGTGGTATCATTGCTCATCGCAATCATCCTTAACACCAAGGTTTAGTACACCTCTTCTATTGCTTATGATCCAAAAGAACTATGGGTTTCGGCTGACTCTTAGAGGCCCAACGACCATGATTTGAATAGTTCATCATATAGGCTCACAAGAAATAATAACATGGAATTTTATTCTTCATTTTTACCATCAAAAGCACATAAAAATAATTGGAAAGATGTTTACATGTTGGAAACTACACTTGAACAAGCTTAGAATTTAAAACAAAGCATACGGACTTATAATCAAAAAGTTTACACATATAACTAACAGAAACCAACATGCTCTAAACATGTTTCAAACTTATTACGAATTAACCACCCTGCAATTCGTCCTGATCTCGCCATCAGTAAGTGGACTAATATCACCCATCTTGATCATGGCAGCCGCAAAATCCTCATGGAAACTTTCAGGGTTTTGGCTATATTGCTCCACAAAGACATCAGTAGCACCACCACTATACAACAGCTGGTCTGACCTGAGCAAACCCTTTTCAGTGATCAAGTTCCTGAAATAACTATTATCAAAATAGGCTGGGCTTCTAACGTCGAGTGGTGCTAGATTGTTGTCACCTAAGCCAGTTGGAAGTGGGCAGTTTGATTGACGTGACCTAGCAAATGAAGTGTCAATGTTGGTGTCATTGTGAACACGTGCTCTAAAAGTTGCGCATCTTGCTTGTCCGATTGTATGTGCACCCGAGAGAGCTACTAGGTCCTTGACCGAAAGACCCTGTGCTTGGAATCGATTGATGAGGTTGCTTAGGGTGGATGATGGTGAGGGGATGACTCCGCTGTTGGCTGCAGATAGGCTTGCAGTTCTTGAGTCTCGTCTACCTAGTTTGATCTCCCATGCGGGGCCGCCTAACTGTAGAGAAAAAAATTAAACCCGTCAAACAGAAGCAATTTTATTAGTTTTTGTTAGTAGTATATATGGAGTAAGAAATGTTAAAGATTACTAATAACTTATTAATTATAGCATCATGTAAGTATATATTGAAACAATGTTTTCTTGGAAACACATGAAACAACTTCAAATGATAATAAATAGACTACTGATCAAATATATTGAAAGGCATTTTCTAAAGAGACTCGCTTGAACTACAACGCTACTCAAAGGCTATGGTTAACAAAAGTCGTCGTCAATTTTTTGAGTGTCAAACTCGTTTGTCAGAAATATGCTGATAATTTGGAAGGTTTGTAAATAGTTAAGATTATGCCATCTAAAGAAGCAAACCAAATGGCACACATGACTAGTATATGTTACTTGTACAGCAAGTAAAAATTGACCATCTAGCTTTATTTGTTAAGAATATTCTATAACGGCATGCCAACATATATTTTGGCCAAGTCAATTTTGCGATGCTAAGTAAGTAACAAAAGGGGTGATCACATGATTTTTCATTTTACCATGCAAAAAAAAAAAGCTTATTAAGTCCGAGTCTTTCAATATTATGTGGTAGTGGTTTTGTTTTCTTATCTAGAGAATAGGAAGTATCTTGTTATGTAAGCTTTTCGCCTATGTAACGGGCTGAGATATGGGATTCACTCATATCCGTTGTACTTAAATGTTTTTTGGAGTAATATATTTACCGGGTCGTTGACCTTTTACCCAAAAAAAAAAGTTTATTAATGTAGTTTCACTTACAGCCACAACGGATTCAAGAGCAGTAATTGCTAATACATCAGCACATGAAACAACACCAGGACAAACTTCTTCAACTTTCGACTTCACATCATCGATCACGTCAAAGCCCCTAGCTGAATTAGCATTAGGCCCTGCTGTTTTCTCCCCAGTGAACGAAGGTGTGTCGTCTAGTAGAACTGACCCGTCACACCCCTGCACAAAATTAAAATAGAAAACGACGAACAAATCTAATTAGCCTTGGCCCTCATGATCAACTAAGTCACTCTAACTACAAAGTGTATCAAATTTATGAAAAAGGAACATACATTCACAAAACAATCATGGAAATGGAGTCTAAGTAGGGAAGCTCCCATGCGCGTCTCCCTTGACACAACATCTCGAACCACTGAGCCAACCACCTCAAAAACACTCGGGCAACTTTCCGAGTAGAAGTCGTGTGTGAGCTGACCCGAAGAAGTAATGCACATTAAGCATAAGACAGAAGCAACCTGTGCAAAGGAAATGATCTTGGAAGAGGTCATTTTGTCACTTGTAAGTGGTGAGCAGTGAATATGTTGGAGGAACAAATTTAGGGTTGATATATATAGGTTCAAGGTATTGGGTTGGCTAGAGCAGGTAACTTAATATTTAATAATCTGGACTAAACTGCATGGCCAGAAATTAGTTTAATAGCCTTTCTTTGAAAAACTCTTTTACGTCATGATAGGTTACAGTCAAAAGTTGTTTATAGATTCAACTTTTACCATATAACCCAAAAAACAATTTTAGCTACTCATATTTTTTTTTATCAAAATATAAAAATAAACTTTCACCCTTTTTTTTAAACTTAAATATCTCGCAAATCGTAAATCGTCAAGCTACAAAAAAATATCATCGCGACGAGAATTAAATTATCTTTCTATAGACATACATTGTTATATATTTTTGACGAATTTTTTTTTCTTCAAATTTTACGCCAAGAAAAATCATATATGACTTGTAAAAATCATATATGATTTGTAAAAATCATATATGATTCATTAAAATCAAATCATATATGATTCTTACGAATCATATATGATTTTTACGAATCATATATGATTTTTCTGGGCGGAAATTTTAAAAAAAAAATTCATCGAAAATATATAACAATGCATATTTATAGAAAGATGATTTAATTCTCGTCGCGATGGTATTTTTTTTTTTTTTTTTTTTTTTTTTGTAGCTTGACGATTTACCGTTTGCAAGATATTTTGTTTTAAAAAAAAAGGTAAAAAATAAAAATGAGTGGCTATTATTGATTCATTGGTTCTATGACAAATATGAGATCTATATTAATCTTATCTCTAGGATACTATATGTGAATTTGTCAAAAGTGAGGCCCTTTCAGAGTTTCATCAAATTATATCAAACTAAATTGATATTTGCCGACCGGGCAAGGGATATTACTATATCTTGCAGGTCCATGCATTATGTTTTTTTTTTTTTTTTTTTTTTTTTTTTTTTTAACACATGCATGAATGATCGAGACCAAAGCAATGTGTTTTTATACTTTCATGAGTATATTAAATAAGGCTTAACTAGAAGATATGTCAACATACAAAAGTTTACAAAGTTGGAGAAAAAGCATAATGGTTATCAAACCATTTGGTCCGATTTAACGATAACTTATAATATGAATCCAAGTAATTGATAGAAGCTGATATCATATCGTTGAGAATTATCTTTTCTCGGATTTTTGTAACCAACCAGTATATATGTTGCTTCTATGTTGCCAAAGTAGCCAAAACGTGGTTTACATAACGTCAAAAAAAACTTATTGCTGTTATGAGTAAGGTCAAGCCGATCCCGCCAGATTTAACATCAAAAAAACTTTTATATATAGTTTCATATATATGATATAACTATTTAGTTAACCAGTCCCTAATGATGAGATTTAATGGTTGTTTATACGCATATAGTTAATATCTTCTTTACGTACAATACTGTTCGAAGTTCAAAGTTCAAAGTTTTTCCAACTCATTATATAGGCATTTCGACATGCATGCATGGCCCAATGTTAGTATTTGCTAGATGATTACGAGTAATAAATTGCTGATTGTACAAGTGATAATAATGGCAGATATGTATATATTTACATATTTTTTTTGTAAACAATGAAGTCTATTGAATTTTAACGAATATTAAAGGCAAAAAATCTTACAATGATAATGTCACAAAGAACCAAAATACCAAATACAACAACCAACATTATGCTAAAAAAAATAGTAGAAAAAATAAGCACAACCTATATTAGCTACAAGCTAGTGATAATACTAGAATGCTATTATGCTAGATGTACGATTTTTATAACATATATAACTAAGATTTAATTAACTAGTGTAGCTAATAATTTTAATGACAGTAACGATGTAGTATACATCTATACATATAATTTGCTTATTGCAAGAACTTCAACTTTAAATATGCATGTTTATATGTATGTGGATATGCATGTATGCTTTTTGCGTCCAAGAAATAAACTAAGGTTGTTAATATCCGTATCAAAATGTCGTGGGTTCGTTATTGTCATATAAGTATGAAGTTGTTGAAACAAATTTGTCAAAACCTAATCATTAGTTAATGCTTCCTTAGTTTGAAAGACATATAACAATCACAGTTTGACTTTATCAGCCAAAATCGAATAGGTTTGTTATTTGTGCAATTTCATATTTTGACAAAACGAATTTTATCAATTCTTTATTTATAAAATTTAATAAAGGTTGTCAATCATAAATGTATGTAATTTGTTACTTCTTTTGTCCAGCTTTATCACAAAAATAACTTGATTTAATCACTAAGGGTGGTTTATTGGCAAAAAAAACTTATTACTAGCAATATATAATGGTAAAATGGGAGGGTTCTACCCGGTCTGTATTTGTGTTGCAGTGTGCATTGTGAATTTTCTTTTTAACGGCAATATTTAAAAAAATACTAGCAACAAATTAACTAGAAAGTACAAAGTTGTATGAAATAAAAACCTATCACTAGAAGATCACAATCTCGAATTGTATCACCAAGAAAACTTAAGAAACCTAATGGAACACCACTTCAGATAGAGACGGAAGTATTGCTCATACATGTAAAGAAGTGAAAGTAAACCTCTTAAACGGCTTGTGAACCACGGCAATATCTTCATCAAATTTTGAATCGTCTTCAAATCTTGTGAATTGTATGTTAAACGGTCAAAAATTAATATGCCAACTTACCAAAAAAGAGAGCTTCACTGATTTTTATATTTGTGTGACTGTGTGCTCACTACAACAAAATAGTAAGATGCTCACACTTATTATAGCATGACGCCACACTTTAAAGTGTGAAGAATTAAAAAGTTCACACTAGCATGTGTGTGAACCAATTGGGTGTAGCAAATATTGTCACACTTTTATGTGTGAAGGTTTATAAATATTTTCACACTTTTAAGTGTGAGGGTTTTAAAACAATTCTTCACACTTTTTAGTGTGATGATTTTGATTTTGAAATAATTCTTCACACTTTTAAGTGTGATGCTTTTGATTTTAAAATAATTATTCACACTTTTAAGTGTGAGATTGAAATTCTTCACACTTTTTAAGTGTGAAGATTTTAAAACAATTATTCACACTCTTAAGTGTGAATACCTTTAAGAAAAAATTCACACTTTATAAAGTGCGAAGAAAAAAGTGTGTAAAAATGACAAATTTGTTGTAGTGGCTGAAATTAATCTTGTTAGTTAGTCTATCAAAAGGTTGAAAACTATAATTAAAAATAAAATATAACACTTGAACGACACTATTTACCGGTAGTTTTAATATTTGTTGATTGTAATGTTGTCATTCTAATCATTTTGATCCGTTGTTTTGAGAGATTCATAGATTTGCTCAAAAATGATTTTCATGAGCTTAAACTTTCAAGTCCGGTTCATTGTAGTTCGAACGGATTAGCTAAAGCCAAAGATTTTATCTGAAGGTGTGGATTATTTTTTTATTACCGCGCATGTATCCGATAAGTTAGATATGATTAAATTTATCACATGTTGGGAGACTATGATTGAGCTGGAGTGCTATTTTTTTTTTTTTTTTAACAGAAATTTAGTGTTTGTTATTAATTTAATCCATTTCTAGATTTTTATAATATTTGACACTTTCTTTGATATTTTCTTTTGTACTAGGTCAATATACATATATTTGGGAAAGATCTTTGTCTCGAACTTCTACGTTAAATTAGTTTCTGGTATAATAATGTAGCTTAGCTAGCTAATATCTTATTTTTATCAACCTTTAAAAACACATCTATAAGACTAGAACAAACTCGTCGTAACAAAATAAACATAAAAGATATTGTACCGTTTATGTTGTCATAAGATTACATATTTAAACAGTTAGAAACCCCATGTATAAATTCGTTATTACTGTCAAATTTTCTTCACAAATCACACGCATATATAATTATAATCAAGTCCAACACCGAAACTTGTTCATGTTTATTAACTTTTGCTATCGAAAAAAGTCAGTATAATCGGTTTAATTACAAGAAAACAAATACAAGATTGGTAATCTATATATTAAATTGATCGATTAAATAATCTAATAAATTCATTAAAATAATAGATCACCATGAAATTTCACTCAATTGAACTTAGACTTGTTCCTGTTTGTTTAATTTAGAAGAAATTGTTTTGAACTTCTTCTCATTTATTAAATTGTTTGTTCTCGTTATTAGGTTGCATGCATGATGCATATTATCTCCGACATTTCTTCAAAATTATATAACGGAACTTAATTTCTTTAGCCAACATTAAAGGATTTTACCATCAATACAAATCATTAAATCAATATTGATTTTTCCAATCTTTTTCTTAGCCTCTCACAAATTAGTCACGATTATGCTTAAGGGACGTCTTTTCATTCTCCCCTTTTTCATATATCTGTGAAACTTGTATTGTACATCTATGTATATATATAGTAATGTATTGAACTGAAAATGTAAAAGTATAGGTATAAGTTACATACACGAGGTATATATATATATATATATATATATATATATATATATATATATATATATATATATATATATATATATATATATATATATATATATATATATATGGTATAAATGAAAAGAAAAAGAAAGCTACGATATTAAAGTTAAGTTTTTATACATGAGTTAAGAACCCGGCCGTATGCATCTTTCATAATTTGTTTAGTGTGGGCTTTGCATTGTTATACACAATATAGGTCCCCTCGGACTTTAATTCGTCATAGAGCCTTAAACTCGCAACTTTAGCACGTGTAGGCCGATGTAAACGCGCCAATGCAATCCTCAGCTTAATTAACTTCAGCTCGACTTGTTATGGATTCTTAGATTTATAGATCAAGCTACTCATCATTCAAAATTCATATTGACAAACTTGGCTCGGTTATCAAGCCAAGTCCAAATCTTAGCTCATTAAACAAGGAAAGCTTTGCTAAATCTTAATTTGTTTGGGCATAGTCAGCTAGTTAAACGAGCATGATGCGGCCTCACCCTAGCCACCACTCTATGTTCTCAGCTCGCACTCATGAAATACACACAAGTCAGTGGTAGAGCAATTACCATATAGCATCATCCACCCTGAAACCCACTTACCATCTTCACATTTCCCACAACCCACCTCTTATGCTCTAACTATATTGCTTATACAATATACCCACTTTTAAGAAGTTCGCAATATTTTCTATAAAAATAAATTTTTGCTTATGTTTAAAACTCAACTTTTTTAGACAGCTAACATTTACTCATAAAATCACATATTAATATTGTAGTTTAGGCTTGATTTTTAGTGTAAAAAAGTTAGACAAAAAAGAAAGTTGACATATTGTTATTCATTTTACAATGTACGTGATGTCTCTCTCAAATAATAATGTTAGTTATTCATTTTACTAAAAGTGTTCTTTACCATCAAATAAAAATCTGGTCGTGTGTTTTTTTACAGAAACTTTAATTTGTTGACATTCTAGTTGCGACATGTCATGACAATCATAAAAAGTATCAAAAATTCATGGATTTTCACCTGCGCCGACTCCGGGCTATCCAAAAAGGATAGTCGCCGTGGGATTAGTCGGCTCGCAATATCGAGTCGGAAACTCATGTTTAAAAAAAAATAATAAATAAAAATAAAATAAAAAATTAAAAAGTATCAAAAATTATAAACTTAATTTTCATCCAACTATAATCTTCTTTTGTAGATTAGAGAACCTTGTTGTATATTAATTGAAAATATATTTAACCAAACCATACAGATTATCTTCTGGTAACATAAGTGTATTTATCACGTGAGTGACTATATTATTTAGATACTTTGTTTGGCTTATCGGGATTAGGATTTGTACACGTTTGATGAAGTTTCAATATTGTTCACGATAAGTGGGCGGTGAAGAGAGGCGGAGGCAGGATTTTTAGTTAAGGGGGTCGACTTATAGAAAAAGAGAGCCGAATGTAAGAAAATAGTAGAAAAACGTTTAGTAATCTAAATAACTAATGAATAAAATGAGTTGATTAGGGCACCCATTAGTCACCATACTAGCTCCGTTCCTGGTAGTGAAATAAGTTATTTAGGATAACATTGTATGTAACAAAGACATGAACTCCTAGTTTCAATATCCTTCAGGAATCATTGTAATTGAAGAGCAATAACACTCATCGTATCTTTCATAGTACGCACGGTATTCACGATTGTTTAGTTTCACAATAAGCTTTCTTCACATAAAAAATATCAACTTTCATGGTAAATGATGAAACACACTATGTTGTACTTGAAATTTTACAATGCATGGCATCCTTTTTCAAATACCACATGTTAATAAGTAATAAAATGTCAATATTTGTTACACTAGCATACATAAATTTTGAATAAAATGACTAAAAGTTACATTCTTAGTTTCTTACTATGATATCGGAATGTGTTCACCATTTATCTTCTACATATATTGTCGCCATCGAACTTACAACATGTCATAGGAAAATCAAAGTTACAAATTTGTAACAGTATGTCGATTGTATGTTGTTGGAAGAAATCCAACAAACCGGTTTCTAGAGCGGAACCACGAATCAAGAACTACTCCAACATTCCCACATCCGTAGATGCTATGTCAGGTCTCATGCAGACAACTTGATACTTATGACTTCCAACTGCATATATACATGACCCCTTACTCTTCTTTTCTTCATCACGATTCCTTGATAGACCATCCTCTAACGACAGCGTAGAGTGTCCTCCCAACAATATCCGAACCGACATCCCGTTGGAAAAACTGAATCGTGACACCCTCAGAGTATTACCACTCTGAGTCCTGAAGATCTCCATACCAAGTATAATTTCCTTTGCTTCATCCAGCAAACCCTTGGTAACCCAGATCTCAGCCTTACTTTCGCAAGTAAACCCTGTATAATCTATATGGAGGAATAGATATATGAACATACCTTGTGCATAGTTCCAGTAATATATGTTACTGTCGTCACTGCTTCGCCTGAAACCGTTGCTGAGCATACACATACTAGGCCGAGTATCCATATCTTTTTTCATTACAGCCATCCACTTGGAAATTACCTCACAAGCAACTGTATCCCTGAAAGTCATTGACTCATGTGCATCTTCATTTATCACTCCAGCAACTCCTGAAGCAGCCATATTACTGTCACCTCTATACCTTTCAGCAACATTACCCTCTGCACCCTCTTGACCAGGTACTCCGGTTACCGTAATGTCCGCCCCCACTTTAATACCAATGTGTACCTTTTCCTGCTCTTTTACCAAGCAGTCCGTGTTTGTCTTTTCTTCAAGTTGCTTGTCCTCCAACCGTCTTTGAGCCACTGCAGCATCATCGTTACTAACCTGAACATCCTCAGCTTCACGATTCCTCTGAGCTCCCTGCAGTTCCACCTCAAACCAAACACGTTTATCAACCTGTACTCCATGGACTCCTGTTTTAATACCAGGACCAAGTTGTTTGAACCCAACTTGTTTATGACCAAGTTGTTTGAACCCAACTTGTTTATGACCAAGTTGCTTGAATCCAACTTGTTTTGAACCTCCATGCTTTTGTACACTATTCCCATCGAGCTTTTCGATATTTAACCTAGTATTCATACTAGCTCTTCTTTAACCTTGCTACAAACCTTGTTAAGTTGCTTTTTAACCAACTTTACCAACAAGTCTCACAAGCCGTGTGCTAAATCCGATTTCTTGTAATAATTGATCTACTAACCTTTAGAAAAACCCTAAAGCTTCGATCTTTCCACCTCAAGTCTACAACCTTGATGTACCTTGTACTCCAAGTAATCACTTTTCTTGAATTCCAAGACAAAGCTAACCCTTACTTGCCTTCCAAGAACCACCAAGACTTGAATTCCAAAAAACCGAAAACTTGAAGTTGAAACTTCTTGCAAAACCTTGTCACCTTTGAAGCTCAAAACGGAAATTTCAAGAACCTTGTGACAAAAGAAAACGATTTCCCAAAACCTTAGGAGAATCGATCCACCTCCTTGCAAGACAACTTCAAGAACCTTGTTGCCCAAGTAATCTTGACTCGAAAACCTAGAAACCTTGAACCGTTTAATCTACACAACGATAGCCAAACAATAACCGAAAACAACAAACAAGACACCAACTAGATCAGTAAATTCGACAAGCTATATCTCCTTCCTAGAAGCTCCGATGCAAGATCCCTCCAGTGAGATCCTAGATCTATGTGTCTTCAACCTACGGTTCAAATTTCACAGAAATCCAACAGTTAACGAACCCGCAGCGCCAATTCTCCCACGACTGCGCAGTAACCGACGAACCAAACCCGGTTCACTCGTTTCTTTTGTTTTGGCTCTAACCACATTGTGTAATTCGTTCTTCTTGAACAAGGCTCCGATACCAATTGTTGGAAGAAATCCAACAAACCGGTTTCTAGAGTGGTGATACAATTAATTGTATTTTAGCTCAAACTTAAGGAGGTTAGTCATGTATTAGGAAAGTTTCTAACCTCCTCAATTGTAGAATCCTTGTTCACCAAGGATTAGGTTTCTCCCCCCTCATTCTCTATAAATAGGGATGAGGAGGTGATGTTTTATTTGTACCTTCTTTTCTTGCTCACGTTTAATAAACGTTTGAGTGTAAAATATAACGTGTGTGTTGGTGCCACTCGGCATTAAGGGATCATAACCCTTTGCCGAGGTCTTGTTGGATAGGTTTGATCGTGGATTACAGATGGACGTACAGGATTTTGTGGATTATGACTACATCATGGGTAGATCAATCACAATCTACGGGTTTATGATACAGGAATGTGCGGTGAGCTGGGAAGCTATGTTGTGGCACATGATGACTTTGTTAACAACTAAAGCGGAGTATATGACACTTACTGGAGAATTGAAGGAGGATACATGGCTAAAGGGATTCTCTATAGAGTTAGGATTTGAGCTAAGGTTAGTAGCGGGTATTGCTACTGGTTCCTTGACCAAGGCGGTCCTCGGTCCGAGGTTCCAGCACTGGTCGAAGCTGCTGCGTATCGGAGAAGGCTAACTATTACCACTAAGGTGGAAATTGTTAGAATATTAGTGTGTAATAGTTAGGATATAAGTTTAGGGGGTTAATTGTATTTTAGCTCAAACTTAAGGAGGTTAGTCATGTATTAGGAAAGTTTCTAACCTCCTTAATTGTAGAATCCTTGTTCACCAAGGATTAGGTTCCCCCCCCCCCCCCCCCCCCTCCTCATTCTCTATAAATAGGGATGAGGGGGTGATGTTTTATTTGTACCTTCTTTTCTTGCTCACGTTTAATAAACGTTTGAGTGTAAAATATAACGTGTGTGTTGGTGCCACTCGGCATTAAGGGATCATAACCCTTTGCCGAGGTCTTGTTGGAGTAGTTCTTGAATCGTGGTTCCGCTCTAGAAACCGGTTTGTTGGATTTCTTCCAACATATGTCTTCTGCAAATATTGTCGCAATCAAACTTTCAACAAATCCTCACATTGATGGAAGATCAATCGACACCTTGATTGCATTACTGATCGTGTGCCTCATACAAATATTGTGGCTAGCTATCAAAGCTGCAACGTATCATCACATTTATAAGAAGATCGACACCTTGCTCCGATTACTTAAGCCAAAAGTAGATGCTATGTTGAGTATTAAAGCTTCTAGGATTTGGAGATTTACTATTTGTTTGCAATTGAATGAAACACACATGATAAATGCAAGTGAGCTATTTATACTTAAGTCTCATTTAATACAAAAGAAAATGAAAGCATGGTTCTACCCAAAAAACGTATATACATGAAATCCTTTTTGACGACTTGAATAGGTTATTTAAATACAAAAGAAAATGATGGGCATGCGATGTTTAGTCTTCACATAATTAAAAATCGGTTATCAAACTGTGTGTTTATTGCTATAGTTATGACACGAACACAATATATTAACCAAAACAAAGTAGGAAGAACTCAACAAACAACCGAAATGAAGTTGAATCTTTTAGTTGATACTAGAAGGGTATACGCGCAATGCGGCGGCGGGTATCCGGTGACTATTTTTGCGGCGAGCAAATATTATTCATATTAAAAATTCCTTATTTAGCATGTCTCAAATACTTATAACGTGGTAGATATATGTTTTTCAAAAGTGGAACGTTTAAATTATTAATAGTGTAAATTCTTAGTACTTTAAAAAAAAAAAAAAAAAAATTAGTATTAAATTGATGGTTATAAGTTTAGTGAACTTTTCTTATAAACAATTCTGTTAAAATATATCATTATTGGATGTGCTACTATATGGTTTAATTGAGAATTTAATTTACAAATTTTGCATTAATTTTCTAACTTTTCATTTTATAATAACGTTTTTTGTCTAAATATTTTAAGAATTCCTTTTATAGGAAGTTGTCACAATTCGTAATTTCAAGTCCTTGTTCAGATGTCAAAATTTCATTATTCATCTCAGGAAGTTACTATTCATCAGTTACTATTCACCAATCACTATTCATCATTTTTTGTGTCAGTTTGAGATTCCGAGAAGCGTTCAGAAAATTTACTATTCACATAACACTATTCATTTTCGAAGAGAAAACACTATTCATGTATTTTACTCATTTCATCGTAAATTTAGTTTACGGGTATTCAAATTCGCGTAACCAAATTGATTCAGGAGGGAATTCATGCATTATCATTGGGACACTTCATACGGACTAGAAATAGTCTGCATATCATCATTATGGCACTTGCATACTATTCCACTCGTAGGATATTTAAATTAGTACTTTTTGTATAATTAACTTTTACGTTTAATTATTTCTAAATAAACGTTAACACGCGATCAATAATGTGACTAACACGTCCGACACTCCCGACTATGATCCCAATATATTTTTATATTCATTTTAATAATATAAAAATTATAATATTAATTTACCCTGTATTTTGGAAATTTATTTAATTATTATCGTAAGTTTACTAAAATTACGACGGTTTTTGTAGAAGCTAAATAATAATTATCTAAACACTCAATAATTATACCCAACATATTTTTACAATTTTTACGACTTTATTATGTCCCGGTTAACTCCGTTAAAATTTATTTTTAGTTAACTCGGTACCCGGTATTCCCTAAAACTATTTTTATACACATAATAATAACAAATAATCACCAACTATCTTACACATTACACTTTTTCTTCCTTTTCTTCACTAAATGCAGCCCCCCCATATCTAATATCTTACAAACTTTGAATTTTTGCAATATCATTAATTCAAGTAATAATGTAGCCTAATATATATAATATATAACACTTATACTACACTTTTCACTTCATTTCACCAAATCAAAAAGCAAGATTCATTTCTTTTTCTCTCTTCCTTTTGGTGCTCGGCCTCAACACAAAAACAAGAAGGAACCATTATTTTTCCAAGATCTAGTAATATTCAAGTGTAGTTTGTACTCCTTTTAGGGTTTTGAAATATAAACTCAAGGTTTACATAGGTTTTCATCCTTAAAATCTCATAAATCTTTCAAGTAAGTGTATGAAACTCATCCTTATGATTTTACCAAGTTTTTACAAGATTCATATGATATATATACTAGATTTACATGCATATGCTATTTATACCACTCCATTTTAAACGTATCTAACTTTTGAGCCCTAGAAATTGATTATAGTTAGATCCTTGTTAGATCCACTTGATTTATGATGTTTTGGAACCCATGAAACCCTAAGAAGGTGTATGGTAGGATTAGACTAGTTTTGTGGTGATTGAAAGTGATTTGGTTGAAGTTAGAACTAGATTGAAACCCTAGAAATGGTTTTTGAAACAATACAAATACCTACTGTCCATATTTTTAAAACGTGGGAAACTCAGTAGGTTATGGGAAATTTTTGACCAAAGATTTAGAAAATACTTTCAAAAACGAAGCCGTGGGCGAAAGAACGGATTAAAACGAGCTTATAACGAAGAAGTTATGATTTTTGCAAGTTAATTGACGAAAACTATTTTTCTGAAAAAACTGCATGCTGTTTGACGATTTTCGACGGACAAATAGAGGCGTTAGACGTAACCTAGAGGATCCGAGCTATCGAAAATATATTAATACATACTAAGACGAATCTGTGGATATAAAGAACGAGGAAAATGAACTTAAAACGACCAAGTTATACACGTTTTAAAATAGTCAAAACTATATATATATTTAGTCACTACTAGAAATAATATAACTACGTACTAAATGATATATTTTCTAGATTTCTTATTCAAGGATTTTATTTTTAACTAACGAAGTACGTACGACCCAAGGTTTATTTATGCGACTACTAAACGTTATCTTAAGGTTTTCAAAACGAGAAATATAACACTAACATTTTATATACGATATATTACGACAAGTTTCTATACTTCTAATTGGACTTATTTTTCCTAAGTATGGAAATTACCTACTTTGACGATAACAAGTATTTTCAAGTTACGAGTGATATAAGTATCATGTGCATGAATATTCATTACCTCATTTCATGATCTAAAGTAGATCGTTATTACTCATATTAGGTTGCGGCTAGTGTTCGCGCCTTGTTGTCCCGATTATTTCATCACATTGTATTATCACTTCAGGTGAGTTTTCATAGCCCCGTTTTCAATTACTTATTTGATTTCAAATCCCACGGGGGAGAATACATTGCATCAATTACTTTTGTACATACCCAAGTATTCAATTCCATACATTGCTTAAGTTGTCTTACTACCAAGTTAAGTCCCCTTTATTATCATGGACCGTTAATTATATTGCCAAGCGAGAGTGAGTGGATAGATCTATCGAGGGTGATGCCTCCATTCGTGTTTGGGTTGCTCCAACGGGTACGAATGCATTTCATGTCTAATCTATTTGAGTGTCTGGTAAACACTCCTTTGGGGCCAATACAATATTATGTCTAGCTTCGGGGTCATGAGCTTAAGAGACAATGTAGCATTTTTGACATTTTGTCGGTTTACTTTATACTTGTGGCTAATGTACATACGATTTAACTTACAAATCTATGGAATTCACCAACATTCGTGTTGACGTTTTAGCAATATATTTTCAGGTTATTAAGTTAGCTCCTGCTTGCATGCATTTGGACCTTCATGGAGTCGCGGAGTCGACGCGTCTCACATATATATATTTCCTGCACTTATGAAACGTTTGATCTGGATGGAACTTGTTTTTCATAAACTTGCAACACCTTTTTGGGACCTATGTTTTGTAAACTCTGAATGTTTTAATGATCAAACGATGTATTTTTCCAAATGACACTTTAGGTCGTTCAATGTAACTGTAACTGTGGTGCTATGACAGTCACCCCCAGGTATTCCATTTCCGCTGCCATTCAGGTATTTTGGGGGTGTGACAGATTGGCATCAGAGCTAAGGTTATAGCGAACTAGGATGTATCTTGGACCCTAGACTATAACCACATCATCATAGCATCTCATCATTTCATCATAGGTGCATATTCATTATACATGTTGTTTCATGCACACACTGTGCGAGTTATTTATACCCATACTCATATATAATTATATTGACCTGGTTCACAAGTGACATGTCTTCAGATACCCACCCTGTTATCCTTTCGTCGGATTTCGACATTGAAGATGCCTTGTCATCTTCCACTACCATTGTACTACCAGTTACACTTACGCCGCCATTAGCACCATTGAATTGTTATAGGAACAAGGTTTTCCTATCATTCAGCCCATACTTAGATTTCCATTTGGCAGAGTATTCAGACTTAATCTTAATGGACCTATTAGGATGCTTATTGCAAGGAAGATAGTATGTTTTCTTTCCTTCACTAGTAGGGCGCTTACTATTCAAGTACTACCACCACCATCAGCTACTTATTACACTATTGGTCGTCCCATAGTGCGTACTTCATTTTTACCTCTTAGATGTCGCGGGATAGCACGAAAGAGGGTAGTATTCCATTTACTATTATCACCATCACATCTCAGAGACTCTACACCCATATATGACAGGCCGCTTAAGAAGCAACCACTATTTGACAAACCACACGTTATACCACCTTATGGGTTTGAGGTTGGTGAGAGTTTGAGAGCCTCTACTGCTTGACAACCTACTACTCTTCATCGTTAGACGATGATCTCTAATTATTTGAGATTACCCATGAGTGTTTGGACGATACACTCTGAATAATACCACAAGCCTCACAAACACAATAAGAATTGCAACAAATCGCCCAAGGGTGGCATCTATCACAAGGACTCTATATTATCTTAGATATGATTGGCTCATACCTCCATAACACAATAAACCAACAAGATGCTTTGAACGGTATTATACCATCATAATGGAACTCATCACAACTCTCCCTTCATTATCAAGTTTGATTACACCACATTCTAAGTCGATGATTGCATCATTAGTCACTCTAGCAACACTCTACCGACCAAGGTGGTCATATTAGTAGATTTGACATGTAATTACAACTTTGGGAAGATGCAAGTAAGGCAATAGGATTAATAAAGACGAAGATGTCTTTACGATTTAATGGTCATGTTGACCAACATAAAAGTGACTGCCCTAGTTTTCGTGTTTCGGAGATAATAACAATTCAAGTAAGTTAAAGTCAAATTAAATTTTTGTACAAACAAAAAGATTTCTTGCAAACCTTACGAAGTACGACAAATTATTGATTTTCAATGGTTGGATTTAAAACTCATTTTTGTTTAAGCAACAATCTTCTTGAACTCTCTTTTTCCAAAGACATATATATATATATATATATATATATATATATATATATATATATATATATATATATATATATATATATATATATATATAAGATATTATTTTTATCAAAATACAAAATATTTCGTAGTCACATCTTTTACATAACTATATTCATTACAAACTTCAAATAAAGTCACTCCAAGATACATTTATGACCGAATTTCACAATGTTTCACTCAAATAAATGTTGTTAATTTTAGAAACCATATCTCCAAGAAGGAACACGCATAACTCATGAATAAATCTCGAAAGCAACCACTATACCTACTTGCTATTTGACCTTAGATGCGAAAGAAACCCCTCTACCAGACATTGCCAATATTGATACACCATGCCTTAACACCAATACTTCAAATTACGACCTTTTTCGCTCATTCCATATAATAAGACCCTCACGCTAGTATAAGTTCATTGGATTAAAAGATCAAGGTACAATTACTCAACAAAATTTATATTCTTTTCGGAGACCGATGTAGCTTAGTCACATTGGGACAAGACCTCATTTTCATGATAGGATATCGAGAAGTTCCACCTGACCATAAGACATTTAGCTTGCATTCATGGCAAATCAAAACATCATTCGATGTGGTACCTACTTGACTCAGATCACCCGTACAACAATTTCCATTCTTTATACATTTTAGTCATGCCTAGAGGGATTACACATTTGAACCTGCGAATTTTACCTAGTATAAATTCTCGAATACTTCAAATCATTGGCACCAAGTTTCTACCCTATATCCTTTCATACATAGACTATCCTTTTCAATTGACTATAGATGCCCTAACGACACGTTCATCTTTTACGCTCTCAATATCACTACCATATTCTTGACCACTTTATAATCATAAACCACTGCCCTGTTATGAACTAAGATGCTTACATTCTTTAAATAAGTGAATTAGTAGACTATTACCATACCATAAGATTCACCCATGTATCCAATAAACCATTCCACGAATTTTACTTCAAGCTATTTTACTACCATACGGGGAAATTGTTTTACGGAATTATTAAAAGGAACTATTTTATTACCACCATATAAATTGATTTTTCCGTTATTGCACCAATTATTTACTATTATTACGCGAAATAATTTTCATGTTACCTTGAAAGGAAATATCAGGATACCATTTTTAATAACAATGCGTTGAACACCGTCTAAAACTTTTGAGAAAAGTAATACTATTTTGACTAAATCAAGCATCGCATCATTAGTCCTCAATTATACATAGCCTGATCACCTATGTATAATTCAGGAAGGATTATGCCATGAAGTAAATAATTATTTTTTTTAGTATTGCTAATAACAATCTTCATGTAAAAGCGTTTAAACAAGTAAACTCTTTTATAAATGTCTCTTTCTGACAAACTTTCCCCTGGATACTTACCTCATCTGTCACTCACTTAGCCATTAAGTTGGACTTTCCATTGACTTCTTTAGGAAAGACTTTCCCTATCAAGTACTAGGAGGATTACTCGATACAAGAAAAACAATAAAAGGATTACGGAACTACTAAACCTAGACTAAGAAAATTCATAATCCAACAACAATCCTAAGATACCATGATACCATCCGAATCACCATTTCTGACCTAGTTGCCAAATTTTATCATTCAAATGTACTAGCAAGACTGAGCTACAGGATCGAACACATTGTGAAGGTACGCTAAACAACACTATAGAAATAATCCAAGCACCTAATTGAGACTGTAAAGCAATTCATTTAAACATGGCCTCATCTAAACGCAAACTTCCCTGCAGTGAGTTTACGCCAAGAATGATTGATTCAAATTATGGATATCGATATAGATTCCCCTAAAGCGTTGTGTCCTCAAGAAATTCTAGATAACCTCACCTATACATCAAGAGAGGCATCAGGCCCAAGTATATCTCCCCAGCTTCATGTGGAAATAAAATAGACATTCATCGACATAGTATCAATGGACACCCTCATTTTGCCAACATGATGACAATTTCAACGATAAACCATTTCAGGACTTAAGTTGATTGAATACCTAGGCTTGTAGTTTTGCCAGATAATCGCCAATAGTCGTCTTCCAATATCAGGAACCGAACGTTAGACATCTATGCATTTATGCGAACGTTACCTATCCTACTATTTTATCATTGTTAGTATTTTTACCTTTAAATGAAGTTGATTTCAAAATTGTGTTTACACAAATCACATACCTCGTAGAAAATAATTTTTGAAATTGCCTATTTCAAACAAATACGACCCTTTTTAGTCGATATTTAGCCAAACCATTGTACCATGGGAAATATATAAACATCAAACTTTAGTAAACAGTCCTACTCACAACATGTTTGAAAACCGCGTCACATTTCATAACTATTGAATTTTGAATCATCAAGAAATATATTATTTAGTAAACCACTTGTTCCATTTCCTAAATTCGTTTATTCAGAAAAAGGTTTCGACCAAAAACTCAAAAATCGCGAGATAAATTTTGAAAAAAATCACCATACTACATCGCTTATGCATTTAGGGCTTTGTGATTTGACAATAAGGAATATTAGAATTTGTGATGAAGGAAATTAGGAGGAACACCATAGATCGATTACAAACGTCAGAAATGGAGACCAAGCACAATAGGCAAAGAAAGACACATGTCTTAGCACCCATTAGACCAAAACGCAAGGAATCAAAATTGTTACCCATATTCTATCTTCTTCGTATAACGCTCTTTTCAAAAAGTATAATGTTGTAGAATTAGTCACCAGATTCATTGTAACCGTTTCAATTATTCCTGATAAAGGCGATCGAATCACCTCAGACTTCTAGCAATCATTTTAAGATTTCCTTCGGAACCCCATTTAGATGTAAACACCGCCTATCATCCTCAGACCAATGGTCAGATCGAGAGGACAATTCAAACATAGGAAATATATGCTCAGAGAGTGAGTGATTGACTCTAGAAATGGTTAGACTAACCATTTATCATAAATCAGATTCGTTTTCAACGATAGTTATCGCATGAGCGTAGAGACTACACTATTTGAGGCACTTTATGATCGAAGTACCAATTACCCATTTACAGACCAAAATCGGAAAGTTAAATTCATTGGTCTAGAACTAAACTATGGAACAACAAAGGAAATTTCACAAGTCAAGAACCAGTTACAAGCAACGTGAAACTCGTAGAAGTTAGGTTGGTGCATGACGCACATTATGCGGATTGAGTATCCCTGAACAGCAAACCATCTAGATTCAAGTGGGAGAACGAACTAAGTTGAAAGCTTTGCCTTGGAGAGGCATGAAACAATTTTGGGTAACACGAGAAATTGAACCTCTAGTATTTTGGACCATTTAAGATTCATTTTAGAATCGACCAGCTGGCATATAAAATTTGAGTTCTGGCAGAGTTCAGCAACATATATTACCCATATCACATTGTAAACCTCAAGAAGAGCCGACTATCAACTGACGGACCGAACTCGGAAAAAGCCCAACTCACTATTCCTATACGCTTTCATGAAACAACCAAGAATTTCTTACAAATCAAGGATTTGTTACAAGTTTAATAAGATGTAAACCATTAGAATTTCAAGTTGGTAACAAGATTACGTTAAAAGTTCTGCCTAGGAAAGGCATGATACCATTCAGAAAAATCCAGGAAGTTAAATTCGATGTCCACTGGGCCATTAATATTTCAGACAGAGTAGGCCAGTAACCCTCAGACTTGAGCCTTGTTGGAAAGTAGCAGGATTACATAAACATGTTTCACGATTTCAAATCCCGAGAAACAACTTTCAGATTAGTGACTCATGATTCCATTGGAAGGAATCGAACCTAATGATAAACCTAAATCTGGTGGGAGAACCAGTAGAAATCAGGGACAGTGAGGTCGAACGGTTGAAGCAAATTCGAATTCCTATCGTGAAAGTTCGCTGGAATTCTTGAAAAGGACCCGACTTTACTTGGGAACGGGAAGACCAAATGCAACTCAAGTATCCACGTCTTTTTACCGAATATACTTCAGAGACCAACCAAAACTGAACTTCGGTATGAAGTTCCTTTTAGAGGGGAAGACTGTCACAATTCGTAATTTCAAGTCCTTGTTCAGATGTCGAAATTTCATTATTCATCTCGGAAGTTACTATTCATTAGTTACTATTCACCGATCACTATTCATCATTTTTTGAATCAGTTTGAGATTCCGAGAAGCGTTCAGAAAATTTACTATTCACATGACACTATTCATTTTCGAAGAGAAAACACTATTCATGTACTTTACTCATTTCATCGAAAATTTAGTTTACGGGTATTCAAATTCGCGTAACCAAATTGATTCAGGAGCGAATTCATGCATTATCATTGGGACACTTCATACGGACTAGAAATAGTCTGCATTTCATCATTATGGCACTTGCATACTATTCCACTCGTAGGATATTTAAATTAGTACTTTTGGTATAATTAACTTTCACGTTTAATTATTTCTAAATAAACGTTAACACGCGATCAATAATGTGACTAACACGTCCGATACTCCCGACTATGATCCCAATATATTTTTATATTCATTTTAATAATATAAAAATTATAATATTAATTTACCCTGTATTTTGGAAATTTATTTAATTATTATCGTAAGTTTACTAAAATTACGACGGTTTTTGTAGAAGCTAAATAATAATTATCTAAACACTCAATAATTATACCCAACATATTTTTACAATTTTTACGACTTTATTATGTCCCGGTTAACTCCGTTAAAATTTATTTTTAGTTAACTCGGTACCCGATATTCCCTAAAACTATTTTTATACACATAATAATACCAAATAATCACCAACTATCTTACACATTACACTTTTTCTTCCTTTTCTTCACTAAATGCAGCCCCCCATATCTAATATCTTACAAACTTTGAATTTTTGCAATATCATTAAATCAAGTAATAATGTAGCCTAATATATATATATAATATAACACTTATACTACACTTTTCACTTCATTTCACCAAATCAAAAAGCAAGATTCATTTCTTTTTCTCTCTTCCTTGTGGTGCTTGGCCTCAACACAAAAACAAGAAGGAACCACTATTTTTCCAAGATCTAGTAATATTCAAGTGTAGTTTGTACTCCTTTTAAGGTTTTGAAATATAAACTCAAGGTTTACATAGGTTTTCATCCTCAAAATCTCATAAATCTTTCAAGTAAGTGTATGAAACTCATTCTTATGATTTTACCAAGTTTTTACAAGATTCATATGATATATATACTAGATTTACATGCATATGCTATTTATACCACTCCATTTTAAACATATCTAACTTTTGATCCCTAGAAATTGATTATAGTTAGATCCTTGTTAGATCCACTTGATTTATGATGTTTAGGAACCCATGACACCCGAAGAAGGTGTATGGTAGGATTAGACTAGTTTTGTGGTGATTGAAAATGGTTTGGTTGAAGTTAGAACTAGATTGGAACCCTAGAAATGGTTTTTGAAGCAATACAAATACCTACTGTCCATATTTTTAAAACGTGGGAAACTCAGTAGGTGATAGGAAATTTTTGACCAAAGATTTAGAAAATACTTTCAAAAACGAAGCCGTGGGCAAAAGAACGGATTAAAACGAGCTTATAACGAAGAAGTTATGATTTTTGCAAGTTAATTGACGAAAACTATTTTTCTGAAAAACTGCATGCTGTTTGACGATTTTTGATGGACAAATAGAGGCGTTAGACGTAACCTAGAGGAGCCGAGCTATTGAAAATATATTAATACATGCTAAGACGAATCCGTGGATATAAAGAACGAGGAAAATGAACTTAAAACGACCAAGTTATACACGTTTTAAAATCGTCAAAACTATATATATATTTAGTCACTACTGGAAATAATATAACTACGTACTAAATGATATATTTTCTAGATTTCTTATTCAAGGATTTTATTTTTAACTAACGAAGTACGTACGACCCAAGGTTTATTTATGCGACTACTAAATGTTATCTTAAGGTTTTCAAAACGAGGAATATAACACTAACATTTTATATACGATATATTACGACAAGTTTCTATACTTCTAATTGGACTTATTTTTCCTAAGTATGGAAATTACCTACTTTGACGATAACAAGTATTTTCAAGTTACGAGTGGTATAAGTATCATGTGCATGAATATTCATTACCTCATTTCATGATCTAAAGTAGATCGTTATTACTTATATTAGGTTGCGGCTAGTGTTCGCGCCTTGTTGTCCCGATTATTTCATCACATTGTATTATCACTTCAGGTGAGTTTTCATAGCCCCGTTTTCAATTACTTATTTGATTTCAAATCCCACGGGGGAGAATACATTGCATCAATTACTTTTGTACATGCCCAAGTATTCAATTCCATACATTGCTTAAGTTGCCTTACTACCAAGTTAAGTCCCCTTTATTATCATGGACCGTTAATTATATTGCCAAGCGAGAGTGAGTGGATAGATCTATCGAGGGTGACGCCTGCATTCGTGTTTGGGTTGCTCCAACGGGTACGAATGCATTTCATGTCTAATCTATTTGAGTGTCTGGTAAACACTCCTTTGGGGCCAATACAATATTATGTCTAGCTTCGGGGTCATGAGCTTAAGAGACAATGTAGCATTTTTGACATTTTGTCGGTTTACTTTATACTTGTGGCTAATGTACATACGATTTAACTTACAAACCTATGGAATTCACCAACATTCGTGTTGACGTTTTAACAATGTATTTTCAGGTTATTAAGTTAGCTCCTGCTTCCATGCATTTGGACCTTCATTGAGTCGCGGAGTCGACGCGTCTCACATATATATATTTCCTGCACTTATGAAACGTTTGATCTGGATGGAACTTGTTTTTCATAAGCTTGCAACACCTTTTTGGGACCTATGTTTTGTAAACTCTGAATGTTTTAATGATCAAACGATGTATTTTTCCAAACGACACTTTAGGTCGTTCAATGTAACTGTAACTGTGGTGCTAAGACAGTCACCCCCAGGTATTCCATTTCCGCTGCCATTCAGGTATTTTGGGGGTGTGACAGAAGTCTTAAATGCTTTATAATGTAGTATAGATATAGATAAATAAAATGATCTTAGAGTATCTCAAAATGTTTAACTCATTAACTCTTTCTCAAATCATCTAGTTTAATGCTTAACTTATTATTTTCATTTGACCGTACACATATGAAACTGAACACGATACTTAATACTTGTAATCACAATAGATCAATTTTTTCGTCTAATTTATGTTTTGTGAAACAATGCTTCTCTGTGTTAATACTCTTATTGTTTATTTTCCAATGCAACCCCTCGTATATAATACTTGATATTAAAATTGGTTTTGTTTGTAGGCTCTGCTATGCAAAAGTTCTTTTGGGATCTCCACCAAAATAATATTTTGGATAGATCTACACCAACAGTGATGCCTATGGGTTTGCAGCTTATCATGTACCGACTTTTCTCAAACCAATTTATGATTAATGATTTTTACGGGTTCTTTCAAACTAAAGTTAATGACTTTTTGTATATTAATTTTACTTTTTCGTTAATATTCTATAACATAACTACTATGGTGAGTCGGTATCATCAACAAGTTATATGATCTCATGTTTAGATACGCTTTGTTCAAGAGCCCCCACTACCTGTATTAGTGACCATCAAGCTCAGTGCAGCTATAAACTCTATTATAGTCGTGGCATTAGAGCATCAGGTTACTATGTCACCGCGTCATCCATTCAAACATAAATGGAACATCACATGCTCTACCTGGAGTTTTCTTTGAGTGAGTATTCGATACGCCTCCACCTTTTTCCACATTTTTTATTTTATTTTAGTAGGAAGGTTATTTATTTATTTACTCGTTCAACAGGTGTAGCACATCGGCAAAACAATCCCAAAGAGGACTTGATGATGTATTCGGACTTGATGATGTACTCGTTCAACGGTAGCTTTAACAACTTTACCCTCTAGACATCCCTAGTTATTAACGTAGACCAACTCATAAATATGTTAATGCCTACTTTCAGGATAAACTTTGATATAAATTTGAAGAGCATATCTGTAAAGGGTCAAACCTTGCCGATTAATCAATCTACATTTAAGCAAGGAAGAACCAAAATTGACTCAGAAACAAATTTTACACTTTGCTAGAGTAGCTTACATATATCTTTTGGATGCCGTAAGCACAATAGATCAAATTTTTTTTGTATAATTTATGTTTAGTAAAATAACCCTTCTGTGTGTTAATACTTTTATTGTTTATTTTCTAATGCATCCCCTCATATATAATGCTAGAAATTAAAATTGGTGTTATTTTTAGGATCTACTATGCGAAGTTCTTTTGAGATCTCCACCAAAAAAATATTGTGTACAGATCGACGCTAGTAGTGACGCCTATGGGTTTGCTGCAGATCATGTACCGACTGTTCTCAAACCAATGTATGATTACTACCTTTTATGGGTTTCTTTCAAACTAAAGTTAATGACTTCTTGTACACTAAATTTACTTTTCCATTAATATATTTCTATAACAGAACTACTATGGCTAGTCGGTCTCATCAACAGGTTATCTGATCTCATGTTCAGATACGCTTTGTTCAAGAGCCCCCATTACCTATACTAGTGACCATCAAGCTTAGTGCAACTACAAACTCTATTATAGTGGTGACACTGAAGCAGCAGGTTACTATGTTACCGTCGTCATCCATTTAAACATAAATGGAACATCACATGCTCTACCCTACATTTTCTATGGGTGAGTATTCGGTACACCTCCACCTTTTTCCATATTTTCTATTTTATTTAGTATGAAGGTTATTTATTTATTTATTTATTCGTTCAACACGTGTTGCACATCCGTAGAATAATCCCAAAGAGGACTTGACGGTGTATTCAGATTTGGCCAGTAGAGTTTTTATGTTATTAACCAATATTCTCAAAGGGTTACTCCTCAGGAGTTCTACCATTCTCTAGCTGGAAGTGACAATGACACTGGTGAGGGTATATTGGTAATTGGCTACAACAAGAGCCGAACATCTATACTACCTTATAATGTATTTAGGACATCTATATTTAGAAGTCTTAAAATGTTTAAGACCAAAAACATTTCTTTAATAGGAAAGATGCATACATGCTTGTAATTTTTAAGACTTACAAGAAAAGAAGCATAGTGTACACCACTTTAATGCACATAATTTTCAGACTTACAAGACAAGAAGCATAGTGTACACCACTTTAATGCACACATTAAAAAAACATTAATGCTATTTAATGTAATCAATTAATTAATTGGTTAATAAATACAATTAATACAGTTATTAAAACACCCATTACATAAAAAATACAAATTATCAAGCATATTGTACAACTAAATTAAACACAATTCCAGCATTAAATGTCACTAATACAAATAATAAAGCACATTATTCAAGCCCGAACGGGTAACATGCCAAATGGGCTTGAGCCTGAACAGGTGCGGGCCCAACGGGTGATGAGTGTGTAAATACTCATCATTTTTACCTTTTCTGAGCTGCCAAAACATCTAAAAACACTCAATATTGAACCAAAATAGTGAAAATATCCCAGGAAAGTGTTTTACATGTTTCAAATGCAAAAATATCAAAAACAGATGAAAAACGCACAAAGTTTGCAAAATTGGCAGTTTTAGTCCCTCAACTTTCAAAAGTTGTCAAATCTAGTCCCTAGTTGTTCTAAAAACATGAAAAAGTCACCAAAGGTCCTTATAAATCAACAAGTTACACAAATAGTCCTTTGGTGAAAAGTTTCATAAAATGTCAAGTTTAGTCCCTGAACTTTGAAAATTGTCAAAAATGGTCCCTGGGATATTAAAAACTTTGAGAAAAACAAATTTTGTCCTTGCACTAACCTTTTATGGCAGGATTGGTCCTTGGTGGAAAGTTTAGTGAAAATTACACAAATGGTCCCTGAAGTTTGAAAGTTTGGCAGTTTTAGTCCCTGGTGGAAATTAAATGGAAAAAATCATGCCAGGACCATATACTATTCACCACTTGGCATAATATACCCCTTGAAACAAATTGGAAAAATGCCAAAACCCAACCCTCAACTTTCGGTAAATTGCAAAATAGGTCCTTGTGAAATCATAAACCAAAACCGGACCTAAACTAATACTACTCCAAACCAAACCCAATCCTAAACTAAAGCCCACTCCTTTCCCTTTTCTTAGGCCCATGCAAATCAAGCCCAAACACCCCCGTTTTATAAATCCAGGGTCAACCTTTGACCCTGGTCAAATACCAGTCAAACCACCCCAAACCGCCAAACCACCCTTCCCTCTCCCCTGCAAAACCACCACCTTATCCCCCCTCCACTTGAGATAAAACCCATCATCACCATCCCACCACTACACACCTACCCTCACATCAACATTAAATGCCACCCCCCCTTGACTGATATCCAGAAGCAATTTGCAAAAAAAGAGTTTCCCGCCAAAACACGTGGAGCTTGATTAGGGTGTTGCAGTGATCCAATGGCTGAATTTAAAGGTGGGAAATGATCAGAGGCTCAAGGAAACCCTAGTGGACATCTATAAAAGGAAGAAGGAAGCAAGGATTGAAAAGTAGTGTTTTTAGTTAAAATTTAGTGTCGATTTTAAATTAAGCTTCAAATTTCAGTGTAACTTTCTAATTCTAAGCATTGTAGTAGTAATTCTAGTGTACTTTAAATCTTTTCAAGTAATAAAATCAAGGTTTCATTTCTGTTCTGTGTGATTTCAACTTTCTCAATTTATGAATTTCTCAATAAGCTTAGTTGTGAATTGAACCAAGATTCATGGACTGAAATAAGCTCATTTAGGTTCCAATAAGCTTATTGAAGCTTTAGAGACCCTAAAACTCAGAATTAATAGAAAAATCAAAAAATATAAAAAAAGTCAACCTTAGTCAACTATGGTGTTTTGAAGTGTTTTCAGGTTTTGAGAAGCTTTGAAGAGCAAGATTGGGAGTGGAATTAGCCTATCTAAAGATAGGCAACTGTGGAGAATCCCTTGTTCATGCTAGGGATGGTTTTGTAAGCCTTGCTCATTTGAAATTTCCTCTAAAATCTTAGTTATTTATAGCTTCTGATTGCTTGTTTGCTTATTGCTAATCTGTGTTTCTTATGCTTATTCAGTGTTGTTTGAGTAGTTTATAGTTTAAGATAGCTATATTGTTCATTAGAATTACTAGTTAACTTGAATCATAGTTGTAACAGTCATACTAGCTCAAGTAGTATAATTGTGTGTTCTTGGTTACTAACTGCTTCTAGGTACTTTTTTAAGTTTAATACTTGATAAAAAGTTGAGTTGGAACAAGCTCATAAGCTTTCACAGCCCTGAGCTACTTAAATCCTAAAACAGTTAAACTTAAGAGGGTGTTTGGATTAACCTGGCTTGTTTTGTTCTTGTGATTCTTATAAGTCCAAATCTGTTTAGACTTCATACTTAGGGGTGTACCAGAGTAGTCAAGACTTTACATTGGTAGTTTTCAAGTAGAAAAGTCAAAATTAGCTTTTCACTAGTATAAGTAGTTAACTGTTAGGAGTTTTAACTTAACATCTCATCAAATCATTTCATTATCAGTTAAGGTAGCTTGATTTAGTAACATTGTAGCTTAAAATCACTTAATCAGTCAGTAAATCAAGATCTAAGTTCACCATAGTCAAAGTTCTTCAAAAACTTGAAAAGTCAAAAAGTAGCTCATCAGATTTTTACAAAACTTGTGGGATTTTTCTTGAATTTTGTGGAATGAGTTAGGACTTGAAACTTGTTGTAGTTACACTCTACCACCTCAACTTTTGATTCCCATTGTTGCTTCAATTTTGTGAATTTTTGTGTGGGCTCCACAAGCCCTGGAACACAGTTGCAGGGAAGAAACCTTCCCCTGCACCAGCAGACCTCCATCACACCACCACCTTTGGTGGTGGCTGCAGCCCAACCTAGTGGGCCCCAGTGGTTCCATTTGGTTTCTCCCAACCCCCTCCTACCAGGGAACAAGGCTTGACAATTTGTTTGACCTAGATCCTAGTGGACCCCACCTGGAATCCATCCCAAAGTCTGTCCCCATTTTGTGTTCACTTCAGTTTTCAAAAGTGCTTATTGGGATCTTATCAGCTTATTTGTGATCACTGCTTGTTGTTTCTGGCTTATTTGAGTTAGTATAGCTTATTTGTATCAAGTTTCATCATTGTGGACCCCACCCAAAGTCATTTGTGCTTATTTGCTTGATCAGTCAACAAAAGTCAAACTGCTTAAGTCAAGGGGGTGTACACAGCTTATTTATAAGCTATTTCAAAAGTGTTTTCACAAAAGTTTTCTATTTTCAGTAGTAAAGTAAGTTTGTAAAAGAAAATCCAAGAAAAACCAATTTATTTTTAAGTGATAGTTTATATTTAATTTAATTTAAATTTTATTTTTCATTTTTAGATTTTTTTTAAGTACTTAGTATTTTTATATTTTTATTAATTACCTCTTATATTAAAGTAAATTCAGTAATTTTTCTGGATTTTTATTTTGTCATTTAGTATTTATTAGATTTAAGATTAATTTACTTAATTATTAATTATAATTAAATTTTAATTAGCATACTTAGTTTTTATAAAGCAAAACCTAGTTTTTATATTTTTCCTAGTTCTTATATAATATAATAGACTTTTAGAAAATATATTTTTAATATCTACTGTTCATTTTTCATTTTTCTTATTTTAATTGTTTAAATTAGATTTAAAGTAATTAAAAGGTAAATAATTAGTAGAATAACCTTAAATATAATTTTTAGAAGTTTTTATAATTTTGTAGGATTTCTGTGATGGTTAAGTAATTTTTTAAATTTTCTTATAATTTTCTAAGTTAAGTTAGTATTAATTGTAATTTAAATTAGTTTAATTAGTTTAATTAAGTTAAATAGTTTTTAATTAATAAAAAAATCCACAAAAAGACAAAAATATTTATTTTTATTTTTTATACTTTCTTCAAGTTCTTATCAAGGTTTAGAAATTGTTTTTACAAATTTTTAGTTTAATTTGTAATATTTATAATTATTAGTTAATTTAAATTAGATTTAAATTGTATTTTAAATTAATTTAATTAATTAAATAATATTTAATTAGTAAAATAATCATTTTAATAATTTCATTTTCATTTTCAATTTTCTTTTAATTTCAAGTTTGAAAAGTTTCAAAAGCACCCCCTGTAGTTTGTAATTCAACAAATCCCACTTTTCCAGTCTGATTGCGTGAATCTTAATTTGTGAATTTGTGCATATACTTGTATATCTGATTTTGTGAATATTATATCTGTGTACAAATACCAAAATAATAGTAGCAAAATCAATTCCATATCATCTGGGCTACTGTCCTTAGTGTCACTCACTCATAAACGAATTCAGATAACACCATTTCAATCTCGCTGGGACTTTAACGACCCGGGGACACACTATACTATCCACGGAGTATTGGGATAAGCTGTTTTTGACTAGTTGACCTTGGTCAATTATATCTGACGGTTTAGCCTCAATCAAAATTTGGCGCCGCTGCCGGGGAGGTTGTTGCATGTTTTAAAAAATCGTTTTAAGTTTAGTGGTTTTCAAAACCCTCCCTGTACAAATTTCACACAAATTTGTAAAAAGTTTTTGTAAAAATATAATCATATCAAAAAAGTTCATTAACACTTTTCCTGAAGTGTTAAAAACACCAAAAAAATCAAAAACAACAAAATAAACTGTGAAGTTAAATTACTTCGTTTTCTTTAAGATTACAACCTGAAACAGTTGGTTTAAGGTAAGTTCTGACATTAAATTGCGAACTGAAGAGGAAACCTATTTACTTCCTCCCGCCAGCCTGCGAGTAATCTTAAAAGAACGATTTCGGTTAACGAATCAGTTCCAAAAATATTTCTCAAGTTTTCTGCACATACACCCATAAGCCTAAAGCAGTTTTTCAAATTAATAAATACATAAAATCTTACCACCGCAAACCAAGGCTGAATACCTACCAACTGGGGTGTGGACATAATAAGTTCCCAAACTTAAAATAAAAACTTGCCTTTATATCCCTGTGAGTGGTGTACCTTTTTTAAAGAAGCCATTCATTTGTGATAATTGGTTTAAGTTCACTGTGGTTTTGCCTCGATATTGTTTTGAAAAATTGTTTATAGTGCATGCGCACTCGGTCACAAACAAAACGTAAACATCAGAAAAACGTACACGAGCTACGTTCTGACACACAAGAACCAAAGACCAAAATGGCCGCTGGGCCACCACCACCATTACCACCCCCTGACCCTCCCAGGGATGTGCCAGCTCCCGATCTCTGAACGATGGAGGAGCTGTGCCAGCCTACCATGCAAGGGCGGGGTGGGCCTATTGCACCACTCACTATTGAGGCTACGGACTTTGGCCTCAAGCACCACATGATCCAACAAGTCCAGAATTCGTGTCAATTTCACGGATTACTGGGTGACGATGCCAATAAGCATCTTGACAAATATCTTACGGTCACCCAAAGCATGAAACAGCATGGTGTCACCGATGATGCCCTCCGGCTGTACCTCTTTCCCTATTCTCTCACTCATCATGCCACTGCATGGTTTGACCGACTTCCAAAAAATTCTATTCGTACCTTTGATGAAATGGTAACCAAGTTTTTAGCAAAATATTTTCCACCTTCCATGGTTACCAAGTTACGAAATGATATCAGCAACTTCCGGCAACGTCCCGATGAGTCTCTTTTTGAGGCTTGGGAACGTTATAAGCTAGCTATTGATCGGTGCCCTAACCACAATATGCTGCAAGTTACCATCATAGATACCTTCTATAATGGTCTGACATTGAGGCACCGGGATATTCTCAATGCTGCTGCTGGTGGGACCTTTATGAAAAGGCGTCCCGAGGAGTGCTATGACTTGATTGAGAACATGACTGCCCACCATAACTTTTGGGATTCCTCTGCGGAGAGGGATGCGTCATGTAATTCAGTCACTCCTTCATCATCATCTCCTGAAATAATTGCTCTTACCAAAAAGATGGATGATATTTCTACGGCTGTGTTGAGAATGAACCAAACGATGCAAAATCAGGTTCAAAATCAGCAAGTGAAAGCCGTGGCCCGAAGTTGTGAAACGTGTGGGGGCCCTCATCTGTATTCCGAGTGTCCAGCTACTGCTGGCTTTCCTCAAGAGAACGTGTATGTTGCTCACGGTTCCTACAACACGGGGGGTAATTCTTACCAACCGCAAAGGGACCGTAATCTTTTAAGCTATCGTTCCAACAATTTTCTCGGACCTCCCGGTTTTAACTAAAATCAAAACCGTAACTCGAATCAGAATTTTAACCAAGGTCAAAACTCAAATTTCCAAAACCCGAACCAAAATCAAGGCCAGTTTAATCAAAACAATTTTCAAAATGGCAATCAAAACCAAGGTTTTCAAGGAAATTTTCAAAGAAACCAAAATCAAGGGAATTACAATCAGGGTAATTTCAATCAGAGAAACAATTTTCAGGGAAACAACAATCAAAATCAAGGGAATTTTCAAAACAACCGTGTTCAAAATCCTCCTCAAAACGTTGTTCCACCCTCGTCTTCCTCCGATGAAGTGCTAAAACAATTCATGAAAGCACAAGAGGAAATGAATCGGTTATTGATCAGCAAGATCTCTGAGCTTTAGAAGTCTTTAAATGATCGACCCTCGGGCCCGGGTACACTACCGAGCAACACGATCGCTAACCCGAGGGGCGATGTCAAAGCGATCACCACCCGAAGTGGGGTATCATACAATGGACCATCGATTCCCTCTACCTCTTCTTCTCCTCCTAAGGTAGCGGAACGTGAGCCTGAGGTTACCACGGACAAGGTACTTCCTACTAATAACGGAGGTATCAACAACGTCCACCCTCAAGTTGTCCCGGTCCCGACTCATAAGTCGAAAGTTGTATTTGATCCTCCTATGAGTTCTAATGAAATCCCAAAGAATGATCCTAAGCCTTCAATTCCATATCCTTCACGTTTGAATGATCAAAAGAACCGCGAAAAAGCTAACCATCAGATGGAAAAATTTTATCAAATTTTCCAAGAATTACACTTTGATATTAGCTTCGCGGATGCTCTTCTTCTCATGCCTAAGTTTGCCTCAACAATCAAAAATCTGATAAGCAACAAAGAAAAACTCTGTGAGATGGCAAAAACTCCTCTTAATGAGCATTGCTCGGCAGTGCTCTTGAAAAAGCTTCCCGAAAAGCTTGGAGATCCCGGGAAATTTCTCATTCCTTGTGTTTTCCCGGGGATGGTTGAATGCTTTGCCTTGGCCGATCTTGGCGCAAGCATTAACCTGATGCCTTACACAGTCTAGAAAAGACTCTCTCTTCCTGCTCTCACTCCGACCTGCATGACACTCGAGCTTGCAGACCATACTATATCCCGTCCTCTCGGCATTGCCGAAGATATCTTCGTGAAAGTAGGAAAGCTCCATTTTCCGGCAGATTTCGTGATTGTTGATTTCGATGCTGACCCAGGAGTCCCTCTCATTCTCGGGAGGGGATTCTTAAGAACGGGTCGTGCTTTAATCGATGTATTTGAAGAAGAAATCACTCTATGTATTGATGGTGAAGCCATCACATTCAATCTTGATCAGACTTCAAGATACTCCTCCAACTATGACGCTGAAACGGTTAACCGAATTGACATCATCGATGTTGCGTCTGAGGAGTCTTCTCAAGAAGTCCTTGGTTTCTCAGCAAGTGGCAGTACCACTCCTTCGACTGATCCTATCATTTCCGACTCTTCCCCTTCCCTCACTCCGTTTGAGGGAGGTGACTTCCTTCTGGAAGAGCTCGAGGCTTTTCTTGCTCAGGATAGTTCAATCCCAGATAGGGTTGATGAAAACTATCTTGACCCAGAGGGGGACATTCTTCTCCTTGAAAGATTGTTAAATGACGATCCTTCACCCTTTCCGTCTCCAAAAATACTTCATAAAGCGGAAGTCAAAAATGTTGAAATAACTGAAGACTTTCCCGAGGTTGAGCTCAGGGACTTGCCTACTCATCTAGAATATGCATTTCTGGAGGGTGATGATAAATTGACCGTCATTATTGCTAAAGACTTAAAAGATGAGGAAAAGGCAGCACTCCTAAAGGTTCTTAAGTCACACAAGCAAGCAATTGCTAGGAAACTCTCCGACATTAAGGGCATAAGCCCGAACTTTTGTACTCATAAAATCTTAATGGAGGATGACTTTAAACCAGCAGTGCAACAACAGAGAAGGGTAAACCCCAAAATCCATGAAGTTATCAAACAAGAGGTTCTAAAACTTCTTGATGCGGGATTAATTTACCCTATATCTGACAGTCCTTGGGTTATCCCAATTCATTGTGTTCCTAAAAAGGGTGGCATTACCGTTGTCACCAACGAGGATAACGAGTTGATTCCAACTCGTTTGGTCACGGGTTGGCGAGTATGTATTGACTATCGAAAGTTGAATGAAGCCACCCGTAAAGACCATTTTCCTCTCCCTTTTATGGATCAGATGCTCGAAAGACTTGCGGGGAATGAATACTACTGCTTCCTCGATGGTTTTTCGGGTTACTTCCAAATCCCCATTGATCCCCAGGATCAAGAGAAGACTACCTTCACATGCCCCTACGGAACTTTTGCTTACAGATGTATGCCTTTCGGCTTATGTAATGCACCAGGCACGTTCCAGAGGTGCATGATGTCTATCTTTTCCGACATGATCGGGAAAACTATGGAGGTATTCATGGATGACTTTTCAGTCATCGGGGATTCATTCCAGACCTGTCTCTTCCACTTGGAACAGATGCTTAAACGTTGCAAAGAAACGAATTTAAGTCTCAACTCGGAGAAGAGTCACTTTATGGTTAAAGAGGGCATTGTCCTCGGCCATAAAATTTCAAAAAACGGGATTGAGGTTGACAAAGCCAAAATCGATGTCATTGCTAAATTACCTCATCCCACCACCGTTAAAGGTGTTAGGAGCTTTTTGGGTCATGCCGGCTTCTACCGTAGGTTTATCCAAGATTTTTCCAAGATTACCCGGCCTATGACCCATCTCCTCGAGAAGGATGCTCCTTTCATCTTCTCTCCTGAGTGCATCGAAGCTTTTGAAACATTAAAGAAAAAGCTTACCGAGGCACCGATTCTTGTTGCCCCCGATTGGGACCTACCTTTTGAGCTTATGTGCGATGCTAGTGATTTTGCCATAGGTGCGGTCTTGGGGCAACGAAAAGCAAAATACTTTCAGCCTATACACTACGCAAGTAAAACTATGACCGAGGCTCAGAGTCATTACACCACCACTGAAAAAGAACTCCTAGCTGTGGTGTATGCCTTTGAGAAATTCCGGCCATATTTGATCCTGACTAAATGCGTAGTGTATACGGATCACTCGACTTTGAAGTACCTATTTTCAAAGCAAGATGCAAAGCCGAGGCTTCTCCGTTGGGTTCTCCTCCTCCAAGAATTCGATATCATTATCCGTGATAAGAAAGGAGCCGAGAACCTTGCTGCTGATCATCTCTCACGATTAGAAAACCCACATCAAGATGTGTCCGAGAAACAAGAAATAAATGAAACATTCCCTCTCGAGACACTCAGTGCGGTTACTTTTCGTGGTGACTCTACTACCCCATGGTTTGCCGACTTTGCAAATTACCATGCGGGTAACTTCATCGTGAAGGGGATGACGTCCCAGCAGAAGAACAAATTCTTCAAAGACGTTAGACATTACTTCTGGGACGACCCCTATCTCTTCAAAATCTGTGCCGATCAAGTCATCAGGCGATGTGTATACGGACAGGAAGCCGCTGATATTCTCAAGGCTTGCCATGCTGGACCCACCAGGGGCCACCATAGTCCTAACTACACCGCCAAAAAGGTGTTTGATTCCGGTTTCTATTGGCCCACGATCTATAAGGATGCCCATGAGTTAGTCAAAGCTTGTGATGCTTGTCAGCGTCACGGTAATATTTCACAAAAGAACGAAATGCCACAAAATGCCATTCAAGTTTGTGAAATCTTTGACGTCTGGGGCATTGATTTTATGGGGTCATTCCCATCTTCTCGTGGAAACAAATACATTCTCGTGGCTGTTGACTACTTGTCAAAATGGGTTGAGGCTAAGGCCTTACCCACTAACGATGCCCGAGTTGTTGTGAAATTCTTGAAATCCCTCTTTGCTCGTTTTGGAACTCCCCGTGCCATCATTAGTGATCGCGGTACTCACTTTTGCAATGATCAGTTTGCAAAAGTCATGCTTAAATACGGTGTTACTCGTAGTCTTTCTACCGCGTATCACCCACAAACAAGTGGGCAGGTGGAGGTTTCCAACCGTGGTATAAAACGGATTCTTGAGAGGACAGTAGGAGAAAACCGTGCTTCCTGGTCGGATAAACTAGATGATGCACTCTGTTCCGTACAGCTTACAAAACACCCATCAGGTGTACTCCATACAAGCTTTTATACGGGAAGGCGTGTCATTTACCGATCGAGCTCGAGCACAAAGCCTATTGGGCCTTGAAACATGCTAACTACGACCTTCATAAAGCGGGTGATCACCGTAAGGTTCAACTCAATGAATTAAACGAACTTCGTGATCAAGCCTACGAGAACTCTTTGATCTACAAAGAAAAGACAAAGAAAAGTCACGACTCTAAGATTAAGAACCGCGTTTTCAACGTCGGTGACAGAGTCCTTCTTTTCAACTCAAGGTTAAAGATCTTCTCGGGGAAATTAAAAACCCGATGGACTGGACCATTCACTATTGCTAAAGTATATCCATACGGGACTGTTGAGTTATCTCAACCCGAAGGTCCCAACTTCAAAGTGAATGGTCATCGATTGAAACATTATTTTGGAGAGGACATACCACCCATGGTTGTCCCGGATCTCCAAACTTTCCCCATGGACCAATGAATTCGGGGATCGATTCAAGCTAGTGACTCGGTGAACAAAAATTAGCAACATATATGGGTTTTCACCCGTATTTCTGACTTCTTTCTACTTTCTACCACCCTAGTGTGGGGGAGTGGCAGTCCCCCATCTTTTGAAAAGTAAATATGTATATAAGTTCAAGTTAAATATATATATATATATATATATATATATATATATATATATATATATATATATATATATATATATATATATATATATATATGAAAAATGTTTATATGTACAGATAAATAAAGTGAAAAATAAAATCGATATTTCCACAGTTAGACTCGAATATTAGCTTTTTTCGTTCAGAGATTCGGCATAATAGCTGGGACTTTGAATATTGAGGACAATATTCAATTCTAGTGTTGGGGGGGGGGGGGGAATTCTTACGAATTTTATCACAAAACTTTCTAAGTACCCCCATTTTTAGGCCTAAATTTTTCAAAAATTTTTCACTTTATTTCAAAATTTTTGTAGTAATCAGTCCGCCAAAGTCTAAATGACAAATGGATTGGCTAGTCCAGGAGCAAACGACTCTTGGTAAAGACATCTCAAACCCGTTGATGGCTAGCAATTTGCCAAAAATTGTATGGTTCCTCAACTCCTCATATCCCATAAAGCAAATGAGTTGGCTAGCCCACAAGATTATGGCTTGTGGTAAAGGCCGTGGAAAATCTATCATTGGTAATCAGCTCACAAAGATGTTGACTTAGTCCATCAAGATGCTGGCTAGTCCAGAAGCAAACGGCTTCTGGTAAAGACTAATCAAATCCGTTGACAGCTGGTGGTTTGCTCAAAATCACACGGTTATCAGGTGTGCCACAGTTCTTACACCTGGCTACTCCAGAAGTGATTGCTTTTGGTAAAGATAATTTCAATTCCATCAAGTTTTTCTCAAAAGATTGCTAGGGACTAGCAATGTTTTAGTGTGGGGGATTGATGAGTGTGTAAATACTCATCATTTTTACCTTTTCTGAGCTGCCAAAACATCTAAAAACACTCAATATTGAACCAAAATAGTGAAAATATCCCAGGAAAGTGTTTTACATGTTTCAAATGCAAAAATATCAAAAACAGATGAAAAACGCATAAAGTTTGCAAAATTGGCAGTTTCAGTCCCTCAACTTTCAAAAGTTGTCAAATCTAGTCCCTAGTTGTTCTAAAAACTTGAAAAGGTCACCAAAGGTCCTTATAAATCAACAAGTTACACAAATAGTCCTTTGGTGAAAAGTTTCACAAAATGTCAAGTTTAGTCCCTGAACTTGGAAAATTGTCAAAAATGGTCCCTGGGATATTAAAAACTTTGAGAAAAACAAATTTTGTCCTTGCACTAACCTTTTATGGCAGGATTGGTCCTTGGTGGAAAGTTTGGTGAAAATTACATAAATGGTCCCTGAAGTTTGAAAGTTTGGCAGTTTTAGTCCCTGGTGGAAATTAAATGGAAAAAATCATGCCAGGACCTTATACTATTCACCACTTGGCATAATATACCCCTTGAAACAAATTGGAAAAATGCCAAAACCCAACCCTCAACTTTCGGTAAATTGCAAAATAGGTCCTTGTGAAATCATAAACCAAAACCGGACCTAAACTAATACTACTCCAAACCAAACCCAATCCTAAACTAAAGCCCACTCCTTTCCCTTTTCTTAGGCCCATGCAAATCAAGCCCAAACACCCCCGTTTTATAAATCCAGGGTCAACCTTTGACCCTGGTCAAATACCAGTCAAACCACCCCAAACCGCCAAACCACCCTTCCCTCTCCCCTGCAAAACCACCACCTTATCCCCCCTCCACTTGAGATAAAACCCATCATCACCATCCCACCACTACACACCTACCCTCACATCAACATTAAATGCCACCCCCTTGACTGATATCCAGAAGCAATTTGCAAAAAAAGAGTTTCCCGCCAAAACACGTGGAGCTTGATTAGGGTGTTGCAGTGATCCAATGGCTGAATTTAAAGGTGGGAAATGATCAGAGGCTCAAGGAAACCCTAGTGGACATCTATAAAAGGAAGAAGGAAGCAAGGATTGAAAAGTAGTGTTTTTAGTTAAAATTTAGTGTCGATTTTAAATTAAGCTTCAAATTTCAGTGTAACTTTCTAATTCTAAGCATTGTAGTAGTAATTCTAGTGTACTTTAAATCTTTTCAAGTAATAAAATCAAGGTTTCATTTCTGTTCTGTGTGATTTCAACTTTCTCAATTTATGAATTTCTCAATAAGCTTAGTTGTGAATTGAACCAAGATTCATGGACTGAAATAAGCTCATTTAGGTTCCAATAAGCTTATTGAAGCTTTAGAGACCCTAAAACTCAGAATTAATAGAAAAATCAAAAAATATAAAAAAAGTCAACCTTAGTCAACTATGGTGTTTTGAAGTGTTTTCAGGTTTTGAGAAGCTTTGAAGAGCAAGATTGGGAGTGGAATTAGCCTATCTAAAGATAGGCAACTGTGGAGAATCCCTTGTTCATGCTAGGGATGGTTTTGTAAGCCTTGCTCATTTGAAATTTCCTCTAAAATCTTAGTTATTTATAGCTTCTGATTGCTTGTTTGCTTATTGCTAATCTGTGTTTCTTATGCTTATTCAGTGTTGTTTGAGTAGTTTATAGTTTAAGATAGCTATATTGTTCATTAGAATTACTAGTTAACTTGAATCATAGTTGTAACAGTCATACTAGCTCAAGTAGTATAATTGTGTGTTCTTGGTTACTAACTGCTTCTAGGTACTTTTTTAAGTTTAATACTTGATAAAAAGTTGAGTTGGAACAAGCTCATAAGCTTTCACAGCCCTGAGCTACTTAAATCCTAAAACAGTTAAACTTAAGAGGGTGTTTGGATTAACCTGGCTTGTTTTGTTCTTGTGATTCTTATAAGTCCAAATCTGTTTAGACTTCATACTTAGGGGTGTACCAGAGTAGTCAAGACTTTACATTGGTAGTTTTCAAGTAGAAAAGTCAAAATTAGCTTTTCACTAGTATAAGTAGTTAACTGTTAGGAGTTTTAACTTAACATCTCATCAAATCATTTCATTATCAGTTAAGGTAGCTTGATTTAGTAACATTGTAGCTTAAAATCACTTAATCAGTCAGTAAATCAAGATCTAAGTTCACCATAGTCAAAGTTCTTCAAAAACTTGAAAAGTCAAAAAGTAGCTCATCAGATTTTTACAAAACTTGTGGGATTTTTCTTGAATTTTGTGGAATGAGTTAGGACTTGAAACTTGTTGTAGTTACACTCTACCACCTCAACTTTTGATTCCCATTGTTGCTTCAATTTTGTGAATTTTTGTGTGGGCTCCACAAGCCCTGGAACACATTTGCAGGGAAGAAACCTTCCCCTGCACCAGCAGACCTCCACCACACCACCACCTTTGGTGGTGGCTGCAGCCCAACCTAGTGGGCCCCAGTGGTTCCATTTGGTTTCTTCTAACCCCCCTCCTACCAGGGAACAAGGCTTGACCATTTGTTTGACCTAGATCCTAGTGGACCCCACCTGGAATCCATCCCAAAGTCTGTCCCCATTTTGTGTTCAGTTCAGTTTTCAAAAGTGCTTATTGGGATCTTATTGGCTTATTTGTGATCACTGCTTGTTGTTTCTGGCTTATTTGAGTTAGTATAGCTTATTTGTATTAAGTTTCATCATTGTGGACCTCACCCAAAGTCAGTTATGCTTATTTGCTTGATCAGTCAACAAAAGTCAAACTGCTTAAGTCAAGGGGGTGCACACAGCTTATTTATAAGCTATTTCAAAAGTGTTTTCACAAAAGTTTTCTATTTTCAGTAGTAAAGTAAGTTTGTAAAAGAAAATCCAAGAAAAACCAATTTATTTTTAAGTGAGAGTTTCTATTTAATTTAATTTAAATTTTATTTTTCATTTTTAGATTTTTATTAAGTACTTAGTATTTTTATATTTTTATTAATTACCTCTTATATTAAAGTAAATTCAGTAATTTTTCTGGATTTTTATTTTGTCATTTAGTATTTATTAGATTTAAGATTAGTTTTCTTAATTATTAATTATAATTAAATTTTAATTAGCATATTTAGTTTTTATAAAGCAAAACCTATTTTTTATATTTTTCCTAGTTCTTATATAATATAATAGACTTTTAGAAAATATATTTTTAATTTCTACTGTTCATTTTTCATTTTTCTTATTTTAATTGTTTAAATTAGATTTAAAGTAACTAAAAGGTAAATAATTAGTAGAATAACCTTAAATATAATTTTTAGAAGTTTTTATAATTTTGTAGGATTCCTGTGATGGTTAAGTAATTTTATAAATTTTCTTATAATTTTCTAAGTTAATTTAGTATTAATTGTAATTTAAATTAGTTTAATTAGTTTAATTAAGTTAAATAGTTTTTAATTAATAAAAAAATCCACAAAAAGACAAAAATATTTATTTTTATTTTTTATACTTTCTTCAAGTTCTTATCAAGGTTTAGAAATTGTTTTTGCAAATTTTTAGTTTAATTTGTAATATTTATAATTATTAGTTAATTTAAATTAGATTTAAATTAGATTTTAAATTAGTTTAATTAATTAAATAATATTTAATTAGTAAAATAATCATTTTAATAATTTCATTTTCATTTTCAATTTTCTTTTAATTTCAAGTTTGAAAAGTTTCAAAAGCACCCCCTGTAGTTTGTAATTCAACAAATCCCACTTTTCCAGTCTGATTGCGTGAATCTTAATTTGTGAATTTGTGCATATACTTGTATATCCGATTTTTGTGAATATTATATCTGTGTACAAATACCAAAATAATAGTAGCAAAATTAATTCCATATCATCTGGGCTACTGTCCTCAGTGCCACTCACTCATAAACGATTTCAAATAACACCATTTCAATCTCGCTGGGACTTTAACGACCCGGGGACACACTATACTATCCACGGAGTATTGGAATAAGCTGTTTTTGACTAGTTGACCTTGGTCAATTATATCTGACGGTTTAGTCTCAATCAACGGGCTCGAGCCCAAACGAGCTCGGGCTAAACGAAATTCTTGATATCTGTAAATTTATTGTCAAAAAAATATAATAAACTAAAATACATAGTTCACCGAAAAATTTAATTTCAGTGTACCCGCCGCTGCAACGCATGGGCACCCTGCTAGTAGTGTATAATCCACTTGTTCCATCTGTGTAACTTATCTTCTGGTACCATTTTGTTTTTGTATCTTTATTAACAACACGTGCTTTTAATGCTAAAAGAATCACTGTGAATAAAATCCAATTATAATTGAAGAGTATTTAGTTATTAACAAGGTCGTGTCATGTCTTTCTGTGCCCTGTAGTGAAAATATGAAATGAGACATTTTCTATAAAAACTTTTTGTTGTTAATTTAAATGATTTAACAGCCTTGTCAATAATTAGTTATATCACAAATTTGGATATCCGAATTTTCTGATGATGGTTTTATATAATTTTAGCTGAGTTTTCATAATTTGGATATCCGAAATTTCGAATGACAGTTTTATATATTGGAATATCCAAATCTTTATATTTTTGGAAAACTTTGTATATATGACTTCTAAAATTTTCAATTCATATATCCCAACTTTATAATATATTCCGATTAAAGTTTCAGATATCCAAATACGGATAGTTTGTGAACACCCAGAATCTACATAAAGAAATCCTAAAAAGTCGGAGTTTTATTAAATAGGAGGCATAAAGTTCAATATAAAAGGAGGAAACACAATTATTTGAGGCCTTAAAAAATATAAGTTGAGGCCTAAAGCGGTTGCTCTAACAACTTTACCATTTAGACATCCCTAGTTATTAACGTAGACCAACTCATAAATATGTTAATGCATGCTTTCATTATAAACATTGATATAAATTTGGAGAGCATATCTGTAAATGGTCAAACCTTGCCGATTAATAATTCTACATTTATGTAAAGAAGAACCAGAATTGACTTAGATTCAAATTTTGCATACCTGGCTAGAGGAGCTTACTTATATCTTTTGGACACTGTAAGCATAATTGATCAATTTCTTTTGTCTAATTTATGTTTTGTGAAACAACCCTTCTCTGTGTTAATACTCATATTGTTTATTTTCAAATGCGTACCATCGTGTATAATACTTGATATTAAAATTGCTTTTGTTTATAGGCTCTACTATGCAAAAGTTCTTTTGGGATCTCCACCAAAATAATATATTTTACAGATCGACACCAACAATGATGCCTATGGGATTGCTGCAGATCATGTACCAACTGTTTTCAAACAAATGTATGATTACTGTTGTTTATGGGTTTCTTTCAAACTAAAGTTAATGACTTTTTGTATACTAATTTTACTTTTCCGTTAATATATTTCTATAATAGATTTACCATGGCGAGTCGGTCTCATCAACAAGTTATTTGGTCTCATGTTCAGATACGCTTTGTTCAAGAGCCCCCATTACCCGTACTAGTGACCATCAAGCTTAGTGCAGCTACAAACTCCATTATAGTGGTGGCACTAAAACGATCAGGTTATTATGTTACCGTTGTCATCCATTTAATCATAAATGGAACATCACATGCTCTACCCAACATTTCTTTAGGTGAGTATTTGATACGCCTCCAAATTTTCTATTTTATTTTAGTAGGAAGGTTATTTATTTATTTGTTCATTCAACAGGTGTAGCACATCCGTAGAACAATCCCAAAGAGGACTTGACGGTGTATTTGGATTTGGCCGGTAGAGTTTTTATGTTATTAACCAACTAGATTCTCAAGAAGTTACTCCTCAGGCGTTCTACCTTTCTCTGGCTGGAAGTAATAGTGACACTGGTAAGGGTATATTGGTAATTGGCTACCATAGGAGCCGAACATAGTGTATACTCCACTTGTTCCATCTGTGTAACTTCTCTTTTGGTACCATTTTATTTTTTTAGCTTTATTAACAAAACATGCTTTTAATGCTAAAAGAATAACTATGAATAAAATACATTATAACGTCCTCTCATGTCTTTCTTTGGCCTAAAGCGAAAATACAAAAATGAGACATTTTTTATAAAACCATTTTGTTGTTAATTTAAATAATTTAAAGGGCTTTTCAGTAATTAGTTATATCACAAATTTGGATATCCGAATTTTCTGCTGATGGTTTTATATAAAACTTATTATTTTAGCTAAGTTTTCTCAATTTGAATATCCAAAATTTTCAATTGACAGTTCCATATATTAAATATCCAACTATCTATATTTTTGAAAAACTTGTATATGAGTTCTAAAATTTTCAATTCATATATCCCAACTTTATATTAAATTCCAATTAAAGTTTTAGATATCCGAATACGGAGAGTTTTTGAACAACCAGAATCTACATCAAGAAATTCTAAAAAGTCGGAGTTTTTATTAAAAAGGATGCATAAAACTCAATACAAAATGAGGAAACATGATTATTTGAGGCCTTATAAAATATGAGGCCTAAAGCGGTTGCTTTAACAACTTTGCCCTCTAGACGCCCCTAGTTATTAACGTAGACCAACTCATAAATATGTTAATACATGCTTTCAGTATAAATCTTGATATAATTTTGGAAAGCATATCTGTAAATAGTCAAACCTTGCCGATCAATCAATCTACATTTAAGCAAAGAAGAACCAGAATTGACTCAAAACCAACTTTGCATACCTGGATAGAGGAGCTTACTTGTATCTTTTGGATGCTGTAAGCATAATATAGATCAAATTTTTTTTGTCTAATCTATGTTTTGTGAACCCACACTTCTTTGTGTTGATGTTATTATTTTTTATTTTCCAATGCATCCCATCGTATATAATACTTGATATTAAAATTGGTTTTGTTTGTAGGATCTACTATGCAAAAGTTCATTTGGGATCTCCATCAAAATAATATTTACCAGCAATGATGCCTCTAGGTTTGTTGCAGATCATGTACCGACTGTTCCCAAACCAATGTATGATTACTGCTTTTTATGGGTTTCTTTCAAACTATTTGGTATATACTAATTTTACTTTTTAACAGAACTACTATGGCGAGTTGGTCTCATCAACAAGTTATCTGATCTCATGTGAGATACACTTTATTCAAGAGCCCCCACTACCTGTACTAGTGACCATCAAGCTCAGTGCAGGTAGAAACTCTATTATAGTAGTGGCACTGAAGCATCAGGTTGCTATGTTACTGTCGTCATCCATTTAAACATAAATGAAACATCACATGCTCTATCCAACATTTTCTTGGGCGAGTATTCGATACGCCTCCACCTTTTTCCACATTTTCTATTTTATTTTAGTAGGAAGGTTATTTATTTATTTATTTGTTTATTCATTCAACAGGTGTAGCACATCCGTAGAATAATCCTAAAGAGGACTTGACGGTGTATACGGATTTGGCCGGTAGAGGTTTTCTGTTATTAACCAATTATATTCTCAAAGGGTTACTCCTCAGGCATTCTACCATCCGTAGAACAATCTCAAGTGACAATGTCTTTGGCTGGTGCGACAGCGTCATCTCCATGAGCCCAAGTACCATGTGCTCTTAGTGTGCTTAGTATGCATAACTACTAATCGGTGCTTATCTCTATTTTGCTGAGTCATTAATAATCAATTTATATGGCTAACATGTATTGTTGACATGATCGAATGGTCGTAAATATAACAACTCTCCATCTTTTAAGATTCACAACGACATTAAATTTACAATATCTCAACCGTTCGAGCTTTTTCTACTCTTTAAAAGCTCAACTTATTTTCAACATTTAGTATCAATAAGTAAGTATTTTTCATAAAATTTAAAGTTATTTTTAACCTCCTACTAGAGTCAAGTTTCATATCATTTATTAAGCAACCTAAAAATATTTCGCAACGTCTTAACCCATATGTCATTAATAAAATAAAAGATTTAAATTTATATTACAGAAAAAAAAAAAAAAAAAAGATTTAGGCCATAAGATAGCAATGGAAAATTTTCTGTCTCATCTAAGTATGTAATCTAAACACTCACTAGCAGAATACCTGTGACTAAAACATGAGATATCTCAAGTTTATGATACGAACCTATCCCATACTAGGCTCGTATCGGTTCATAAGTCCAAGTGTAGAACTCACTCAAAAAGCTAGCTTGAAGGAGGAGGGGACACCTAGACATTATAAACCACCACCCAACCCCATACTTGGGCGATGTGGGATCGTAACAATACTCTACCCTTAAAGGAACCAACGTCCTCGTTGGTCACGACTATGTCGCTCACGGTCGGCACCCTTCTTTGGGTCCGAGCCACCACTCCATAGGCCACCACTCCGAGCTTGTTGGTCACGGCTATGTTGGTCGCGGTTGGCACCCTTCTTTGGGTCCAAGCCACCACTCCATAGCCCACCACTCCGAGTGTTGAAACCAGGTAGGGCTAGCTCTGATACCAAATGATATGAGCACAGATATGAACTTATAGATTTCAGTAAGAAATGATATAAGAACTAGAGAATAAGATGAATTCACAATGGCTAGAACATGAATTGAACCTTATATCTCGATTGATGATTGATCAGAATGACCAGAAATCAATTTAAAGTGATTGATAGAGAATGAGAGAGAATTTTATTACAAACAGACTGAATGAAATATGACAACTAAACGGGTATTTAAAGGGCAGGTTATGGGTTGGAATGGAGGGAAAAGCTGTTGGAGTAACACACGTGCACCTCACGTGTCTAACTCTAAAGCTATGCACGTGCACCTCACGTGCCAAACAACTATCCATTTCAACTCATATCAATCCATCCCTCTTGGATTGATGCTTGTCCTCAAGCATCTAACTGAAACTGAGGAAATCTTTTCTACAAATCTTAAAGACTCAACTGAACTCCATGCTCAGACTGATCTTCAGCTTCAAGCTCTGGCTGTAATTCATCTTTGTCTTTAAGTGTGATCAGCTGGTGAGCATCTATAAATTCTTCCCCACGAACAATCTCCCAAACACCCTTCAGTTTGTTGGTAGATCATTAGCCCATCTTTTTTCCTCCATGGCCATTTCCACATGTCAAAGTTCCACTTCCCATACCCAAATTTGCTTTTAATACTACCTATTTTCTTCCTTTTACGCCATTCCCACATGTCAATCTTCCAAAGTCTGCTCATGAATTTGAAGTTATCCTGACTACTTACCTCTTTCCTGCTCAACCACTTCTAAATATATTCAACAGTATAAGCAAATGCATTCTGCCCATCCCAAGAGCGAGTTTCATGATTTTCAACATTGAATCCTACTGAACTTTTCTGAACATTTTGACCATTTTTTGACTCCACTGAATAGATCCCAGCAATGCTTATATCAGCTTTTGTATTACTTTCGTCTGTCAACATAAATGTGGTAATTCCAACTTCTGTCTCCGGCAATGATGCCACTAAGTCTGCTGGACATTCTTCCCTGCTAAATGTATTTCCAGTAGCAACTCCAGTAGTCACTGAGATAGATCCCCCACTAGACCAAGACCCTTCAATATGTTTCCCACCATGCTCAAAATTATCACATAATAAAATTTCACTGACGACTTTTGGACTAACAATTCCACTTTCAACACCACAATCACCTAACTGATGAGAATTACAATCTTTTGATGCCATCTGCCCATCTTTATCCCCTTCTTTACTAAATCCAACAGCATGATCACTTTTATTCTTAACTTTTCGACCTTCAAAATACTCCCACTCATTAACACTAGTAACAAAAACATTATCTTCTGGGCCTTCTTTGCTGTCATCATGTCGCTCATTATACATTTCTACTAACTCATCAACTAATTCATTTGTTTCAATTTTCAAACCTTCAACATTTTCTTCACAAAGTGCATCATGAATAACCGCATACTTATTGCCGCCATCCATTTCATTTACCATCGATTCGGTTTCTTTACACTCATCATTAAGAACCATCACACAATAACTATCTTCTTCAATTCCACTTACATTTTCAAAACCTTTTTCACTCAGTTCATCAAAATCCACAAAGCATGTGTTATCATCTTCAACTATACTCAAATCTTTTGGCACAATCTTCCCACCTTCTTCACAATTTACTACCCCATCAACATTAAAATTTGTTTTACAACATTCTTCATAACTCACTAACTCAATGTCTTCAGTCCCTACTTCTACTGTCATGTTATCATCCACCTCACTCATCCCCAATTCAGTTTTGTTACGGTTAGCATAATCTTTACAAAGTTTATCCAAAACCAACAACCCATTTCTATCTATCTCCTTTTCTTTTGATTCATTTAACTTCTTTTTCATGAGATTGTAAACATATACTTGCAACGAAGCCAAACTACATGCATCTGAAAGGTTTTTGGGTTTAAAAAATCTAACCTTGTCTCTGATTTCCACAGGCAGACCACAAGTGAAAAGATCATCTAGATACCATTCCTCCACTTTTGTCATAATCGAAGACCAATGTGAATTAAATGAATCATAGTATTCTTTAACCGTACCATATTTTTCGAGAAATCTACTCATTATCATTTCGACAAACACGTTGTGTGCATCAATTTTATCCTTACTAGTTTTACCACTTCCTCCACCATTGTTTCCCAAAAGCACGTCATTATCACTATCATTAACCATCAAACAGCCCTCATCGTCCTTAAGATACCACCTTCCAACTGAATTTTTGACATCCTTTAACATTGTCATTTCATCAAACACTTGGCGGCTATCGTTTCTTTGACTCCCCCACTAACCAACTGCAACAGCTTGTAACAATTTCTTGATTCAGTAACAACTTTTCAACAGAATCAATGGAGATTACACTTTTTTTTTTTTTTTTTTTTTTTTTTTTTTTTTTTTTTTTTTTTTAATGTCAATAATCAATGGCGGATTTGAGCTTTGTGCCAGGAAAGAGCTCTGATACCAATTGATACGAATCTATCCCATACTAGGCTCGAAAAGGTCACACCAGTATTGATATATAAAAAGAAAAAAAAAGGATCAGTTTATTATGTTTAAGCGTGTTATGATGAACTTAAACTCAATAGATTAGCCGACGAAATAGTCAGAAATATTTGTGTGAAAAAAGTAGATAAATTAAAACACTATGTCCAAACTTTTAAAACTTGTCGAATTTGGGGATACAATCTTAAACATAACAGAAAGCAAGGTCCTTTATAAAAATCTATCGAATAACTACAACACATCCAAACAATATTCAGTTACAAAAAATGACATCACAACGACAACCACAACCGCCGGCGCGTGGGCGCGTACAATCAGAAACTCTAGAATCCTCCCTCTTACGTCTAATCACCGACCACCAAACCACTTCACTCAAACTCCGGGAACAAACAGGTAATAACAAATAACTCTAATTCATTTCATTTATTTTTTTATAAAAATTGGGGAAATTGATGAATTAGTTTTTGTAATTTGAACAGATAAATATAAGAAAGAAGCGGTTAAGAGTGCATATAAAGTATCTGATTTGTTAGTTGAGGCGGTTAATGGAGGTGTGGAAGAGTGTTATGTTAATGAAAAAAGAATTGAAGTTGAAATTAGGGCGTTAAAGAGTACGGTTTTGCGATTTGGGAAGAATATCGATCAGTGGCTCGTTTCGACTCATGCCATTAATAATGCTGTTAAGGTATTGCGATTTTTGGTTTTAATTGGTTGATTATTAAGTTTATGTTTCGTAAGCTCAGTTTTCGGCTTATTTTGAAATTTGTGAGCTTATATAAGATGGAAGAAATAGCATAAGGCGAAAACGCATAAGCTCATAAGCCCAAAAATAAGCTTAAACAAACACCCCCTAAGTTTGTGTGGTATGAGTTTTATAGAAATTAAAAAAGATGAAATCTCCATACTCGACCATTTGATTTCTATGTTACCAAAAACGACTTTCTGATAGTCTCTTACCAAAATGCATCCCTTACTTTGCATCCACTCTGAATGATTGATATAGTGACACGTAGACAAGTGCAAGCAAAATGTCTTGCGCACCCCCTTCTTTGCGCATCCCTACAAAGTGACGCGTCATATGTGCACGCAAATTAACTTGTGCATCCCCCTCCTTTGCGCATACACTTCTGAATGATTGATATAGTGACACATAAATAACTGCAAGCAAAAAGTCTTGCACACCCCCCTCCTTTGCGCCTCCCCACAATGCTATTATTATTTTTTTTAGTTAAGCTGCAATCCGAAATCTACAATTTTTATCTAAAAAATCTACTTTTCTGATTTTCATTTATCACAATTGTACTTTAATGGATCGTTCAAAAATTGTATAAAATGAGACATGATCACACTAAAAATTCCAAAGAGAGTAAAAAACAAAAAAAATAGAAACTATGAGTTTTTCTCAAGGGAAGTTTTCGGTATGCATTGTTAACGGTGGCCGTCGTAGTAACGTTCTTCTGTAAAACAAGAGTAGTTACAAAACTTTCAAAGAATAGTTGGCAATAGTCCAACCTATATTCTTTCCTTATTTTTATTTAAAATTAATTTCATCCAACCTGTATTCGCAGATAGGTTTTCGCACCTGCGCATAGTGTAGCTTTTGATGATGAGAAGAATTAATGTCGATTTTGGTTATTCTAATTGTAAGTGTTGATTTTGGTAATAAATTTATTAAAAAATGTTGATATATGAAGACTTAAACAAAGTGGTAGCTTCAGCACTAGAAATATGTGTAACTGTATGTTTGGACAAAGTAGTTATAGTTTGAAATGGCGCATAAATGAAAGCCTAGATAAGAAAGATAATTAATTAAAGAGTGATTGGGTAATTTCATACATCAAAAGGTCCGGTCCATTTCTAAAACATATTACACGTTGTTTTTGGTTTAGGAGCTATTACAAAGAGAAGTTACGGTCTTTTTAACCTAAGAAAGTGTTTATATAATAGTAGCTTATAATATAGAAGTTAGAGCGCCAAAAGCGCGTTGCCAACAGAGCTTTTTAGTTGTAGCCAAGTTGTGAGTTGTGAGTTGAGCTTAGTTGGAATTGTGAACTGTAGCCGTTTGCTGTGTTGAAGTGGTTAGATGAGGTAGATGTTGTTGTAGTCGAAAAGTTTAAAATGAAATATATGTACGCAAATAAATGATTAAAACAGTATATAAAGTTAACTTTGGGTAAAAGGGTAATTTGTGTATATTCTCACTACCTTATTTTTCCAAAATCTAAGATATTTTTCTGTAATGATACAAAAGCTAAAACTCTCAATCGCTCTTAAGAGTTGCGCGCCAAACATACTCATATTTGCATTATTGATGATATCTTTTTTTTTTTTTCTTTTTTTTTTTTCTTTTTTTTTTTTTTTTCTTTTTTTTTTTTTTAATAGAGATTAGTTTCAAGAATCAGTTTTTTTGTTAGGGATAATTGTGAATTGAGGAGTTCCGAGGTTCAAAAAGGAACTTGCACTTTTGTAGTTGAGTACCTACGCATATGCTAGTTTCTCCAGACCTTGAAGATCAATAGATTATGCACATGGAAATTCGTCAAATCAAGCGTGCTTTGATCTTTATGACATAGTTATTTTCTAAATTGGAAGCTAATTTTTTTAATGATTTGTATTTAAGGTTTGATGTTGAACCATGCTAAAAGAGATTGGTCCTGTTCTAAAGCTTTTCTGAAATACAGTATGGCCAAGAATTTAATCATATCCTTGATTACACTTTTATGTTGATCATGATTGAACAAATTAAGAACTGAGGTCTAGATATCTACGTGGTCAATTGTTATAGCAGCATACAGAGTTGGACTAATTTTCCAATGATGCAGTCAATATCTAGCTTTATTGGTTTATTTAAAGGTAACGGATACCTCTACAGATTAAGTAGGCATATTTTGTGCCCCATGATTGTTCATAAAATGCTTAGCAAGCTGGCTTCATATCCGGCCCTATATAATAACTGTATGTCAATCACTATTAAACTATATGAACTGTATAACAAAACCAAAATTTGAAGATATAATGCTTTTATACCGATAAGTGTTGAACAATTGCACATGATTGATTGACATCGAAGCGATGTTACAAGCAAAACGGTTTCCTTATGATAGCATGTTAAACTCGCAACACACAACCACGGTTTCAATTTTTGCTTCAATTCTATTTGCTTGCGCAGGAAATAGGAGACTTTGAGAACTGGATGAAGACAATGGAACTAGATTGTAAAAGTATTGCTACAGCCATCTCAAACATTCACCAGTCGTGACTCATGATAGCATGTTAAACTCGCAACAGACGACTACTTGCCAGTGGATTAATTAGGTAATTTCGCTTATTCCGAAACTGCTTTATACTTCCAGATAGCATCTGTTGACTGTTGTCATCGCACCAGAATGATTTGAAAATTCAAACCAGCTGTTTAAGTAAATGATGTATGATTTAGAACACATTATCATTGGCATAGTAAACATGTTTTATGCTAAATTTTAGGTCTAGTCTTTAACACTCAACACTCTCTCGTGCACTTTCTAATACATATACCTTAGTGATTCTGGGGTAACAACACATTTCTGATGCTCATCTTTGTTTTTAGGTGTTTAAGAGGTCAGGTATATACTTCTTCGAGTTAAAGATAACTAATTGTAAGATCATACGACCAAAGTTTCCTTAGTGTATCGACGTAGATGCTCTTTGTGCCATATCCAATAGTTATTTTCTTGACATATTGACTTGCTAGATGAAGAAATTGAGGCGTGCAATTTGAATAATGAAAAATAAAGAATGTAGGAAAATGGTGTATCCAAATAAATCTGAATTACCCTGACTTCTGATCATCTGATTGCGTGGGAGTTCTGTTCTAAGATACTAATTCAGCATTTCAGATCATAAATTACCACAGATCGTATTATATGAAGTTAAATCTGAATGAGAGAATGAGGATCGATATTTTGATTTCCTAGGCTAACATAATCAGATAATTATCTGTGTATTGTTTTCTTAAGCCTAGATAATCAGATTTGGGGAAACATGTTGAAAGTTATTATAACAAAAATAATTGTAGGTATTTAATATCTAACTTTAAATGGACAGTTTTCTGACTATTTAGATTCAAAAAATAACAATCAGTGCGTTACAAATGTACATCCAAACACTTGTTTTGTGTTTGATTCCAAATGATTTAACCCAAGAATGAATTTGGAATTGTGATAATTATGAGATATATAGGTAATTAGGTAAAATAGGTATAAGATATCAAAACTAAAAACAAAATTTTTCTTGATCAAATCTATGAAGATTACAACTTATAGGTTATCTTTTTACCCCTTTACAAGAAGTTGTGATATGCATAATGGTAGTTATAATTTTTTCTTTTCTATTTGGATTTTGGAATGAGCAGAGTACCATCTTTTTTCATTTCAGGTGGCAAATTTTAAGCCAACTAAGGTGCTGATTGTCTAGGACTTAGCAGACCGAATGGTTGAAGTATATTATTCACTCAGCAATATTGTGTTTTTGTTTATTCACAGCAACTAAACTTTCTTTTAATGCTTGATAACAACATTAGTTAGACGTTTTTAGTGAAATTTTGTATAGTGCTTGTTTCATGTATTATTGTGTTCAAAGTCTGCTGGTGATATGAATGCTGGGTAACATGGTGTCTATTTAATACTGGCTAGTTCATTATTGTTAATTTGGTGTCTCCTTGATGCCATTAATGCCTGGCTGCTGATTACTGTTTTGGCCGACATTTGCGCTGTTAGTTTGGTCATGATGCCGACACTTATCACTTATGTAAACCATATAAAGACAAGATCAATGATATCATGGCCATGTATAGGATGTAGTTCAAAGAAATTTGATCTTAAGAAATTTTCTTAATTTTTATTTTTGTCTTGTTTCTAGATTTTCTGATGTCCTGACTTGAAAATGGTGATGGAAGTCCTTTGATTTTTATAGATTAGGTTGTTTATATAATTATATATCCTTTCTAGTACTTGTACTTATACTGATACTTATACGTAACATTTGGTTTTAATATTTAGGACACTGACAGTCATGATTCCGAAATCGTCCATACCTCCGAAATCCACCAATAATATCATTCCACCTCATTTCACCTAATTCATACTTTTTTCATACCTCCCAACCCATTTTTAGTGGCAACCATGCCTTTTTCATACCTCCCAATAATATCTACTTGCATTTAATGCAACTGTCTTATTTTGTGTTTGAAACGAGAATGCTTCGGAGGCAATATTTGCCGCTGGGACCTTGCCGTTGATGATGCCGGTGGGGTGGCGGCGGTGTTCACCGCCGGCATCACCTTGCCGTTGGGTGATGCCGCCCCCACTGCCACCCTTCTTAACGTAATATATAAATCAGTCGTTTTTTGTACTACACCTACAGGGTACTTTATATGTATACTTTTTATAGAATAGTGTTTTGATTGATTTAAGTATATGAATTGGTAGGCAAATTTAGATTAAATGGAATTAGTTGGACTAATACCGAAAACATAATAACAATACTATTATTATAAATTAAGATTAAGATGTAACTACTGAGCATTAATCATGCAGCTCTTGGCCTATGAAAGTTTTTCACACCTTATTTACATTATTGTGGCAGTGCATTATTGCAGGTTATAGTCTTATGTCTTAGATGAATTAGTTTTTAAGGACAAATGTGACTAAGGTTGAGATGTTAAAATTAATAGGTCTTCGTACATGGCTACTTTTGTAATTCTTAGCTACTATTCATAAGGTAAATGTCGTAATGATATCAATATGTTATTTCTTAAAGATGACACTCATTTATGGGGTATATTTCTTCTAGAAAGAGGTTGAGTGTAGCATATTATTCTTCAAAATGGTAATGCAACCAATGAGGCTGCATTAGGCACATATGGTGTATGTTTGGGCAAATCGGGTGGCTGTGTCGTGATAGTATCGTCGATAAACATTCAACAGTACAACAATAACTGTAGTCATGATCAGGCGACATTCATTCCATGTCATTACAACCTTCTGTTTATCCAGGTAACACTTCCCTTGTATATGCTGTCTGTTTCTTCTTGAATTCATTATTTGGGATTCATAAGGATATTATTGATTAGATCATCATCCGGAAGCTTGTTAGGTACTAAAACCTTATTCAATGTCCCAGAAATATGCATTGGGGCTTGGTGTTTTACCTCTAGTGAGCCTTTGGGAGTCCAGGAGGTTTATTCTTCTTTTGGATGTCTAAGTCGGTTGCTCATGCTTCTGGTCTCTGCATAATCATATCCGTAGGTTTTACTGCCTTTCAGTCGACTATTGGAGGTTTAGCACCTTTTGGAGGCTTTAGTGCCTTCCAAAGGTTTTATAATATTTTGGATGCTTGGCCGTATTAGGTGATTATTCAGTGCATCTTGATTCTGTTCTAGGATGTGAGTATTGCCCGAGGATCTAAATAGTTTGGATGTTTCAAGAGTCTTGTATGTTTCCTTGACCTAGGTACACCAAAAATCTTATAAATCAAGGTAAGCTATGGAGGTGATAGAATGAAAGGCAATGCACGTTGGGTAAATTTGATTACAGGATCGAGAGATTACTTTAAAAGATATAGTAAATTCTTTGATTAGATATTAAGGATGACTTTAACTAGGCTGATATGTAAATCTGACATGAAAATTCTAATGCTTAACAAAGAGGAGGATATTATACAAGAACATGACATTTTTTTTTAAAGATATCAGGAATGTGAATGCAGTTTGTTATTTGCGGACATACAGGAGCATGTTATCAATTTTAAGCGTGCACTCCATTCTTTATGAAATTTTTGGCTAGTTAAGAAACGAAAATGAAATGCGACTGTGTCACATATCTCCACGGCATACAAAAATGAAATGCAAATGTCTGTTACACAAGTCGAGCTTAATAAATAAACGTTATAAAGCTCGAGGTCAGCATGTTCAACTCGAGTCAATTATGAGTATCTTACAAATCAATCTCGAATAGCTTGTGAGTTGTCGAGTAATCTATGTTATCTCAAAATAATACATCTAAACGAGCCAATGTACTTATTGTCCTATCTTTTGGTGGTGTCGATGATTATATAATTTTGTTTGAGGTCTGATTAGATTTGAATTTGAAAAGGTTTATAAGCTAACTTTTTTCGGTTTATGAGCTAACTTTTTTCTTATTAATTTATACTTAACTGGATGAGGATCAGCCTTCCGTCCGCTCCCGTCCTGTTTTGGAGTTATCAAAGGAGTGGCATCAACTCCATACTTATGCCGAGTCCTCTACTCATGTTCGTATTACAACTTATTATTAAAGCCTCGAAGGTATTCTAATAAAACCAACACTGGTAACCAGAAATTTTCGATTCAACACGCTTGCAAGCAATAATGAGTTCATGACATTATGCTTATTTAAGATATGCAAAAAATCTAAACGTAAGATAGGGTGTAATGGGTGGTCGACCAGTCGGTCGGTCGCCATTGCCGACGCGTAGACCACTGTTACACCGACCACCTTGAGACGCGTCGCAGAAGAAAAAGAGAGAATTGGTCGCATATGCGACTGACTTGTGTGAGGGATGTTTGTGTGTTTGGGTGTTTATTTAACGTATTTTTGTGGGGTATGTTTTTTTTATAGTGTTTTCGATCTCTTAGTTAAATTAAGCTGGTCATGAAAAGAGAAAACTAATTTAACAGCGGAGATGTTGGTCTCTTGATGGTCACTATTATACGGCTGTGTTTGGGAGAGGCTTTAGCTGCTTATAGGGGATTAAACTTTTAAAATAAGTCGGCTTATAAAATAAGTCTCGTTTGTTACACGAGTTTTTATTTATTTATTTAAGATTCACCCTGGTAAAATATATTAATCATATAACCAAATAAGTATAATGGAATGTGATAGAAGTACCACATTAACCTCAAGCAACGCTTGAACAACCCACTAACTCACTAGTGATAGGCTACAAAGCGAAAAGAAAACTAGGAACATACAATAACTAGATCACCAATAGGAAATAACCACTTCAAAAAACATGAATCACCACAACTATCCATAAGCCGCTTCGAATGAGAATGATGCACCAACTGAGATTGCCTTCTTAAAAAACCTTCCCAAGAAAAACACAGTGGAAAAAACCTTGGAGAAGGAAAAAAAGTACGGCTCTCAATTGGAACTCTAACAAACAAACAGAAATGACAAGAGCATCAGCCAACGAATACGAACCCTCCACAAATAACCAACTTTGAAACCAATCTTTAAAATGGAGAATCGACATCAAGAATGCATAAGTGAGTAGGGTGACTTCCAAACATGCAAAAGATCTTTCACGTTCGCCGACTTTTTGAATTTACACGAGAGAAGCTTGAGGTGAATCGTAGACTTGACCATATCAACAACTTGAGCTTCGGATCTCTTATGCTTCTTGAATAGCCTGTTGTTCCTTTCATGCGATATAAAATATGGGCAATTTCATATCTCCCTTATTAAATTTAGAAATTTTATATATGCCCAAGCATGCTTTAAAAGAATTGTACATTATGCATTCAATAGTTGCACTTGGGTATATATAAAATTAATCATTAAAGTAAGGTGATATATGAAATTAACTACTATAAAATAAGCATCAACAGCAAACAAAGCTTCGAAACAACACTTCTAACCGACCTGGACTTCGACAAAGGAATAAGGAACTAAACTATTGCATCCAAAGGATAGAATAGCCTGTAAACTTGCAAAAACCTTCAAAGTATTCCAAACCTAAAACAAAAATTGACAATCAAAGAAAAGGTAATCATGAGAGTTCGACTCCAACCCGCATAACGGGCATTGAAACATGTTTTAGTTAGTATCGCTACTAACATCCCATTGTATCAACATGTCCTAAGTCTTTAACCTCCGCTTCATGACTAGCCACAAGTGAAAAGCATGCCGCGAAATACGATGAGAAAACGAAACCAAATCATACCAATTCACTCTAGAACCATGAGGCCTAATACTCTCCCAAACCATGGCAACTGAAAATGGCTTATAAATCTAGTCATTAGTCCTCCAGAATAACCAATCCCCCATAGAATTCACAAGATTCGGGACAGAAATTAAATTAAGCCCATCCATCATCCGCTCTAATATCGCGAACAGTAGATCAAGTAACCAGCTCTATCAATATCATGGGAAAAGCAATAAGCGAAATAGCCATAAGCCTCTATAAGCTCAAGCTCATTTTTAAGGGCTTATGAAGGGGCTTATATATAGTTAAATTACTTAAATACTTTTCAAAATATAATAGATTATCATGTTAAAACAAAAAATATATCTGAATTTAACTTGATGTATATTTGTGCAATTTTACATTAATAAACTTTATTTCTAACTAAACAAAATAATTTTATAAAAATATAAGCTACACTTATCGACTTATAATATAAGCCTTAGCTATAGCCTAGCATTAGATTGCATCCTTAACCTTATAAATTTCAAAAACCAATATGAAAACAACTCATGATATTTGCGCGGCCACTACGTTACAATATCCTTTCAGACATAAGGACACACCCGTCACTTCAAGACACCAACCATCCAATATAAAACGATAAACAAAAATCTGACCATACTCTGATCATTTTTTTATATATTTTTAAAAAGGTACCATATATAAAACTCTGTGATTCTCTAATCAATAAACAATAAACAAAACAGAAAAAGAAAAAAAAATGCTAAACCCAGAGCTGGAATTACTTCCGCCACTCTCATCACCAACAATCTCATCCATCTCCTCTTCCGATCTCGACACCGAGTCCACCGGATCCTTCTTCCACGACCGAAGCACCACTCTCGGCACTCTCATGGGCGTCTCCACCACTTTCCCAAACATCACGTTCCGCGCACCGTCGCGTCACTACGTCACTCCCACCGTCACTCTCGGTTCCACTCCCGCGCGTGGTGTCACGCGCCGCAGGAGTAATTCCGGCGCGTGTGATCACGCGCCGGAATGGAAGAGGAGGAAGAGGCTGAGGAGAAGGAGGTGGTGGTGGCTGTGTAGTGGTGAGGATTTGAAGCCGTCTTCTTTAGGGGAGTTTTTGGAGGTGGAGAGGAGGTTTGGTGAGGAGGCGGTGTTTGACGGTGAAATGGCGGGGGAGATTAGTGGTGGTGGTGGTGGTGGTGGTCATGGTGGTGGTGGTGGTGGAGGAGGGGGGTTGTTTGCGGATGGGAGGGTTTTGCCGCCACAGGAGAAGTTGGATCAGTGTGACGGTGGTGACTCGATGAGTTCCGTTTGTTCCATTTGTCCGTTTTCGGTTTCTTTTGCCGGGATATGTAGCTAAGTTAAGTTGTATTTATGTATGTACGATAAGTGATGTTTTACTGTATCTGATTTAATTAGTGATGTGGTTCATCATTTAGATTATTGCCTGAACTTAGAAAGTTCACGCATTGATATGCTTATTTTGCACATTTGGTTAAATTTAGGATGTACGCCCGGAAAATGTTGCATCATTGTGAAGGCGTCCAAGAGTAATAAGATTGAGTGCCAGTGTAGATAATAAGATTGAGCTAGTTTGCCTTTGTAAGTTAGGCGTTATCCCTTTTTGACGGAACCATGTAAAATTTTGCTGTCCTTTCATGTGTGATTAGCATTTCATAGTGGTTGTGTTTGTTGTTTGTTGTGTATTCGATTTTTGAACTGAAGTTACTTCTTGTGACAAAATCATGACTTTCATATGTTTGGTTGTGCCATATGCTTGCAAGTTATGTGATATACCTAGAAGTTAAAGGTGTGTGCAGGCATTTACAAAACTGCATATCGTTTATTTACATTCCCATAGACATCATGGATTCATGGTTCATAATCTCTAGGCACAGGTACTTAAGGTTTCAATTTAGGTTACAACACGCTTTAGGGTGTGTGCGCGACATTAAATTTTCAAAGTTATTATAAGATATGGAACTGAAATAGATAAAAAGGGACGCAACAATGTTGGCTTATTTATGATGTGGTAATTTGATACTCTTTGTTTGAGTGTTTGACAAATTGTGATTATCTATTTATAGATATGTTCTGAAACAGTTTGTTGCAGCAACTTTGAAACTGATTATTTGACCCCATAAGTGATAAGATAATTAGAATCAATTTAACTATACTCAAACACTGGAGCCTTGTTACTACTTGAAAGCATAAGTGCAAAAATCAGAAAATCAATTGCATTAGGAAATGCCATGGTCCCCTTTAATTCTTAAATGTCATTTATTATTATCATAAAAGTCGGAATCCCATTTGTTATATACTCCGTAGTTGGCATGTCATGGAAAACCATCTCCATGATGAAATCTATTTTGTGATTGTATGCTGTATGAGTAATTGGCCGCAGATGCCTGACAATGGGAGCTCACAGTATTCACAAGGACTTCATACACTACAATAAGCTGGAAAGTTCCCATATCTCATGAGAAAGATAAAATCAAAAGAAAAGGATGGTACGGTTTAATTTAGACCTACTAAAGCTGTTCTTATTTCTGTAAGAATTCATTGTGCCGCTTGTCTTGCAGAAACATTGTCCCTGTTTTAACCTGTTAGCATCTTTAGTCAACACTTCATTATCTGTTTGGTGTAACCAACTTTAATTAAATTAATGGCCGATGATAATGGGGTTTGAGGGCCCTAAGTGATCCACACCCACTTGAAACTTTATAAAAGGCAAAAAGTTGATTGATTCAGTGTATCTCATAGCATTTCTGTAGCCCCCGCCTCCAAATTTTTTTTTTTATTGAACTACTGTATGTTGCGTTTCACTTGCGTAATTAAGTGTTTTTTTGAGTGAGCAGTTCATATTCGTGTTTATAGTTTCTGTGTGGCCTTGCAAGGATCTGGGTGTATGATGGATGTATGCTGAGATTCTAATCTGTCAATTTGCACTTGGATGTGCACACAAACTTAGAATTAAACCTATAAAAGAACTTGTGTTTTTTATTCATACAAAAAGTATGCGTGATCATGATTCTGGTACTTCTTGGTGTGTTCACAATGTACATTAGTTAAATTTCAGTTATATTATTGCTAATTGGGTCATTCTTGTCTCATAACTTTGACATTTGTACTAAACGAGCCGATTTGCCCGTGCGTTGCCGCGGGGGCGGTTTTTTTTTTCTTTTTTAAATAATAATAATAATTATTATTAATATTATTATATTGTGCTTAATAATTTTTTGGTAACATTGTATGTAGTATGGTTAATTTTGTAAGTTTAAGTTTTGGGCTTTTTATTTGCATTTGAGTTATCTAGTTAAACTTTTGGGCTTTTTACTTTCATTTGAGTGTTTGTTATGTTTGATAAAAACCAACACATTAGGAAAATGCATTGTGGGCCTTTTTTTTGGGCTTTAGAAAAACCAACACATTGTAGCAATTAAGGTAACCCAAAGCAGGAATCAACCACTGTAGATGTGCAATTTGACCCATTGACTTTTTTGGGGTAGTATAATAAAGCTATCATATCAATCAATTTGCTCCAGTTTAGCAACTCAAATTGAAGTTTACAACTAATAAGAGGTCATAATCGAATGCATTTAGATTTTTGGTGATCTTTGCCTTACATGGCTGCATCCATTGTCTTGTTTCCTTTTGTAAGAAGCATCTCGAACCACATCCTTTTTTAACTTTTTTAATTGGCTAAAATTGTAACTTAGCAACGTCCCAGGTTCGAATTCTATGGTTAGTATCAATTCCATTAGGGTCAGGCACATCTGCACATGCCCCATTGGCTGGAAGACAAAAGTTAGCTTATTATGTGGGAAACCCAGGTTCGAATTCTATGGTTAGTATCAATACCATTAGGGTCAGGCACATGCCCCATTGGCTGGAAGACCAAAGTTTGCTTATTATGTGGGAAACCTGGTGACCCAATCTCAATTAGAATCTTTATGGCCAAGCTGTTTATAATCCGACTCATTATTGATGTAACAAATTTGTATAACAGTCGATGAATTCACCTCATCGTTAAGCAATGACTATGTTTAATTTAGACATGACTCCCTGCTTATGATTAGATATTCACATAGTGACTTGACCTTTGCCACATTCAAATGTATTGTATAACCAGAAAAATGCAATAACAGCTGCATCAATTAAAGAAATCACACTTTTTGAACTCAGTTTAAAGACCTAGAATAATATAAACCCAAAGCAACCATAGAAGACTGATCAGGCCCATAATTTGCATCTTTTGTGTGTTAATGATATATGGTAAATGCCAGATATTATAGGTTTACATGTGAACACCACTACCCCAGAAATCAGACTTTAATCTCTGCTATTAACATTTTTGCTCGTGAATCCCTCATATTCATGTCTTCAATTATAATCACCAAATTTTCACTCCCATCAACATCACCACAGTCCACTGCTTCCTTCAACTTATTACAGAAAACAGTTCATGGCAAATTGGCAATTATAACCACAAAACACAACGAGAAATTAAATGACAGACACTTTTCATGCCAATGTTGAAGTATTAGCACAGTATATTTTGTTAATCGAGCTGTGACCGGAAATCTGGAATGATCAAGACGCCATCACGAAGCTGGGAGTTTGAGGGAACATCAATATCCTTATGGGCTTAGCCCGTATAGAATGTTATGCCCGAAATCTGAATCTTGGGGATTAAGTTAGAGCTTTAGGCGCGATATTCACCGGTGTATGTGGATCTTATATGATAATGTAAACTTGTCAAGACATGGATGACCTTTCGGGGATTGTGATTCCAGCCAATATCAGATCCCAAAAGCGGCTAATTAAGTGGCATGACTTAGCTTTCATTCATTCGGTTTAGTTATGGTCCTCTAGGTGTTGCACTGGATAAGCTGTTTCATATGGTGTAGTGGGTGACGCTTCGTTGGCTATCACCTCTTTACCTTTTAATCTCTGTGTTTTCATGATAGGTGGTTTCTACAAGGTCTTGAGAGGGTTTTTTATTTCGTTTCTTTCATGCTGTATATGATATCTAGCTTCGCTAGAGATTTGTTAATGAATTATCTTTGTCATTTAAAAAAAACAGTAAACTTAAATATCATCTCTACTTTGGCACTGGATGCATGTCGCACGATTACTATCGTGTGAAGTGTGAACCATGCACATTAAATTTGCCTCACTTAGATTTCTTGTTGCTATTTTACCTCTTCATATATACTAGTACTTGCTAATGTTGGATACTTGGATGTAATGAAATATGGTGAATCAAACATATCATTTAAGACATGAAGAACATTCTGTTGGAAAAGTATGTCTTATCTAGGTACGTGGGAGTCTAAGTACGGAAAAAGAAAACACCCCTGACTTAGTTTTCCTAGGATAGGTTCTTGTTGTGGTGGATGGGAATTCGATCAGCATGCACCATACGATTCAACAACCATGCATATCTATCACATATTTGAGACGTTGGATAACAAGTCATAATCGGTGATTTTTTTTCATCGGTGGCGTCAGGGATTGGGTTGATCCAAATCCTTTACAAACAATAAGTGTGTTGTTTGACTAGAAAAATAGAGTAATATTTTATTTGTGCATTGAAATGATGCAGGATGTTTAGTGTCTCAACATTTTATTTGGTGATTTGAACCTGCTTAACTGCTTTTCTTTTCTAGCTTTTAGTTTTGGGTAAAATGTACTACTTATTTGATCAAAATTGCCACTTATATGCTAATAACCAAAAGGTTGGCAATGAGTTAATTACTTAAAACGTGCACATGCTAAACTAGCAATACTTAAAACGTGCACATGTTGCAAGTTCACTTAGGCCCCTAGTTCCAAAGGTTTTGAATTTACAGTAAGAGATACTAGAAATATCTTGTTTCATAAGCTTCATCGTTGGTAACTTCGTAGTTGATGTTTCTATCTGTTTCTTGCCAACGCTCCCTTGGTCCCATGCAGCATGATAATCAATGACAAGAATATAGCTTCTTAGAGCATGAGCAATGCAAAAAAGCTTTGATAGCTTTTTGCATTTAATGCCTTAAATGCATACCACATTTAAACCATACCACTTTGAAGAAAGGCTTTTAGTTTGCTAAGTCATTCTAAAAAGCTTTTCAAAAAGCTATGTATCCAATGCACATAAAGTCTTTCAAAAAGCTTATTGAAATAGTAAAAAGCTATTCAAGCTTTGTGCATTGGGGATGCTCTTAGTTACTTCTTTTGTTTGGGGTTAATTACTTGAAAATGTATCATACTCGTCACTTTTTGTTATTGTGTGTATTGAACTTAATTTTTTCTTATTGTGTGTACTGAACTTTCAAATTCCGATTATTGTGTGTATTTTGTGACTATTCAGACATGTAAAATGACCATTGTACCCTTCAAATTTTGAAAAAAGTAAGGGTAAAATGGTCACAAAATACACAGAATAATCCAAATTTGAAAATTTTGTACACACAATAAGAAAAATAAAAGTTCAATACAAACAATAACAAAAAATGTCAAGTATGATACATTTTCAAGTAATTAACCTTTTTGTTTATGGAGGAACTTGGATCATATAGTGGTAAAAGGGACAGCCTAGCTGTAAAAGCTTGCGAGTCTTTATAATTAAGATGCTACTTGTTGTACGTGGCCACCCGCCCGAGCCATATAATCCTAAATCATAGAGGCCTTGTAATATATGTGTGATAATAATGTCATGGATTCAAAGTCTTGTTTCCCTAATCATAGAGAAAACGTACCGATGGAGCCTTGTTGCACAAGAAACTAGCTTGATATCTTTGTTGTTATAGAATGATTAATTGGGGCTCCACAAGAGACCGATCATTGAACCTTAAAAGACTTGTATTCCACAATTAATTATTGTTTGGATTTGGACGACGAAAAACAAAAGTAAAGATGAAAGAGGTGACCTATACGCAATGTTTTAAAAAATCTTCATTCTTAATGATGTATGCTTTCTTTTCACCTTTTTCTTGAAACAGCAATTGACCATGAAAAGTTACACATGGTGATTCAGAAAATGGCTTCTCTTTTCTTCCTAAAAACATTTTTGTTCCGGAAAATGATTGTTATGCTTAAAGATATGTGTAACAAGATGAGAAAATGCATGAGTGATCATGTGTCAAACTTTTAATATTATACTCGTATTATAAATTAACTTGAATTTGATAATTCTTTTTGCTTACAACATAAGAACATAGGATACCTTCTTCAAAAGGTTTAAATGTGCGAAGAAGATATGATATACCCTAGTTGTTTCTCGTACTACATTCTAGTACGTTCATTTAATTTATATGATCATGACTTGACAAATTAAGTATCTTCAATAGGACTTAGATTTTCGACTCCAAAAGTTAAATGCTATAATTCAAATAACTGGATAAATAATGTATTTTGTCAAACACGCTAGAAACATCATGGATCATATATTAATCTTTGTCGTTATATAGAATGATTGATATCTTTGTTACATGTTTCTGTTTAAATAATGTATTTCGTCAAACACTACAAACATCATGGATCATATATGTCCATTTATTAATCTTTCAAAAACATGAACACATCATTATACAAATAAAGTCAAATACACGTAACAAAAAAGTATCAAAAGTATATGCTGAAATACAAATTGCATGCATAATGCTACTACAAATTGCATGTATTATAAATAAAAAGTATATGCTGAAAGATTTCTCATTTTACGTTTTCTACATGCATTAGCGCCATAAAATTTTGGCTAGCATAATAAGCTAGCTAGCCTACTCCAAACGTATCAAAAACAGAAACATGTAACAAACAAAGAAGGCCTTTTAGGTTTCTTCTAGTTTAAGTTGACCCAGAAAATATATAAGACCAACATATATTATAAACAAGAAATAAGTCAACCAACTACTTGAAATTTTATACGTTTACACTCAAGAAAAAGAAAGTCAATTAGTTTCTTCTTTTTTTCATGTTTTGTATGCCACATTAAAAATAAAAGACTAGCCATACAGTCATATGGCCGGTCATATGTACAAATGTTAAAAACAAAAACATGTCACTTTCAAATGTCGATATATTGTTAATTAGGTTGCATTTCTCCAACTGCGTGAACATTTGGAAATGTTTTGGTTCGCCAAACTTCCTAGCTATCGTTGTCAACAATATTATCATATAGCTAACGTCACGACATCTGTTTGAAATACGTTTCATACAGACGTGTGAAGAGGTTAACAATGCTAATTAAACTCAAGCTTGGTTACGAAGCCAAAAGAACGGTAGCTCCAAAATCGTAATACATTATATAAACCTATGTATATATGCATATCTATATTAAAAGATAAGATTAAAATGTCAAAATCAACATCTAGATCTTTTTAGATCTTGAATGTAAAACTATAGCTAAGAAGGTCCCTACAAAACAAAGGCAACCCCAAATTATGAAACTTGTTTGGTAACATTTCATGCCAATGCATTTACCATTGCCGTTTGCAAGTCCATGCTCACGGTAAAGTAATGCTGCCATGTCTCCAAACAAGAACGACCCTATCGGGATATTAGTGACTAGAACGTTATGGTTCACACCGAAGTTCTTGGCCCCAAAGAGCTCGGCAGTGGTTGATACAGATATTGAAGTTATGGCACCCGTGCATATCCCTATCGTAGCCGTGCTTATATAAAGACACAAGTTGTTATCGTTTAGTAACAAGAAGAACGACGCAGTCATTGGCACCATCATTAGAGCAATCAAAGCCGGTCTCGAAACTTTGTACTTGGCCCTAAACAAGAAAAAAAATCATAGTGTGAGCATTTAACTTTTAACCATTACATTATTAATGATTTGACAAGGTTCAATTGTTGTGCAAAAGTTTGGTAGCAAACTAGCAATTGTAGCAAATGAAAATAAATGAGCTACCAAAAAGGGTGGCTCATATAGGACTTAGAATTGAATTTATTCTCAACCATATTATTCCATATCACATTGAATGACACATTAAAGATATATGTACATCACGACCTTTTGGGGAGTCTAAATTGTGAGGTTAATTAGAATTCCACGATAATAAACTTGAACGTAACAAGTGCTATTGATCATGTATTAAAAGAAATAGGCCCTTACCACTTATCAGCATTTATATCATGATACATGGAATGACAAGACGTATATAGAGTAAATATGTAACGGTGCAAAAACAGAGGTTCATTATGACTCACATGGCAAACTTATAATAAACAAAGAAATAGTAACAACTCTTTTGATAGTCATTATTTGTACGTTTTACTTATTTGGGGCAATTATGATTAGGCATCGTACTATACGTTTTATTTTCATTTCGCCTAACTTGTAATGAGGCAAATTATTGTGTTTTGTTTCTTCTTTACGTACCGGGACCATATAAATCAGACACGAATGTGCAAAAGTCAAATATCAATGTTATGTAACGGTGCCAACAACATAAGTTTGCATTGTTATAACCCATTAGATAAACTTATAAAAAATTATATGTTCCTAGTCCAAATAAACCATATATATCCTGATTTCATGATATGTCACTTTGTTCACATCCTTGTTAAGACGACACAAAGTATAAGATCTAATATAAATTTTTACTAAGCAGGTTCAATTTCCTTACGAAATATGCAAATTAAGAATACAAAACTTATCTACCTTTTTTTCAGGTAGGTATTGCAACTTCAAATAATCAGTTTTGAAGTTAGACAAATTTATTGTGGGAATTTAATTTTCCGATCCATGACAGCCAGATTTGAAAATCATGTAATCGGTACACAAGTAAAACTGATTTTTAGGGAGTAAATTTAGAAAAGCCACCAACTATGGCGTTAATTTCATTGCATATTAATTAGTCTAGCTAGTTCTTCATGGTCGTAGTAGTGACGCTAAATAATCTCACCCAAACACCTATATAATCAACTCATGCATCAATTCAGCCAAAATCTTCCTTTGTTGCTTAATTTCATAAAAGCATGTTAATTATATTGCTCTAGTTGCCTAAACAATAATGCGAAAGAACAGTACGTATAACACAACAACGTTATATGGCATAAAATATAAAGTTTAAACAATAACGTTAATCTTTGAAGTTATTAAAAAGACTGATGTATTATATGTCTCTTATACCTTCTAGTTAGTTTATTTTAGTGAAATTTGGTTTAACAAAATTGGTGTGAACATGAACCGAAGTAAAGAAATTACCTTGTGATATGGTAGTCAAGGATGCAAGGAAATATGCGACCAAAGAAACCAAAGGAAGAAGCCAAAGAGACCAAAGAAGAAGTCTTTGAACTTCCACGAGACTCAACAATTTGTCCCAAATTATTCAAATACACCATTCCAACTGTTGCACCAAACAAGTAGACAAAAAAATACAACCAGAAATTCAATGTTTTCACCATAACTTTAGCCTCCATTTCTTCATCATCACAAACAAATACCCCTTCATCTTTCACCCCATGTTCATTAACCATTCCTTGATCATGTTGAATCTCCATGCTACTCTCATCACAAACCCTTTTACCACCACTTCTTATCAAGCACTTATTATCCATTTTCTCTCTTATTTTTTCCATTATGGGGACTACTAATGGTGCTACTAAGAACACAAACATACCGATTAATATGACCAAGGGAGGGCATAGCCGATTTCTTACTCCTAAGCTTGTGATCACAGCATAAGTTCCTGTAAATATGGTGATAGAAAAGATGACAAGAAACCCTCCTGATAATTTCTTGGATCTCGCGGTAGTTATCACACGAACTAAAGGTGAAGCGATCAAGCAAACTACAAGGGGTAAAATGCAATTCAACATAAGATATGTTTTTGCTTGTTCTAATGATGTTAGAATTTTTCCATTGTAAACAACATCAACTACATCTGCATAAAGCTTTGCACTTAACCCTTGATAACTTGTCGATAACCCGACTGCTAGCTGTCGATCAAAAGGGAAATTTTGTATCGCGATTACATAACAAACCGTATTAATCCAACATATACTATTTCCCGCCAAAACTGTCAGCAAAAAAACAAGACTATATGGCAAGGAGGACACTTTATTTGTCACAAGAAAAAGATACTGAACACCATAGCCAACGAATCCTAGTGCCGAACCAATTAAAAGAACGAGCCAAAGAGGGAGATAAACCGCGGCTATACCCGATACAAAACCAAATAGTTTCCCTGCGTCAGACGCGAAAGCTAAGTTGTTGAGTTGAAGTTGTGAGAGTGAAAGAAGAAGCTTAAGTTGAGATGAATAAGCCGGAAAGTTTGAGTTTGTTGCACTTATGGATTGAAGCCAAATGGTACCAACTAAGCTTAACCACTGAAGAGACATTTTCTTGAATAATATTAGGGTATTTTTAACAATTTGATATATGGGTTTATAAATATATATGGAGTGATTTAGTGCTTGTGTTTCTGTGTGTGTTTGAGTGTGGGAGATATATATGGTTTAATGTAAGGCCACCACCATTTTGGTACACATGGGGTTCGTTTGGAGAGTAATAAGCTAGCATATGATATGAATGCAGCAAGGAGACATTAATGGAGTTGCATACGCAAGAATTACATTTTGCTTACATCAAAGTGTCTAAATCATTTTTATTCTTTCATTCTTTACCAAAAACTATTTTAATCCATTGCACAGATTAGTATATCACGTCATATAATATGAGTCGAGTTCATTTCTTTTTAACTGAAACTTAGTACACATTGATTGGATGTAATTTTTTCGAATAGCTAATACATATATGGAGGTTACTGTACGTTCCTTTTTTTTTTTTTTTTTTAATTTAATAGCTTATTTTGGTTGCTTAACTTATAAAAATAAGTACATTAAACATGATATTTGGATACTAAACGTATAAAGAATATACGTTCACTCGGTTCAACAATAACTTATTTCAAAAATGATCTGAATTGCATGCATATTTAGTAAGTTCGGTAACCTTATTAAACGAAAAAAAGAAGAATATAACCCTTAGCTGAAAAAAAGGAGTCTGCAGTAATTTTCATATGCATTAACTCTTTTTTACACAATACCGGCCAAAGTATGAAAAAGTTGTGTAAAAAACTACAAAACAAATATTAAATACTTTGACGTCATAAAGTCAAAAAATAAATACTATATTGTCGAAATCTAAGTACACATTGATTGTTTGTGAAACTAATTATTGATTGTTTGTGAAACTAATTTAAGATTTCCCAACAATCCTGCAACCCTATTTAAAGTTACAGTTAACAGGGCAATATATTTCAAACTTATACGGATCTTTTGAATATGCAATATTTTGGCATGTGTAACTAATTAAACGTTTCATACTTTCAGTTTGGTATGCATGTGATATCATTTTGTTTCTGAGCTATAAGTTTGATTTATTTATGTTTGCTAGATTAACCACATGTATTTTATTAAACCCTTATTGACCGGTTTTACGTCCAAAATAAATAAGTTATTAAATCGTGTACATCATAACTAAAGAAATACGGGGACATGATGTTGCAACTTGCAACAAGAAAATATAAAGAGGGAAACTTTAAAAACAAGAACTAGAACACAAGCTATATTGGAAACTAATCACCAAACCTAACGTACTATATGTTTGCGGCAAATAAATCTCACTTTCTTTTAAATTAAAGGGTTTGATTGATTTATGTTTGCTAGATTAAACACTAGGGACGGAACCAAGGGTTTTCGAGAACCGTATGATTTTTTTTATAAAGTGTTAATTTTTTTTATAAAAAAAGAACACATCAATTTTTCCTAAATCTTAAATGCACTCGGTTATCGAAATGTGTTTCTAGTATTATTTAGTTGAGTGTTTTGCAAAAGAGATAGTAAACTGTATTGGTTTAGAGATTGGTGATGACGTGTTTTCGTTGTTAGTTGACGAGTCTAGCGACGTGGTTATGAAAGAACAAATGGCTATGGTTTTGAGGTATATTGACAAATTTGGAGTTTTAAATCAGATATTTATTGGTATTATTCATGTAATGAATACATCTTCATCACCTTTAAAAGCAGCAATTGATTCTTTATTTAAATTGTAATAGGTAAGAGGTCCAAATTAAGTCTTAAAGATCTTATATTTGGGTTTCGCTAATATCTAGGATTGAGCTTAATTAATGAAGATAATTTTTTTAATCAAAAAATGCATTTAATAAACATTTATTCATCTCTAAAATTATCGCAATTAATCATCATTTTGATATTAATTAACTCTGGCATTCTTTATATATATAGCTAAACAAATGCCCAGTGGGTAGAGATTAGCAAAACCCCTTATATTTTTTACAAGTTATTATTTGTCTAACATGTAACATGTTAATTGAATCTTTGATACAATTGCAAGGACAAGGATACGATGGAGCAAGAAATATTTGTGGTGAGTTTAATGGTTTAGAAGCTTTGATCCTAAAAGAAAATGACTCGGCATTTTATGTACATTGTTTTGCTCATCAACTCCAGTTAGTAGTTGTGGCTATTGCGAAAAACCACATGAGTGTTAGAGACTTCTTTGATGTTCTATCCACGGTGACAAATGTTGTTTTGGCTCTTGTAAATGAAAAGATATTTTGTGAGAAAGTCACAAAGAAAGACTATTAAAAGAAATAGAGAAACGTGAAACATGGAAAATAACAAGAAGTTACTCTTGCATGAGCTGGAGATACAAGATGGGATTCTCATCTAGAACCATCACTAGTTTGATAAAAATGTTTCGGAGGTTCTTAAGGTGCTTCACTGTTTTCAGGAAGAAGGTGATAATATCTCTAATCATGGAACATCTACTGGTCTTATAAAGTGTTTCAAAACACTTGATTTTGTGTTTTATCGTACTTGTTGTTTCATATATTGGGTCTTACTAATACATTGTCATGACATCTTCAGAAGAGCGATCAAACTATCTTAGAGGCCGTTTCATTGGTAAAAGGAACCAAAAGAGCATTGCAAGAGTATAGGGCAACATGTTTTGCTTCACTTTTGAAGAACGTAACTTTGTTTTATGGTAAACATGATATTGAGATGGTGAATATGGTTGACATTCATTCAAGAGGCCTTAGGAATAAAATTACAAATCAGCATCATTTTGAGGTTGATATATTTAACAATATTATGAATATGCAACTTCAAGAGTTTGGAGAACTTTTTAGTGAGGGGAGCACCGATTTACTAGACTATATGGTGGCACTAAGTCCACATGATTCACTTTAAGAATTTAGCGTATCAAAGTTAGTGAAACTTCGTAAGATGTATCATCGTGATTTTACTTATAAGGAAAGGTTAATTCTTCCTATGAAACTTGGAGTCTATTATCAAATTATGCGTAATGATAATGATTTTGATTTTGCTAACTTGGATAACATTTTTAAACTTGCTAAGAAGATGGTAGAAAAAAAAAGCATGCATCTCAACGTTTTTGGTTTATCGATTGTTGAAGTTGGCTTTAGTTTGCATGTTGCTACTGCTACTGTTGAAAAATGTTTTTCTAAAATAAAACTCATTAAAATTGATTCATTGAATGGGCGATGATTATTTGAACTGCGCTTTAACTTGTGCTACAGAGAAACAAGAACTTATTAATGTTACAAATGATGGTGTACGTAAGCATTTTTTTGCTATAGAAGATCGTAGAATCCCTGATTAGAAGGTAATATATATGTTCATTTATTTATCGTTTTAATGAATTCTCTTTCATTCACTCTTTACATATTACGGTTCAACATTTTTTATGCACCCGGTTATATTTGGTTTTAGTTTCGTCCCTGTTAAATGCATGTATTTTATTAAATGGCAATCGATCATTTGATATCATGTACATCAAAATTAAAGAAACACGAGGACATAATGTAGCAACTGATAATGTTGCAACAAGAAAATATAAAGAGGAAAACTTTATAAATAAGATCTAAAACATATGTAACAAGCGATCTTGGAAACTAATCTGATATGGGTAAGCACAAAATGCAAATAACGGATTTTCAGAATTGGCGGGAAAAGCTGTTATGCTTTGACCAACATTGATTTCACTATAAATAATTGATTTCATTTCACTTTTCATTTTATCCAATTCTATTGTAACAATTCTCTTCAATATGTAATAAACTATCAATTCATCATACTATAACAAATCACTTTGGATTTCATTCTTGTTCATTGAATTCCTTAATATTGTGATTAGTGTTCTTCATTTCTTTGTGAAGTCTAGTTCAACTATAATCAAGTGGTATCATAGTTATGATCTTGGCAACAAGATTCAGTTATTATACTAATTAAATCATATTATTCTTTACATTTTCGCGCCTAATCTCAAATACGTACCAAATTCAAACCATTTCCATTTTCTAATCAAAAAAACGTATTAATTGTGTCGTTAACTGAGTCAACTAAAGTTCATGGTTGGTTAGCTATATTTCTTGACAAGGTTGTTAGGCTTTCGGTGAAATCTGTTAATTTTTCAGTGACTTTGTTTTTTGTCGTTCTTTAAACTCAATAAGATGACGTGTTTAGAACTCATAGCGATCACGTGAATAGCCCATTAGTGTTTAAATTCTCTATTCACAAACCTATGATCAGTGGTGTTTGGTTAAAGGAGATCAAGAACAGTTAATGGTTGTAACTATTGCTAAACAGAAGCCAAAGTAGCCATAGTTAAACTTAACCATGGTGATGATAAACAGAAACTCAAATGCTCAAAAGTAAAGCAGTGAGTCTAGTAATGTTGAAACACAAACTCTAACTAAATTGTGTCCATTAGTCAAGAGTTTGAATGACAAGATGAATGGATTATGTTTTCTTTTTTCAAGAACATGCTACTACTGAATATGCTAAGATCAATGCACTGGTACAAAAGTAGTATTGGTCACGCCAGAAATGTGTGACGATATGCATATAGTTACACACGTTTTTTTCGTTGTGTGTCACCAAAGGTCCCACCACCGTAGGTGGCATCTGGTCACATTGTTGAGTTCGTGAACTTTTCCATTGAAAAAGAGTGACCAAAACCCCGAATATGTGTGACAAATTAGGCACAAGTTTTGTTGGATTAGTCATTATCAGTGACCGTAAACACTTTATAGTCACACGAATGTTTTTTTAGAGTAACTATTTTTCAACCTTTGGCCACATAAATATATAATATATGTGACATTTGAGATGATATATTCAATTAAATGTGTATTTTGTGTGACTATTTTCCATCCTGTGGCCACATGAATACATAATAAATGTGACGTTTGTGATGATTTAGTCATACAATGAGTGTTGTTTTTTTTTGGAGTTAGTCAAATACATTTTAAAACAAAGTGGCCAAAAGTGTTAATAAATGTGACCATATGCTGTTTAAAGTGAAGAAATGTGTATTTTGTGTGACAATTGATCATCCAATTGCCACATGAATTTTATGTTTGTGTGGCCTTTTGTCATATTTAGTCACACAAAGCATGTTTATTTTGGGTATTTAGTCACATACAATTAAATAAACACTTGCCAAAAGTGTTAATAAGTGTGACCATATGCTGTTTAAAGTGAAGAAATTGTATTTTGTGTGACTATTTATCATCCAATGGACACATGAATTTTATGTTTGTGTGGCCTTTTGTAATATTTAGTCACACAAAGCATGTTTGTTTTGGGTATTTAGTCATATACAATTAACTAAACAGTGGTAAAAAGTGTTAATAAGTGTGACCATATGCTGTTTAAAGTGAAGAAATGCATATTTTGTGTGACTATTGATCATCCAATGTCCATGTAAATTTTATGTTTGTATGGCCTTTTGTAATATTTAGTCACACAAAGCATGTTTATTTTGGGTATATAGTCACATACAATTAAGCAAACAGTGGCCAAAAGTGTTAATAAGTGTGACCTGTTTAAAATGAAGAAATGTGTATTTTGTTTGACTATAGATCATCCAATGGCCACGTGAATTTTATATTTGTGTGGCCTTCTGTAATATTTAGTCACACAACGAATAAAGCAAATAGTGACCAAAACTGTTAATAAGTGTGACTATATACATCTTTTAGTCACATTTAAGAAATCAATATATATCAAAACCAGGGTTCTAAATATCCCGCTATAGCGGCGCCAGAGCGGCACCATAGCGCGAGGCGTGGCCTCCATGTTACGAAACAGACCAAGGCGTTGTCTCTTGGCGTAGCGTGCGATAAAGCGTTATAAGGCGTGATAAAGCGCGCTATAGCACAAGGCATAGCGCCTTTTTTGAAGCTTTTAGGATTTTCTTTTTTTTTTTTTGTTAAAAAAATATTTACTAGACTTGAGCTTATTTAAAAGTACTTATTCGGGCTTAGTAAATCCATAATTGAGTTTTAAGCCTATTAACTAACTAATATTTACAACTTTATAAATATTTTTTATCGCTTTGAATCATGCCTTAAAAACGCAATGACGCAACGCTTGACTATGTCGCTTCGCCACGCTTCACGCTATTTATAACCTTGATCAAAACAAATTCAAATATATTTCAAAACAAATTCAAATACAATAAAATTGTAAATATAAAATTCGCATATAACTCTATACTATAGGACCTCCTTTTATACACCAAGGAGTCCTAGTCGGCTTACAATACTTTCCTAAGTATCTATAATCTTTCTCATAAACAACTAATACATATCATACTATACAAGAAATACTAACTATATGAAACAACAACACTAACTTATAACTAGCAGTTGTAACTAATACATTAGCAGTATTAACTTCGAGCAGTCTTAATCTCTGAGCAGTCTTCACTTTATACTAGCAGTACTAACTTTCACTAGCAGCACTAACTTTTGTACTAATCTCATCATCTAGATATTCTCCGTCTCTGTTTTAAGTAGAAAAGACAAAAGTTATAAGCACATACAATATCCTTTCTTGCCATCGATGACTGTGTTTGATTTGTATGTGTATGTGCATGTGCTTGCATTTAAGAGATAAGAAAACATTTACCAAGAGCCGACGGAAAAAGCGGTCTGATGTGTCATCTGCTTTCAAATACCAATTTTGCTGTAGTTGTAGAACAAAACAAGCAGACAGTTTAGTGTTATTAATCTGTATGAATTTAAAGGGGATCACAAACAGTCACAATGATATGGTTAGAAGTTATAGTATTACGAAATGCAAAAAAACATGCACCAGTCCAGAATAGCACCTAAAACCTACAATGGTACAAAAGGTTAGTAAACCAACTTGGTATACCTTATCTTGGAACTCTTTTTCTGCTTCAGAAGATTCAAATGCATTGCCTTCATCCCAGCTAGCAGCAGGATGGTTAGCCACCTGTTCCATTAAACAAGGAAGTTAGGACCCCAGAATGCTGACTTGAAGAAGGGGCTTTCTTAGAAGAATTCCCACTTAGACTAAGTTTCCCGTTGGTAAGACGTCAGATGCTTATCAGCAAGGTTTTGTGTAAGTTGGCAGAAAGTGCCAACGTCATCAACCAAATTTGCTTTTTGCATCCTTTGACCGATACCATGAACCATGAATACTAGATGCCGTACAAGGACCTGCAAAAAGTTGAATACCAAAACAATTTTATTGACTGCAATTTACAGGTAATGGATCAATCCGTTTATGACTGATAACCATAAATTGAGCTTGAAAGTATTATAAACATAGAGCCTGAGAAAAACGCAATTAGTTTTACCTGTGAATAATAATCGTCAATTTCTTTCTCTATCTGCTGACGTAACTCATCCTATAAACAGATGTTATGAACTGTAAGAAACCAAGGCACTAATAACGCTGCATAATATAAGATCTGCCAACCATGAAATAGTAAAAATATACATGGGTTGGCTTTGGTGACTGAGATGGAGCATACCCACGCCTAAATTTAATTCTAGTCCCTCGAAAATGAACTCTGCCAGAAAATCCAGATGAGGGATTTTTTAGCCAGGCATCCCATGTATCATCCTCACCCGTGAAAATAGCATGTAGCCCCTGCAAGAAACAAGTAACGTGATTAATGCTAACATAGAAGACGACAAAATTAGATGTCCCGAATATAAGTTTAGCATCAAAAACAAACATACGGGTTGCATATCAACTCGGGCAACAAATAATATACAATTGGTTGAAATGTTCTGCAGTGCCAAACCTGGAACGAATAAATGTGAAACACATTACCAAGCAAGCAAATCACTCACATTTGGTACAAATGAAACAGTTTCACAAAAAACAACCATATTTGAGTTAATTTCCTATATAACATGTTAATACAAATATCGCCTAAAAACGTTATTTATATTTTACGATCTTTGCTAAGTTTTGTTAATGACAAAATATGAACTTTAGTTTATAGTAATAACATCACTTTAGTTTTAAGTCTTGTATAACTAGGTTTACATTTTTTTTTTAAACAAAACATTGTTTTTATTTCTTTATTTAAAAAGTGTCATGTCACATCATGCAATTATGGTAAGCTTGTGTGTTTGACTTACCATAATGTCTTACACATTTTTGGAAGCATTCCATTTTTGATTCAATGTGTTTAACTAGAATTTAGTTGATATGATCTTGGTTGGTTTGGAAAGATTTATTGCAAAACCTACTGCAAGCCTGGCGAAACCCTGGTGGTACACGGGCGGAACCCATCTGAGGGTTCCGCCGTATCCGCCAGACCTGCTGTTTGTTTTGCTATAAATACCAAGCCACTTGCTAATTTTCATCCATCACTTTAGGACATATATTTCACATATTCTTTCAACTAACTCAGTAACATTTGACTTGTGTGATCCTATTATGTAGCAAGGGAGTTCACAAGTTCATCCAAGAAGTTACAAGTTCCAACTCAAAAGTTGCAAGACTTGTTAGCTTTGTTATGTATAAGCTTTGGTAGTTTATACTTCATTTGTATTGTGTGTAGAAGTGATCGGTTAGTATTTTAGGCCTCAAAATACAAAGTGTGACGGGATTTGTTGTACCCTTGTAAAAGAACTAACGGGAGTGGTTGTACCCTTGTAAAAGAACTCGACATCTAGCTTAGTGTCGGTAAAAGTGTAAGCAACGACGGGAGTGGTTGTACCCTTGTAAAAGAACTCGACATCTAGCTTAGTGTCGGTAAAAGTGTAAGCGACGTTGTAAAGGTTTCTCCACCAGGAAAGGAGCTTGTTGATTAGTGCTTATAACTCTCGAGTTGGAAACTCAGGGCGTGGATGTAGGGCAAGGAAAAAGAGTCCTTGTAGCCGAACCACGATAAACAATCGTGTTGTGGTTTGATCATTTCTCTCTTTGTCTTTGCTTATTACATAGTGTCTTTAGTTAGAATCGTTAATTACACGTAAAGCTTTTCAAAGAATTAAACAAGTAATTTGAGTTTATATCTTTAAACAAACGTAATGTTTTGAAAGATAATCAAGTTAAAAAGCGGTAAACTATTCAACCCTCTTCTAGTTTTCCACAATTGGTATTAGAGCTACGTTACTCAAGATCTTTAAAATATATTGTATTTTAAAACTTGGATCGATCCATGGATTTTGAAAATCTCAAAGAAAGGGCAACCTATTCAAAACCCACCGCTATTTGAAAAAGAAAACTTCCTTAAATGGAAAAGTAAATTTGAAAACTATGTGAAATCAATTGATCATGATCTTTGGCATATTATTTCTATTGATGATTTCAAACCAACGAAAACAAGTTTTGAAAACCAAGATGACTATCCTAAACTTGATAAAAATACTAAAGCTAAGATAATGATTTATAAAGCTTTACCAAAGACCGAATATGAAAGAGTGTATTTTTGTCAAACGACTAATGATATTTGGAAAAATATGTTAAACTTCCATCAAGAAATTTGTCAAGTCAAAGATGATTAATTTGCTCTCACATATGAATTAGAAGTCTTAGAAAAATTAATAGATAGACATTTAGTTGAAATAAATACATGTGCTACTAGTTTAAATGTTTTAAATGAAGGTGTAAGTGAAGATGATTACTTACGTCGAGCTCTAAGTGGACTTGCTTACGCTTCATGGAATGACACGGATAAAGATGAAGCCTACTATCCAGTTTGTGAGTATCAACTAGATAAAACATCAAGCAAGGTACAATTTGAAACCAAACACTTTTGCTTTGACACATTTATCCTAGAGTTTTCTAAACTAGAAAATGAGTCTAAACTTTTATGCAACATGGACCTAAAAACTATCTTTAACAATGAACCTTCAAAATCTCTTGTGAATAATTTTGAAAATGAAATCATGTTAAAAGATAAAATGTCTAGACTTGAGAGTCATGTTGAAATTGATCTAGAATGCAAATTATGTCTAGATTACAAACATGAAATTCAAAGACAAAATGAAAAAGGAAAAATCCTTGCTAAATTTGAAGAAAGTTCAAAAGCACTTGAAAGCTTTTTGAAAAGTCAAAAGTAATTTAGTGATAAAACCGGATTAGGATTTAACAAAAATGCACCATCAACAAGTAAAACGAAACAAGTTGTGTTTGTGAAACCTAGAAGAGAATTGTAGGAGTAATTATATCTCTAGTAGGAGCTCATGATAAAAGGATAAAGATATCATGTTCAATACTTTTATGTGTTTGTCTAACCTCCTTGGATTCATAAGTATTTGAGTTTAGCTCTTCTACGAGTCAAGATAATTTGCTTAATGATTATCTTCTTGGTGGCTAATCTATGGAGCTTAAAAGGTACACGTCTCTTCAACTTACCTTTCAGTGTTTCATGTTGATTAGCATTACGATCTGTCATGGGTGATATTAGTAGTTTTTACTCTAAGGTGGTTATGTTGTGTAAGTAACAATAAGGATTAGATCCTTCGTGATTAAAGGATTTAGACACTACTTCTAGTAGGAGATATAAGGTGTTTTACCTCTTTAAACTTTCGGGAAAAGACACGAGTAACTCTTGAGTGAGTGTCACTTAATACTTATCTACAAGTGAGCTAACTAAGAATCTCCTAAGTGATAAGACAATCAACACTTTTGTGATTCTTGCAAATCTAGCAAAACCACAACATTTCATAGATATTTGTAGTACAACGTCTTTTGACATTATACCTTACATTTTCAATTGTGTATCAACCATTCTTTTGTTAAAGTTTCATATAAGACACACAAAGAAAAATAAATCATTTGAATTCATTAGGATGATTGGGAGAAAATGATTTATAAACATCTAGGATTTGCACATCAAATTTGACCCATAGTCTTATGATGTTGCATCTCTTGGACATTTACACTCATAGTGTTTTAAGTAAATAAACCCAAAGAGTCGAGGAGTCATTGAATTTAACATTCGATGAAAGACCACCTTTTTCTAAGATATCATCTTTGGTAGATGATGACTTACTCGAAAGTCCAACATTGATAAGACAAGTAAGTCAAGATCAATAACAAGGAAGATGAACTATTAAAATTGAAAAACAACATCTTTTCGTCTTGTGTCAAACATTGAGTCAAGCAATATTGATAAGGTCATAAAAACTTGAATCATGGGTCATAGTTGTGATTAAAACAAATTTGATAAAATTTGTTTTTGGACATTAGATTAAAGTAACAATTAAAAAAAAAATAGATTTTTCAAAATAGAAAATAATGAAAATCTATGAAAGACTTTTTAACAACCTAAGCAAGCTCCAAAAGCAAGGAATAATCACTCAAACACATTCCTAGTTATTCGCAAGTTCACAATGATTAAGTTGTTTATGACTTATCAAGAATGAGATTAGTGAATCCGTAGGTAAAACTAATCATAGAGAAATGTCTGGAAGTTTACATGTTCTCACAACAAATAGATCCAACATTATGTTTAGTGTTTGTCTATGTGCTCATTTTAGAGAAGATCCTAAAACAGCTCTTTAGGAAGAGCTTGTTTGGATACATCAAAAGGTACTACACAACTAGGATTATGGTATCCCAAAAGAACGGGATAGAAACCATAGTGTATGCCAAATGGAATTATGTAGGCAATAAGTTGATAAGAAAAGCACAAGTGGTACTTGCACCTTTATACTTACTTACCCAATGATTCTCCAAAATGCTTAAGGTTCTCAAATTAGTATTGGATGGAGAAGCACGTCAACAAGCTCCACTAGAACAAGCAAACTCGCGTCAACAACAGAATTCCTCTTATCAACATTTTTATCCCTTCAACAAAGGAAGCATCAACTTCAGCGACAATCTAATCCATTATGTTCTTAATTGACATATTGTGATTCATCATCATCGCCTTGGTAAAAATGTTCATTGAGGAACATCTCAACCAAGAAAGTCTTATACGTTTACCATATTGTCGACGTTTTCACGAAACCTCTTGAATGTGAATCATTCATCCTCCTGAGACTTAGTTAATGACTCATGAGACCTAAAACCTTAGTTTTGAACATTAGGATAAAACCACAAAAATCAAGACAAATCCTTTTTATTTTTTCCTCTGTTGTACCCGCGGAACCTTGAGACCAAACGGGCGGAACCCTCCCTTTGGTTCCGCCTAGTCCGCCGAATCTGCAGCATGCTTTATCCTAAATTCAAAACCAAACACCTCTTAACTCACTGCTTCAACTTACAAACAGCTATCACTCACTCACAAACACCTTACCACACGAAAATTAGGGACCTTACTCACATCTCGTACCAATCCAATCAACTTTGTAAGTGTTCTTATCATAAGTGCATTTTCAATCAAAGTCTAACATGTTCATACATTAACTAGAATCTTAGGGTTTATGCATAAACTTGGTGATTCATGAAAAACCTTGGTCGTAAACTAATCACAATTTCCATTAGTTAGGAATTGTATCCTTTTTGTTATCTGTATGATTTACCAAGCACACCAAGTTCATTGTCGTTCAAAAAAATCACTCGAACACCACCTTTCACAACATTGTTAATACAAATGAAAAACGTCATTGGAGCATCACTTGCATAATGTCTCTTGAATGCTAAAGGGAATACATAACCAATATGTATTTTCAGGTACATTCAAATGAAGCTACATTGAACTAGGAACATTTAGGTTATCTTTTGTTTTATAACAAAACTTGCATTATAAAACGTTTTTGAGCATCAAAATGAGTCAAGATAACCGCACCTCCACATTGTTTTCATATAGACACACACTAGAACACCCACATTACAATAGTCGTTTACTTAGACTAAAATGTGAAATTTTGTTTTTCTAGGAAACATCATGCCTCCTCTAACCCACAACGACCACAAGGACACCATTAAGTACCTACCCAAACACCACAAAACCAAAGGTCTTACTCAAACTCAAATCGATGTTTTCAAAGCCTTAGAAAAATGATATGTCCATGAGGGTAGAACCATTGATCCATCCTTCTTAGAAGGTACAAACCTCTACACGGAACTTGCCACAATCAACTTAGAGATAAAGGAGCCTATTTGTCCTAGGTTTATTTTAGAATTCTATGCATCCGTCACTCTCTCCACGGATGAGTATGGTCGCATGTCTATTAACTTCATGGCTTGTAGTCATCAATACTCTTTCTCTTTAGAGGAATTTGCTCAAATCCTAGGTGTCCCAAACCATGGTACTTGCATCTACTCCGACAAGCATTCCCTCTCAACTCTAGACACACTCATTGACCGAATCCATCCCTATGATACCCCTCTTGTGTCCAAGGATGAACTTCGTGACCACCTCTTCATTAGGACCACCAACACTAGGAGAACCCGAACCGGAAATGAGGTCAACAAGGACCCATATGGAATGGAACTCAATGAACTCAAGCCCCATTTCAAGAAATGGGGAGAACTCCTTAGAGCCAATGTCATTAGCACCATAGGGAACCGGGATCATATAAATGTTTGCCTTTGCTACATGCTCTACTCCTTGTCCGTTAGGAAACCCTTCAACCTTACCTATTACATGGCCGACATTCCCGTGCAAGGCACAACGGCTATTCCGTATGGAATGCTCTTGACCCATCTCTTTAGGTTCATTTCCCCTATTCCGACAACTCCTAGAGGTCTTCGCCTAGACTACTCTCTCATTCCATACACTTTTGTCCCACTAAGTGATAGGAGAGTCTACAAAGCCCAAGGAAAATGTCCTCATCCTCCTACCTCTTCTTCATCTTCCTCAATGAGTGAAGATGAGACTTGCCCAACTCTAGGCTCCCGCCTCTAGAATACCTTTCCCAACTTCCGGATATTCCAAATGAGTCGGCGGAGTTCAAGCAAACAAAGGGGATGTTCAAAAATCTTGGAAGATTCCTTGGAAAGCTCAAGAAGAAGATTGACCGTCAATGAGAGCGGGTGTGTAGGAGTGTTTGGCACAAGGTGCTATTTCAAACAATTTGGTCGTTTAAATAATGTTTGTCATGAATTTGTGTGTTGGTAGGATATTTGGTACAATTTGGACCATGTATGAACTAACTGTGATGCAGGACGACAACATTTGGCATGTTGTCAAATTTTCAAGTTTATGAAAATTTCACTAAGTATAGTGAAATTCGCTAGCCCCCGGTCAAAGTCCAATGGTATGCGTGTTTACATGTCCAATTTTTGCATTTCCTAACCAGATATGAATTATATTTTTGTTTTTAGGAGTTTTTGAAAAATTTGAAAATCGTCTCGCGGGTCAAAAATGCGGACTGCCAAGTTTTTCAGGTCTGGCGGATCTGGCGGCACCCTAAAATGGGTTCCGCCAGTGCAAATTTCTGGATTTCCAGAAATGGCCCAACGGACCAGCCGGAACCCTCAGGAGGGTTCCGCCTGTGTTGTCCCAGGGTTCCGCCAGTCATCTGCAGAAAATTTTTGTCATTTTTCTAAATTTCAAAATTCGTAAAATGTCAAATCGTTATCCTTAGTGAGAAACATCTTCTCTTACTTCCAATAACCATATTAGGACACTCTCACTCACTAGAACAATTAGGAAGTCACTTCCCGCCAAAAATTCAAATTCAAACATAACTAACCCAAGGAACCCTTTAAAAGGATCCTTCAAACCCTTAGAACATTTTCAACCAAATCACTTCCTAAAATCACATAGCATTGAGTGCATAAGTTATTCTTTCACTCAACCTTACTAAACCAACACATCAAATCTTCCAAATTTGTATGGAACACATCAAATCCAAACACTCCTTCCCACAATTTTTTTTTTTAAGTTTGATCACCGTAGAATACCCCAAAACTCACACCTACACCAATACTCCTTTCAATCTCAAAATTCTAGCAAACCAAAGAATTTAGATGACTAAATCAAACACCTCATCCGAATTATCAAGAAAAACCGCTAGGATTAGTGTAAAACCTTGTTGCTTCAACAAAACCGTCAAACTAAGCTTATCATCATCAAGTAATGCATCACTTGACATTTCTTCACCTATCCAACATTTCCTTAACCTTACTACCTCAACACCATCTTCAATACCTTGCAACACCAACATGACCACTATTCAAGATTTCCACAATCTTGCTACTCCAACATCCTCTCCCAAACATGGCAATACAAACATACACACTTTTCAACCATCAACCAAAACATCAAGTGCTTCAACATCGCAACAAACTCAACCATCAAAAACTTCATCACCTCAATCACCAACACTTACACCAATGGAACTTTTCCATACACCACCAACATCACCACATCCACTATTTGGAAACTTTAGAAGACCTATTATCTAAATCATCAAGCCCTCCATCTTTGTCACTCTTTGACACCATTGCTCAAATGGAAACCCAACAGCAACCAAGTGAGCAATTAGATGATGAACCCCATCAACCATCATTGGTAGAACGGTTGGCTTACTGTTATGCTAGACCCTCAATTTTTCCAAATGATCAAGGTCATACACACCTACAATCATTTGTGTTTCACCCCATTTACAAATACCTTCATGGTAATCCTTCCAGAGAACCAAGCTTCCGTCACTTTGTTCATCAACAACAACCACAACAACAACTACCACCACCACAAGAACCTTCCCAACACTTTGAATCTCTATTTTTCTTCGTATAAGAAAATAATCTCAATGATCTTCCACCAAGACCAACAAAACCACCACCTTTCACAAATGAAAAACCAAGGTCACTGCTTGACGAAAATGAGTCTTTTGACCACAACCAACCACCACAACAAGAGTATCACCACCGAAAACCATTGTTGTTTCACCCTATCTACAAAGACATCCATGGTCCTCTAACCAATGAAATGAGGTTTATCCTAAACCACATTTTGAATCGTCTCAAGTTTAGAGTCTCCAAAATGAAACAAAACCATTTCTTTTGGAAAATTTTTCTCATTAAAATCAACAAACCAAGTTTAGAGCACTGATGAGTGTGTAAGTACTCATCATTTTTACCATTTCTGAGCTGCCAAAGCATCAAAAAACACTCAATAATGAATCAAAATAGTGAAAATATCCCAGGAAAGTGTTTTACATGTTTCAAATGCAAAAATACCAAAAACAGATGAAAAACGCACAAAGTTTGCATAATTGGCAGTTTCAGTCCCCCAACTTTCAAAAGTTGTCAAATCTAGTCCCTGGTCATTCTAAAAACTTGAAAAAGTCACCAAAGGTCCTTATAAATCAAAAAGTTCCATAATTAGTCCTTTGGTGAAAAGTTTCACAAAATGTCAAGTTTAGTCCCTGAACTTTGAAAATTGTCAAAAATGGTCCCTGGGATATGAAAATCTTTGAGAAAATCAATTTTGATCCTTGTGTTACTCATATTTGGCAAGAATGGTCCTTGGATGGGAATTTTGGAAAAGTTTCATGATTGGTCCCTGGAGTTTGAAAGTTTTGCAGAAAAGGTCCCTGGATGTAAAAAAATGGAAATTTATCACAAGGGTCCTTACACTATTCACCATTGGCACTTTTAATCCTTATGAACATTTTGAAAAGTTGCCAAGTTTAAACCTTCATAAAATCAGAAATGACAAAAAGGTCCTTGTGATAATATAAACCTAAACCGGATCCACTAATATTATCACAAACCTAATCCAACAAACTACCCAATCCAAATTACAAAGGAAATCCACCCAGCCCAAAAATAAATACCCAAGCCCATCCCTTAGCCCAACCACAACCTAAACCGTTTTAAATAATCCCCCTACGGTCAAACCTCAGTTGACCCGTCCCCTTTCCCTACTCAACACCACCACTTGCTACTTCCCTCCTCCACCTGCCTCCTCCATCACATCCAACCTCTCAATCCCTCCAATCACAATCCAAGAAGAACCCCCCACAATAAATGCTTCTACCACCCCTCCCCTACACGCAACAGAGCAATTTGCTCTGTTTGCAAATTTTCCCGCCAATACACGTGTTACATGGAGAGTGGACCAAAAGATGAAGAAAGAGGTGGGATTTGATCAGAGGGCAGCTGGGAACCCTAATTATCAACTATAAATAGAAGAGGAAGCACAAGGAAGCCTTAGTTAGTTAATTTAGTTTATGTATGTCGTTTAAATGCAATTTCAAATTCTTAGTATAATTTAAAGTTTTTAAGCAGTGTATTAAGCTCTTTTCATGTATTGTAACTCTTTTTGAATAATCAATTTCAAGTTTCTTCAACTGTTTCAACTTATGCATTTTTATCTTGAATTTCCAAAAAGTTTGTTAGTTCAATTGTTGTTTTTAGTGATTACTATGGACTTCTAGATTCATATAGGCTCCCAGAAAGCTTATTGAAAGCTTTTAGAAACTTTAAAATCAGTTTAGTATCATAGACTCAAAAACACAAAAAAAAAAATATATATATATATATATATATATATATATATATATATATATATATATATATATATATATATATATATATATATATATATATATATATATATATATATATATAGAAAAAAAATCAAAAAGATTGAAATCATGATCACTAAGCTGGAGCAGGGAGCATTTTGGATGTCCCTGGGTTAGAGAACCTGTGGAGGTTCATTAGGAATTGGTTTTGTGGTCTTTGGCACTTTGGAAGATTGCTTGGAAGGCAGTTGTAAGTTTGCTATTTAATTTTCACTCTCTTTTGTTATCTGTTGATCACTAGTACATTTAATTGTTCATTTCAGTTTCTATTAGCATTAGAATAGTCATCTAGATCATTAGGTTGGATATTAGAGGTAGATTGCATCATTTCATAGATAATCTGTCACATTAACTAGTGTTTGGAATTAGGTGTTCTGTTTAACTCAGCCTATCATGGTTGTTGCTTCTTAGTCTCACATGTTACTAGTACCTTTTGAACACAGAACATCACTTAGAAACTAGCTTTGATCACTAAAAAGTCAAATCTTAGAAACTAGTTGATTTACACCTTCTTTGATTGGTTAAAGAGTGGTCACATACCCCATTTCCAATCATTTTTGAAAGGTTTAGGTAAATTTAGCCTCATATCATCTTAAAACATCATAATCAATCAGCTAGGTAGGATTAAAGTTCATAAAAGTCAACTTAGGTTCAATTTAGAAAAAGTCAAAAATTATTATTCTTGCAGAAACACCAATATTGTGGGAATTTTTACGAATTTTGTAATTGGTTTGAGGATCTGAAACTTCTTGGAGTCATTATATACCAGCTCAACTTTGATTCCCCATGTCCATTTGATTTTTGCAATTTTTTCTGAGCATTACACAGCCATCCAAAGTGGACTGCAGGGGAAGTCCCCTACTCTGCACACAGATAAGCAGTCCACACCACCACCTTTGTGGTGGTTTTCCGACCACCTGAGTGGGTCCCACACCTCATAAGCTGGTTTTATCAACCCCCCTCCTACCAGGGTACAACCTTTGACCATCCATTTGACCTAGGATAAAGTGGACCCCACCTGGAATTTGCTTTAAAGTTTGTCCCCAATCTGGTTCAGTTTCAAAATTGCAAAGTGCTTAATCCATTACATTCAGCTTAATTGTGCTTATTGCTTGCTATTTCTAGCTTATCTGAGTGAGTTTAACTGATTTGAACCTATTTTCACCATTGTGGACCCCACCTTCACTCATTTGACCTAAATTGACCACACAGTCAACATAAGTCAACTGTGTAAGCCAAAGGGGTGCTTATAGCTTATTTATAAGCTATTTTCAAAAGTTGTTTTACAAAAGTTTTCTATTTTTAGTGGTAAAATTAGTTGGTAAAAGAAAATCCAGAAAATACAACATAAAAATAAGTGATAGTTTCTATTTAATTCAATTTAATTTTAATTTTCATTTTTAGATTTTAATTAAGTACTTAGTGTTTTTATATTTTTATTAAATACCTTATATAGTAAAGTAATTTTAATAAATTTTTCAGATTTTTATTTTGTCATTTAGTATTAATTAGATTTAATCTTAGTTTTCTTATTTATTAATTAATAATAAGTATTAAATAGCTTATTTAGTTTTTATAAAGTAAAACTTAGTTTTTATAATTTTCCTAGCTTTAATATAGTATAATAGATTTTTAGAAAATATAATTTTGAATTCTACTGTTCATTTTCCATTTTCCTTATTTTAATTGTTTAAATTAGATTTAAGATAATTAAAAGGTAAATAATTAGTGGATTAATCTTAAAACAAAATTTTTAGAGTTTTTATAATTTTGTAGGATTCCTGTGATGGTTAAGTAATTTTATAAATTTTATCTTAATTTTCTAAGTTAATTTAGTATTAGTATTAATTTAAAAGTAGTTTAATTAATTAAATTAAGTTAAATAGTTTTTAATTAATAACAAAACCACAAAAAGACAAAAAATTTTATTTTTATTTTTTTATACTTTCTTCAAGTTCTAATTTAGGTTTAGAAAATATTTTTGCTAATTTTTAGTTTAATTTAAATCATTTGTCATTTTTAGTTAATTTAAGCTAGGTTTTAATTTAGATTTTAAATAGTTTAATTAATTAAATAATATTTAAATAGTATTTTAATCATTTTTATAATTTCAATTTCATTTTTAATTTTAAGTTTTAAAAAGTGTCAAAAGCACCCCCTGTAGTTTGTTAATTACCAAAACCCACTTTTCCAGTCCGTTACGTGATCTTAATTGTGAATTTGTGCATATATCTGGTATCTGATTTTTGTGAATATTATATCTGTGTACCAACACCAAAATAACAGTAGCAAAATCAACTCCACATCATCTGGGCTACTGTCCTCAGTCCCACTCACTCATAAACGATTTCGAAAGCACCATTTCAATCTCGTCGGGACATAACGACCCGGGGACACACTAGGGGACACACTATACTATCCACGGAGAATTGGCTTGATTAGTTTGACTTTTACGGTTGACCATTCACAAGTGGTTGAATAATAAAAGTTAACTAGTTTAGACCCAATCAAAATTTGGCGCCGCTGCCGGGGAGGTTGTTGCGTGTTTTACAAAATCGTTTTAAGTTTAGTGGTTTTCAAAACCCTCCCTGTACAAATTTCACACAAATTTGTAAAAAGTTTTTGGAAAAATATAATCATATCAAAGAAAACGTTCATTAATACTTCTCCTGAAGTGTTGAAAACACCAAAAAAATTAAAAACAATCAAAAACAAACTGTGAAGTTAAATTACTTCGTGTTCTTTAAGATTACAACCTGAAACAGTTGGTTTATGGTAAGTTCTGACATTAAATTGCGAACTGAAGAGGAAACCTATTTACTTCCTCCCGCCAGCCTGCGAGTAATCTTAAAGGGACGATTTCGGTTAACGAATCAGTTCCAAAAATATTTCCCAAGTTTTCTGCACACACACCCATAAGCCTAAAGCAGTTTTTTAAATTAATTAATAAACCCATAATAAGTTCCCAAACTTAAGATTAAAACTTGCCTTTATATCCCTGTGAGTGGTGTACCTTTTTCAAAGAAGCCATTCACTTGTGATTTCTGGTTTAAGTTCACTGTGGTTTTGCCTCGAACTTGTGTTGAAAAATTGATTTTAGTGCATGCGCACTCGGTCTCAAACAAAGAATAAAAAACAGAAAAACGTACCCGAGCTACGTTCTGATACAGAAACCGAAATAGCCGCTGGGCCACCACCACCATTACCACCCCCTGACCCTCCTAGGGATGTGCCAGCTCCCGATCTCCAAACAATGGAGGAGCTGTGCCAGCCTACCATGCAAGGGCGGGGTGGGCCTATTGCACCACTCACTATTGGGGCTGCGGACTTTGGCCTCAAGCACCACATGATCCAACAAGTCCAGAATTCATGTCAATTTCACGGATTACCGGGTGACGATGCTAACAAGCATCTTGACAAATACCTTACCGTCACCCAAAGCATGAAACAGCATGGTGTCACCGATGATGCCCTCCGGCTGTACCTCTTCCCCTATTCTCTCACTCATCATGCCACTGCATGGTTTGACCGACTCCCAAAGAATTCTATTCGTACCTTTGATGACATGGTAACCAAGTTTCTAGCAAAATATTTTCCACCTTCCATGGTTACCAAGTTACGAAATGATATCAGCAACTTCCGGCAACGTCCCGATGAGTCTCTTTTTGAGGCTTGGGAACGTTATAAGCTAGCTATTGATCGGTGCCCTAACCACAATATGTTACAAGTTACCATCATAGATACCTTCTATAATGGTCTGACATTGAGGCACCGGGATATTCTCAATGCTGCTGCTGGTGGGACCTTTATGAAAAGGCGTCCCGAGGAGTGCTATGACTTGATTGAGAACATGACTGCCCACCATAACTTTTGGGATTCCTCTGCGGAGAGGGATGCGTCATGTAATTTAGTTACTCCTTCATCATCATCTCCTGAAATAATTGCTCTTACCAAAAAGATGGACGATATTTCTACGGCTGTGTTGAGAATGAACCAAACAATGCAACATCAGGTTCAAAATCAACAAGTGAAAGCCGTGGCCCGAAGTTGTGAAACTTGTGGGGGCCCACATCTGTATTCCGAGTGTCCAGCTACTGCTGAATTTCCTCAAGAGAACGTTTATGCTGCTAACGGTTCCTACAACACGGGGGGTAATTCTTACCAACCGCAAGGGGACCGTAATCTCTTAAGCTATCGTTCCAACAATTTTCTCGGACCTCCCGGTTTTAACCAAAATCAAAACCGTAACGCGAATCAGAATTTTAACCAAGGTCAAAACTCAAATTTCCAAAACCCGAACCAAAATCAAGGCCAGTTTAATCAAAACAATTTTCAAAATGGCAATCAAAACCAAGGTTTTCAAGGAAATTTTCAAAGAAACCAGAATCAAGGAAATTACAATCAGGGTAATTTCAATCAGAGAAACAATTTTCAGGGTAACAACAATCAAAATCAAGGGAATTTTCAAAACAACCATGTTCAAAATCCCCCTGTTCAAAATCAAAACGTTGTTCCACCCTCGTCTTCCTCCGATGATGTGCTAAAACAATTCATGAAAGCACAAGAGGAAACGAATCGGTTATTGATCGGCAAGATCTCTGAACTTCAGAAGTCTTTAAATGATCGACCCTCGGGCCCGGGTACATTACCGAGCAACACGATCGCTAACCCGAGGGGCGATGTCAAAGCGATCACCACCCGAAGTGGGGTATCATACAATGGACCCGCGATTCCCTCTACCTCTTCTTCTCCTCCTAAGGTAGCGGAACGTGAACCTGAGGTTACTACGGACACGGTACTTCCTACTAATAACGGAGGTATCAACAACGTCCGCCCTCAAGTTGTCACGGTCCCGGCTCGTAAGCCGAAAGTTGTATTTGATCCTCCTGTGAGTCCTGATGAAATTCCAAAGAATGATCCTAAGCCTTCAATTCCATATCCTTCACGTGTGTATGATCAAAAGAACCGCGAAAGAGCTAATCATCAGATGGAAAAAATTTATCAAATTTTCCAAGAATTACACTTCGATATTAGCTTCGCGGACGCTCTTCTTCTCATGCCTAAGTTTGCTTCGACAATCAAAAATCTGATAAGCAACAAAGAAAAACTCTGTGAGATGGCAAAAACTTCACTCAATGAACATTGCTCTGCAGTGCTCTTGAAAAAGCTTCCCGAAAAGCTTGGAGATCCCGGGAAATTTCTCATTCCTTGTATTTTCCCTGGGATGGTTGAATGCTTTGCCTTGGCCGATCTTGGCGCAAGCATTAAGCTGATGCCTTACTCAGTCTGGAAAAGACTTTCTCTACCTACTCTCACTCCGACCTGCATGACACTCGAGCTTGCAGACCGTACTATATCCCGTCCTCTCGGCATTGCCGAAGATATCTTTGTGAAAGTAGGAAAGTTCCATTTTCCGGCAGATTTCGTGATTGTTGATTTCGATGCTGACCCAAGAGTTCCTCTCATTCTCGGGAGGGGATTCTTAAGAACGGGTCGTGCTTTAATCGATGTATTCGAAGAAGAAATCACTCTACGTGTTGGTGGCGAAGCCATCACATTCAATCTTGATCAGACTTCAAGATACTCCTCCAACTATGACGCTGAAACGGTTAACCGAATTGATGTCATCGATGTTGCGTCTGAGGAGTATTCTCAAGAGGTCCTTGGTTTCTCATCCAGTGGCAGTCTTTCTACTGACCCTATCATTTCCGACTCTTCCCCTTCCCTCACTCCGTTTGAGGGAAGTGACTTCCTTCTGGAAGAGGTCGAGGCTTTTCTTGCTCAAGATAGCTCAATCCCAAGTGGGGTTGATGAAAACTATCTTGACCCGGAGGGGGACATTCTTCTCCTTGAAAGATTGTTAAATGACGATCCTTCACCCTCTCCGTCTCCACAAATACTTCATAAAGCGGAAGTCAAAAATGTTGAAATAACTGAAGACTTTCCCGAGGTTGAGCTCAAGGACTTGCCTCCTCATCTAGAATATGCATTTCTGGAGGGTGAAAATAAATTACCCGTCATTATTGCCAAAGACTTAAAAGATGAGGAAAAGGCTGCACTCCTAAAGGTTCTTAAGTCAAACAAGCAAGCAATTGCTTGGAAACTCTCCGACATTAAGGGCATAAGCCCGAACTTTTGTACTCATAAAATCTTAATGGAGGATGACTTTAAGCCAGCTGTGCAACATCAGAGAAGGGTAAATCCCAAAATCCACGAAGTTATCAAACAAGAAGTTCTTAAACTTCTTGATGCGGGATTGATTTACCCTATATCTGACAGTCCTTGGGTTAGCCCAATTCATTGTGTTCCCAAAAAGGGTGGCATTACCGTTGTCACCAACGAGGATAACGAGTTGATTCCAACTCGTTTGGTCACGGGTTGGCGAGTTTGTATTGACTATCGAAAGTTGAATGAAGCCACCCGTAAAGACTATTTTCCTCTCCCTTTTATGGACCAAATGCTCGAAAGACTTGCGGGGAATGAATACTACTGCTTCCTCGATGGTTTCTCGGGTTACTTCCAAATCCCCATTGATCCCCAGGATCAAGAGAAGACTACCTTCACATGCCCCTACGGAACTTTTGCTTACAGACGTATGCCTTTCGGCTTATGTAATGCACCAGGCACGTTCCAGAGGTGCATGATGTCTATATTTTCCGACATGATCGGGAAAACTATGGAGGTATTCATGGATGACTTTTCAGTCATCGGGGATTCATTTCAGACTTGCCTCTCCCACTTGGAACAGATGCTTAAACGTTGCAAAGAAACGAATCTAAGTCTCAACTGGGAGAAGAGCCACTTTATGGTCAAGGAGGGCATTGTCCTCGGCCATAAAATTTCAAAAGACGGGATTGATGTTGACAGAGCTAAAATCGATGTCATTGCCAAATTACCTCATCCCACCACCGTAAAAGGTGTTAGGAGCTTTTTGGGTAATGCCGGCTTCTACCGTAGGTTTATCCAAGATTTTTCTAAGATTGTCCGGCCTATGACCCATCTCTTCGAGAAGGATGCTCATTTCATCTTCTCTCCTGAGTGCATCGAAGCTTTTGAAACATTAAAGAAAAAGCTTACCGAGGCACCGATTCTTGTTGCCCCCGATTGGGACCAACCTTTTGAGCTTATGTGCGATGCTAGTGATTTTTCCATAGGTGCGGTCTTGGGGCAACGAAAAGCAAAATACTTTCAGCCTATACACTACGCAAGCAAAACTATGACTGAGGCTCAAGGTCATTACACCACCACTGAAAAAGAACTCCTAGCTGTGGTGTATGCCTTTGAGAAATTCCGGTCATACCTAATCTTGACTAAATGCGTAGTGTACACAGATCACTCGGCTTTGAAATATCTATTTGCAAAACAAGATGCAAAGCCGAGGCTTCTCCGTTGGGTTCTCCTCCTTCAGGAATTTGATATCATTGTCCGTGATAAAAAAGGAGCCGAGAACCTTGCTGCTGATCATCTCTCACGATTAGAGAACCCTCATCAAGATGTGTCCGAGAAAAAGGAAATAAATGAAACATTTCCTCTCGAGACACTCAATGCGGTTGCTTTTCGTGGTGACTCTACTAGCCCATGGTTTGCCGACTTTGCAAATTACCATGCGGGTAACTTCATAGTGAAGGGGTTGACGTCCCAACAAAAGAAAAAATTCTTCAAAGACGTTAAACATTACTTCTAGGACGACCCCTTCCTCTTCAAAATCTGTGCCGATCAAGTCATCAGGCGATGTGTATACGGACAGGAAGCCACTGATATTCTCAAGGCTTGCCATGCTGGACCTACCGGGGGCCACCATAGTCCTAACTACACCGCAAAAAAGATGTTTGATTCCGGTTTCTATTGGCCCACAATCTATAAGGATGCCCACGAGTTAGTCAAAGCCTGTGATGCTTGTCAGCGTCACGGGAATATTTCACAAAAGAACGAAATGCCACAAAATGCTATTCAAGTTTGTGAAATCTTTGACGTCTGGGGCATTGACTTTATGGGGCCATTCCCATCTTCTCGTGGAAACAAATACATACTCGTGGCTGTTGACTACTTGTCAAAATGGGTTGAGGCTAAGGCCTTACCCACTAACGACGCCCGAGTTGTTGTGAAATTCTTGAAATCCCTCTTTGCTCGTTTTGGAACTCCACGTGCCATCATTAGTGATCGCGGTACTCACTTTTGCAATGATCAATTTGCAAAAGTCATGCTTAAGTACGGTGTTACTCATCGTCTTTCTACCGCGTATCACCCTCAAACAAGTGGGCAGGTGGAGGTTTCCAACCGTGGTATTAAACGGATTCTTGAGAGGACAGTAGGTGAAAACCGTGCTTCCTGGTCGGATAAACTAGATGATGCACTCTGGGCCTTCCGTACAGCTTACAAAACACCCATCGGGTGTACTCCATACAAGCTTGTATACGGGAAGGCGTGTCATTTACCGATCGAGCTGGAGCACAAAGCCTACTAGGCCTTGAAACATGCTAACTACGACCTTCATAAAGCGGGTGATCATCGTAAGGTTCAAATCAATGAATTAAATGAACTTCGTGATCAAGCCTACGAGAACTCTTTGATCTACAAAGAAAAGACAAAGAAGATTCACGACTCTAAGATTAAGAACCGCGTTTTCAACGTCGGTGACAGAGTCCTTCTTTTCAACTCAAGATTAAAGATTTTCTCGGGGAAATTAAAAACCCGATGGACTGGACCATTCACTATTGCTAAAGTATATCCATACGGGACTGTTGAGTTATCTCAACCCGAAGGTCCCAACTTTAAAGTGAATGGTCATAGATTGAAACATTATTTTGGAGAGGACATACCACCCATGGTTGTCCCGGATCTCCAAACTTTCCCCATGGACCAATGAATTCGGGGATCGAGTCAAGCTAGTGACTCGGTAAACAAAAATTAGCAACATATATGGGTTTTCACCCGTATTTCTGACTTCTTTCTACTTTCTACCACCCTAGTGTGGGGGAGTGGCCGTCCCCCACCTGTTGAAAAGTAAATATGTTTCAAAAAAAAAAAAAAAAAAAGTGTGATTGTATGTACAGATAAATAAAGTGAAAAATAAAATCCATATTTCCATAGTTAGCATTGAATATTAGCTTTTTCCGTTCTGAGGTTCGGCATAATAGCCGGGACTTTGAATATTGAGGACAATATTCAGTTCTAGTGTGGGGGGGGGGGGGAAATTCTTACGAATTTTATCACAAAACTTTCTAAGTACCCCCATTTTTAGGCCTAAATTTTTCAAAATTTTTCACTTTATTTCAAAATTTTTGTGGTTATCAGTCCGCCAAAGTCTAAATGACAAAGGGATTGGCTAGTCCAGGAGCAAACGGCTCTTGGTAAAGACATCTCAAACCCGTTGATGGCTGGCAATTTGCCAAAAATTGCATGGTTCCTCAGCTCCCCCGTATCCTCATAAGCAAATGAGTTGGCTAGCCCACAAGATTATGGCTTGTGGTAAAGGCAGTGGAAAATCCATAATTGGCATTCAGCTCACCAAGATGTTGACTTAGTCCATCAAGATGCTGGCTAGTCCAAAAGCAAACGGCTTTTGGTAAAGACAAATCAAATCCATTGACAGCTGGTGGTTTGCACAAAATCACACAGTTATCAGGTGTGCCACAGTTCTTACACCTGGCTACTCCAGAAGTGATGGCTTTTGGTAAAGAGAATTTCAAATCCGTCAGGTTTTTTCTCAAAAGATTGCTAGGGACTAGCAATGTTTTAGTGTGGGGGATTGATGAGTGTGTAAATACTCATCATTTTTACCATTTCTGAGCTGCCAAAGCATCCAAAAACACTCAATAATGAATCAAAATAGTGAAAATATCCCAGGAAAGTGTTTTACATGTTTCAAATGCAAAAATACCAAAAACATATGAAAAACGCACAAAGTTTGCATAATTGGCAGTTTCAGTCCCCCAACTTTCAAAAGTTGTCAAATCTAGTCCCTGGTCATTCTAAAAACTTGAAAAAGTCACCAAAGGTCCTTATAAATCAAAAAGTTCCATAATTAGTCCTTTGGTGAAAAGTTTCACAAAATGTCAAGTTTAGTCCCTGAACTTTGAAAATTGTCAAAAATGGTCCCTGGGATATGAAAATCTTTGAGAAAATCAATTTTGATCCTTGTGTTACTCATATTTGGCAAGAATGGTCCTTGGATGGGAATTTTGGAAAAGTTTCATGATTGGTCCCTGGAGTTTGAAAGTTTTGCAGAAAAGGTCCCTGGATGTAAAAAAATGGAAATTTATCACAAGGGTCCTTACACTATTCACCATTGGCACTTTTAACCCTTATGAACATTTTGAAAAGTTGCCAAGTTTAAACCTTCATAAAATCAGAAATGACAAAAAGGTCCTTGTGATAATATAAACCTAAACCGGATCCACTAATATTATCACAAACCTAATCCAACAAACTACCCAATCCAAATTACAAAGGAAATCCACCCAGCCCAAAAATAAATACCCAAGCCCATCCCTTAGCCCAACCACAACCTAAACCGTTTTAAATAATCCCCCTACGGTCAAACCTCAGTTGACCCGTCCCATTTCCCTCCTCAACACCACCACTTGCTACTTCCCTCCTCCACCTGCCTCCTCCATCACATCCAACCTCTCAATCCCTCCAATCACAATCCAAGAAGAACCCCCCACAATAAATGCTTCTACCACCCCTCCCCTACACGCAATAGAGCAATTTGCTCTGTTTGCAAATTTTCCCGCCAATACACGTGTTACATGGAGAGTGGACCAAAAGATGAAGAAAGAGGTGGGATTTGATCAGAGGGCAGCTGGGAACCCTAATTATCAACTATAAATAGAAGAGGAAGCACAAGGAAGCCTTAGTTAGTTAATTTAGTTTATGTATGTCGTTTAAATGCAATTTCAAATTCTTTGTATAATTTAAAGTTTTTAAGCAGTGTATTAAGCTCTTTTCATGTATTGTAACTCTTTTTGAATAATCAATTTCAAGTTTCTTCAACTGTTTCAACTTATGCATTTTTATCTTGAATTTCCAAAAAGTTTGTTAGTTCAATTGTTGTTTTTAGTGATTACTATGGACTTCTAGATTCATATAGGCTCCCAGAAAGCTTATTGAAAGCTTTTAGAAACTTTAAAATCAGTTTAGTATCATAGACTCAAAAACACAAAAAAAAAATAAAAAAATATATATAGAAAAAAAAATCAAAAAGATTGAAATCATGATCACTAAGCTGGAGCAGGGAGCATTTTGGATGTCCCTGGGTTAGAGAACCTGTGGAGGTTCATTAGGAATTGGTTTTGTGGTCTTTGGCACTTTGGAAGATTGCTTGGAAGGCAGTTGTAAGTTTGCTATTTAATTTTCACTCTCTTTTGTTATCTGTTGATCACTAGTACATTTAATTGTTCATTTCAGTTTCTATAAGCATTAGAATAGTCATCTAGATCATTAGGTTGGATATTAGAGGTAGATTGCATCATTTCATAGATAATCTGTCACATTAACTAGTGTTTGGAATTAGGTGTTCTGTTTAACTCAGCCTATCATGGTTGTTGCTTCTTAGTCTCACATGTTACTAGTACCTTTTGAACACAGAACATCACTTAGAAACTAGCTTTGATCACTAAAAAGTCAAATCTTAGAAACTGGTTGATTTACACCTTCTTTGATTGGTTAAAGAGTGGTCACATACCCCATTTCCAATCATTTTTGAAAGGTTTAGGTAAATTTAGCCTCATATCATCTTAAAACATCATAATCAATCAGCTAGGTAGGATTAAAGTTCATAAAAGTCAACTTAGGTTCAATTTAGAAAAAGTCAAAAATTATTATTCTTGCAGAAACACCAATATTGTGGGAATTTTTACGAATTTTGTAATTGGTTTGAGGATCTGAAACTTCTTGGAGTCATTATATACCAGCTCAACTTTGATTCCCCATGTCCATTTGATTTTTGCAATTTTTTCTGAGCATTACACAGCCATCCAAAGTGGACTGCAGGGGAAGACCCCTACTCTGCACACAGATAAGCAGTCCACACCACCACCTTTGTGGTGGTTTTCTGACCACCTGAGTGGGTCCCACACCCCATAAGCTGGTTTTATCAACCCCCCTCCTACCAGGGTACAACCTTTGACCATCCATTTGACCTAGGATAAAGTGGACCCCACCTGGAATTTGCTTTAAAGTTTGTCCCCAATCTGGTTCAGTTTCAAAATTGCAAAGTGCTTAATCCATTACATTCAGCTTAATTGTGCTTATTGCTTGCTATTTCTAGCTTATCTGAGTGAGTTTAACTGATTTGAACCTATTTTCACCATTGTGGACCCCACCTTCACTCATTTGACCTAAATTGACCACACAGTCAACATAAGTCAACTGTGTAAGCCAAAGGGGTGCTTATAGCTTATTTATAAGCTATTTTCAAAAGTTGTTTTACAAAAGTTTTCTATTTTTAGTGGTAAAATTAGTTGGTAAAAGAAAATCCAGAAAATACAACATGAAAATAAGTGATAGTTTCTATTTAATTCAATTTAATTTTAATTTTCATTTTTAGATTTTAATTAAGTACTTAGTGTTTTTATATTTTTATTAAATACCTTATATAGTAAAGTAATTTTAATAAATTTTTCAGATTTTTATTTTGTCATTTAGTATTAATTAGATTTAATCTTAGTTTTCTTATTTATTAATTAATAATAAGTATTAAATAGCTTATTTAGTTTTTATAAAGTAAAACTTAGTTTTTATAATTTTCCTAGCTTTAATATAGTATAATAGATTTTTAGAAAATATAATTTTGAATTCTACTGTTCATTTTCCATTTTCCTTATTTTAATTGTTTAAATTAGATTTAAGATAATTAAAAGGTAAATAATTAGTGGATTAATCTTAAAACATAATTTTTAGAGTTTTTATAATTTTGTAGGATTCCTGTGATGGTTAAGTAATTTTATAAATTTTATCTTAATTTTCTAAGTTAATTTAGTATTAGTATTAATTTAAAAGTAGTTTAATTAATTAAATTAAGTTAAATAGTTTTTAATTAATAACAAAACCACAAAAAGACAAAAAAATTTATTTTTATTTTTTTATACTTTCTTCAAGTTCTAATTTAGGTTTAGAAAATATTTTTGCTAATTTTTAGTTTAATTTAAATCATTTGTCATTTTTAGTTAATTTAAGCTAGGTTTTAATTTAGATTTTAAATAGTTTAATTAATTAAATAATATTTAAATAGTATTTTAATCATTTTTATAATTTCAATTTCATTTTTAATTTTAAGTTTTAAAAAGTGTCAAAAGCACCCCCTGTAGTTTGTTAATTACCAAAACCCACTTTTCCAGTCCGTTACGTGATCTTAATTGTGAATTTGTGCATATATCTGGTATCTGATTTTTTTGAATATTATATCTGTGTACCAACACCAAAATAACAGTAGCAAAATCAACTCCACATCATCTGGGCTACTGTCCTCAGTCCCACTCACTCATAAACGATTTCCAAAGCACCATTCAATCTCGTCGGGACATAACGACCCGGGGACACACTATACTATCCACGGAGAATTGGCTTGATTAGTTTGACTTTTACGGTTGACCATTCACAAGTGGTTGAATAATAAAAGTTAACTAGTTTAGACCCAATCAAGCACCAACACCACCTCAAATTTAGAACACCAACATCAAAACCAACAAACCAAAACCGTTTCACCTCCACAACATTCAAAACGAAACTCGCTACACCCTCCAACACACATTCTCATCCTTAAACAACCTTAGCCTTGTTTTTGGAAAATGTTTCTCATTAAGGAAAATGATGGTTTCCTTTTATCGATGGAGGATTTTATGTTCTTAGTTTCTTTTTATTTTCCTTTTATTTTTAGAAGTAGGATGTTTTCTTCCTAATTGCTAGTCTTTGACTTTCTAAAAGTCAAATTTTACATGAAATGAATTTCATTCTACTATAAGGTATGCATTGTTTGTTGACCATTTAGTTATTGTGAGTAAACTATACCTTGTTATGGTAGCATACATATATCTTGTGTTTTAGAAACTAACCTTTCTTTTTGTAGGATCATTATTCATGTTTTCCTTCCTTGATACTCCATTTAGGGGAGTAATATTCAAAGGGGAGCATGAGTATTGTATTATTCCGCTTCGCAACTCTTAGTTGTGTTTTAGACATAAAGTGCTTTCATTACTTGTTCTACACTTGTCTTGTGCGGCAACTAATATTTTTTTGTAGGTTCAAAATCCATGTATCCTTTCTTGGCACTCCATTTAGGGGGAGTATTGTCCAAGGGGGAGCACTTGGATCATTATGTTCTCTTCTTTTTGTTTCGACAAAAAGGGGGAGAATTTATATTAAACTTGTTCTCAATTTTTTTTTCTTTATAACTCTTGCATATCACATCTTCTTAGCAAAAACAAGTTTTAATACAAACTTTATAAGACTTAACACTAAATCTTGTGGCTTACTTACAAATAAAGTTTATGTTTTGTCATCAACAAAAAGGGGGAGATGGTTAATACAAATATCACCTAAAAACGTTATTTATATTTTACGATCTTTGCTAAGTTTTGTTAATGACAAAATATGAACTTTAGTTTATAGTAATAACATCACTTTAGTTTTAAGTCTTGTATAACTAGGTTTACATTTCTTTTTAAACAAAACATTGTTTTTATTTCTTTATTTAGAAAGTGTCATGTCACATCATGCAATTATGGTAAACTTGTGTGTTTGACTTACCATAAGGTCTTACACATTTTTGGAAGCATTCCACTTTTGATTCAATGTGTTTGACTAGAATTTAGTTGATGTGATCTTGGTTGGTTTGGAAAGATTTATTGCAAAACCTACCGCAAGCCTGGCGGAACCCTGGGGGTACACGGGCGGAACCCATCTGAAGGTTCCACCGTATCCGCCAGACCTGCTGTTTGTTTTGCTATAAATACCAAGCCACTTGCTAATTTTCATCCATCACTTTAGGACATATATTTCATATTTTCTTTCAACTAAATCAGTAACATTTGACTTGTGTGATCCTCTTATGTAGCAAGGGAGTTCACAAGTTCATCCAAGAAGTTACAAGTTCCAACTCAAAAGTTGCAAGACTTATTAGCTTTGTTATGTATAAGCTTTGGTAGTTTATACTTCATTTGTATTGTGTGTAGAAGTGATCGGTTAGTATTTTAGGCCTGAAAATACAAAGTGTGATGGGAGTTGTTGTACCCTTGTAAAAGAACTAACGGGAGTGGTTGTACCCTTGTAAAAGAACTCGACATCTAGCTTAGTGTCGGTAAAAGTGTAAGCGACGTTGTAAAGGTTTCTCTATCGGGAAAGGAGCTTGTTGATTAGTGCTTATAACTCTCAAGTTGGAAACTCGGGGCGTGGATGTAGGGCAAGGAAAAAGAGTCGTTGTACCCGAACCAATATAAATAATCGTGTTGTGGTTTGATCGTTTCTCTCTTTGTCTTTACTTATTACATAGTGTCTTTAGTTAGAATCGTTAATTACACGTAAAGCTTTTCAAAGAATTAAACAAGTAATTTGAGTTTATATCTTTAAACAAACGTAATGTTTTGAAAGATAATCAAGTTAAAAAGTGGTAAACTATTCAACCCCTCTTCTAGTTTTCCACAATTGGTATTAGAGCTACGTTACTCAAGATCTTTAAAATATATTGTATTTTAAAACTTGGATCGATCCATGGATTTTGAAAATCTCAAAGAAGGGCAACCTATTCAAAACCCACCGCTATTTGAAAAAGAAAACTTTCTTAAATGGAAAAGTAAATTTGAAAACTATGTGTAATCAATTGATCATGATCTTTGGCATATTATTTCTATTGGTGATTTCAAACCAATGAAAATAAGTTTTGAAGACCAAGATGACTATCCTAAACTTGATAAAAACACTAAAGCTAAGATAATTATTTATAAAGCATTACCAAAGACCGAATATGAAAGAGTGTATTTTTGTCAAACGGCTAATGATGTTTGGAAAAATATGTTAAACTTTCATCAAGAAATATGTCAAGTCAAAGATGATCAATTTGATCTTACATATGAATTAGAAGTCTTAGAAAAATTAATAGATAGACATTTAGTTGAGATAAATACATGTGCTACTAGTTTAAATGTTTTAAATGAAGGTGTAAGTGAAGATGATTACTTACGTCGAGCTCTAAGTGGACTTGCTTACGCTTCATGGAATGACACGGATGAAGATGAAGCCTACTATCCAGTTTGTGATTATCAACTAGATAAAACATCAAGCAAGGTACAATTTGAAACCAAACACTTTTGCTTTGACACATTTATCCTAGAGTTTTCTAAACTAGAAAAGGAGTCTAAACTTTTATGCAACATGGACCTGAAAACTATCTTTAACAATGAACCTTCAAAATCTCTTGTGAATAATTTTGAAAATGAAATCATGTTAGAAGATAAAATGTCTAGACTTGAGAGTCATGTTGAAATTGATCTAGAATGCAAATTATGTCTAGATTACAAACATGAAATTCAAAGACAAAATGAAAAAGGAAAAATCCTTGCTAAATTTGAAGAAAGTTCAAAAGCTCTTGAAAGCTTTTTGAAAAGTCAAAAGTCATTTAGTGATAAAACCGGATTAGGATTTAACAAATATGGGTTTTTTTTTTTTAATATGTAAGTGTACTAAGTGTAAATACTTATTTATGAATGTATCAAGCTTTTCGAGCGGAAGTTTAATCGAATTCAATTCCTTGGTTATATTTCAATTTTAATTTGTGTAAGAAAACACATATTTACAGATAAATCGAGCTCTTCTCTTGATTAGATGATGGTGATTGTTCCTGAAACATTATATGTTGATCTTATTCAATCTAGACATCCAATCATAGACTGGGAGATTTACAAATATAAATTTGGAAAGGCTTGGAAGATAATCAGGCTTGGTGGAGGATTAGCAGTGTGCAAAGGTTTTCCGGAATTGATAAGAACAAGTGACACAGAAGACTTAGACAGATTATGGGAGTTGGTTAAAAAAACTCAAAACAATCAAGAAGCCAAATGTGAAAGAGCAAGAGTTGTGGGTTGAGTTATACAGGTTATATGAACTTGAACCAGCTGATATCTATTGGAACTTCCCATGTCATGATCTCTCAACTTTATGGAAGTTTTATGATAGCTGCAATGTACATCACTTATCAACACAAGGTGGAGTTGATGTTTTTATGCTTGCAGAAAAAGAATATCCTTTGAGTGCTAGTTTACTTGCTGTGATGATATCTATAAAGATCATATGTGAAGAACGTACAGAGGTAGTTAAAGATCTCATTGAAAGAATTCATGCTTAGTATGAAAAACAAATGAAAGATTTGTATAAAACAAGATAAGGTGTTTGGAGGTAGAAGGGGTGTAGCTTCTCTATTTTCATTAAACAGAGAATTGTATGTTCTTCTTTGTATCTGATCTTGGGAATGTCCATATCCGCAATTGTTTATGTTGTAAAAAACCTTTTGGTAAGTAATATAATTCACCTTTTGTGAGATTACAAATCTGTTGTTTGTACAAAAGTTACTAATGCTATTATTAAGTTACTACTGCTATTACAATAGTTGTTTGTGTAATTTAGCCTATTGTAATGGATTTTGACTCCAAAAAGTCAAACTTTTCTATGGCAATGAAAATTTTTGCAGTTTTCAATAGTATATCCACTTGCAGGCAAGCTTTATTCTATTTTCATTTTCCATTTACCATGTATATGCACTTGCAGGCACTTTAGTAACATGTTACTTCATTAAAGTTGAAAATTGACTTTAGAAAGTCAAGTAACACTATTTCTATAGGGGTTACAAAGTACATAAGTTATCATAAATGTGTGACCATATGTATCGATTTGTGACTACACTTAAATAATGTGTGACAAAATATGAGTCTATGATTTAGACAGCTAAATAAATACTTCATGTGACCATATATATAGCATCTTTAATTTAGTCATACAAAAACTCAATGTGACTAATATCAAGGTTAATGATAACTGAGTTCACATTTTGCTATAAACAATAGTCATATGAATATTTCATAATGTGACTATTTTGAATGTATTGGTCACAAATAATACCCTTATAATGTGGTTATAAACATCATTTAGATACACATTTGTGATATGGTGTGACTATTGTAAACCCTATAGTAACATGATCGTGCTTCAATTTTATGTGACTATACATATTAGGTTTTGACAAGCAAACACACCCTAAACTTTAGACACGCATATTAACTTACGTGACCATATGTATCAAATTTTGGTTACACATAATCATGTATGTCTATGATTTAGTGTGACCATATATATGACATTTGGTCACACTGTTCAAGTGTGTGACATATAGTTGTCACTTTTAAATGCATATCGTGACTAATGCTTCAAACTTACTTTTCTGTTGTCACACATTTCAAATCATATGTGGTTAAATATTCAGCAAACAATAGTAGTCACGTTTAAATAATGTGTGACAAACTTGACTATATGATTTAGCCACATACACAATTACTTCATGTGACCATATATGGATTTTGGTCACACTGTTCAATTGTGTGACATATATTTGTCACATACGTATATATATAGTGTGACTAATGCCTCAAACTCATTTGTATCTGTCACACATCCCAAATTATAAGTGACTAAATAATCTCATTTTTTTCCAGTTACCTCTAGTTACATAAATATTCAAATGTGTGACAATAGAATTCCGAAATGGTCACACAAGTCGGATCAAGTGTGGTTGTTTATTTTATTCTGGTACATTTAGTCACGGAAATATGTTACCATGTGACAGTTCAAAAAACGCTATGTGTGATGAATACCAGTTTTTGTACTAGTGATGGTGGTAAGGGAACTAGTAATCAAGGTGAAAATGGTAGAAATGCTCATCAAGAAGATGTGCATGGTTACAATAATGGCATTGGTCAGAATATCCACCATGGAATCATGAATGTTAATGGTCATAACCACCAACACTATCCATATGGAAGGCTTACTAGATTGGAGTTGGAGTTCCCAAAGTTTAATGGAGATGATGTAAGGGGATTGCTATTAAGGGTGCAATAGTCCTTTGTCATTTATCAAGTCAAAGATGATCAAAGATTGAGGTTAGTTTCAACGCACTTGTTTGACAAATCTTTAAATTGGCATTTACAATTTGTTAAAAAAATAATGGGAAAATGTGCCTTAGGCTTTGTATGAATCTGACATATTGAGTAGATTTTGAGATGTTGATGTTGATTAAATGGTAGAATTGAAAATTTTGTGTACAACCGTAGAGGGGGGTGAATACGGTCTTTTTGACTTCTTCGAAATTTATCAACCTCAACTCTCAAAGAGTCTAAGTATATACTGGGGGGAGAGAGAGAGAGAGAGAGAGAGAGAGAGAGAGAGAGAGAGAGAGAGAGAGAGAGAGAGAGAGAAATTAACACCACAATACATACTGGTTCAGGATGAAGGTTTATACCATCCATACGTCTAGTTGCGAATCCACAACACTAATACTATTACTCTAGTATAATCCTTATGGTGGATTACAAATTGTTACAACTTCACTCCACTGATATGCACACAGATCGGGGCTCACTAAGAAGAGCTACTCCCAACGATATTCCGCCATCGGAAATAACCTACAAGAATCTCGCGATTTGACTTAACCACTAAGACCACTGAGAACTTCCCCTAGAAGTAACAAACCCTACTAGATCAACACACGATCTAGGCTTGACCACAAAGGTACAAGACTTCTTACAATCAAATCGAGTGAATTATAGTTGATTGTTCAAACCAAGTCCTAACCTAACCTAGAGACTCTATTCTAAAAGAAATGGTATAGAAAAGAAGACCCTCGACATAAATCACAAGTGTTAATTAAGTTCTTGTAAATCTTCTCTTGCGGAGATGTATTCTTTCAAAGATGATAAGAGAGGAATTTAGAACCCAAGAAGATTAGTAGACTTAGAGGGTTAGCGAGAATAACTAAGAGAGAAAGAATGAATGGCAAGAGATGAAGAATGCCCAAGATAAGAGAGGTTATTTATAGACCAGTCTTGGGAAAATAGTTTCCTGGTGCGCTACTAGCGTGTTGTCGCGCCAGCAACACGCTAGATCACTATTTGGTATAAACTTGGTTTATACTTATCCCGTCTTGTTAAACCCCCAAGTGCACTTCACTTTTGACCTTTCCAATATCATTTTAACACTCAAAGTGGTATAAGGTCAACCAACTCAATTAGCCAAATGTTAAAAATAATTTGTGAAGTGTCTAAAAGATAATTGAGGTGTTTTTCCAATTTCAAAGAGAAAGAGAAGAATCAATGGAAAATGCGTGTTTGATAAAATTTTGCCTCCCGTATTTGAAATTTAAATTCAAAAACTAGTTATTGAAGGTAGTGTGAGATTGGTTAAGATAGTTGACATAGGGAATATCCTAAAGTGATGAGAGGGAAAGATATATTTGAAATTCAAATTCAAATATTATGTAAGAGGGTTGAGTGTATGAGAAACAAGGTTAGGAACTTAATCATGGTTGAGTAAGATGGGTTGGCATGGGTTAGAATAGGATGGAATATTCTTTAGATATTTTAAACATGGAGAGGAAGTGTGGATGTTGAAAAGGGGGGATTTAAAATTCAAATTTAAAATTTGAATGTTAAGAAGGAGTGTAAGTGAGTGGGTTGTAAAGTGGGATGTATAGGACACTTAGGAGCCTATGTTGGGAAGAGGTGGACAAGCTTGAATAAAAAAAGTATTGTTTGAATATTGTTGTTGTGAGTTGTGAGAAGATGGAGTGTAAAGATGGTAATGTGTGTAAGAGGGGTGAGTTGGCAATTTCAAATTCAAACTCAAGCTTGTAGAGAAGGTGTTGTGTGGTGAAGGTTCGATGAAGAAATGATAAGGCTTAGGAGAGGAAGAAGCAGAATGTTTAATGTGTGATATGGTATAAGTGGTATAATGTCTAGAAGAAGTGAGACAATATCATGATTGGGAATATTTTTATAGGAGTGTGAATGAATTAAATGCGATTGAATAGACCTTAACTTAGTTTGACCAATAAAGGAGTAAAATCGTTATGTGATTAGAGAAGATGTACGCACGGATTATGTTCAAATGAATACTTTCTTTTGATGATATATTGAAAGTATGAATGTCCTAGATCTGGAAAAAGTGTTTTGGCCTTGGCTAGAGGCATTTGGTAAAATCATTTTGAGTTGGCATTTTGTAAAACGAGGGGACTTATTTTGGTATCTCTCTAATTCTAAACCTTGTTGCGAGTTTATTTAATTACTTAATTATCATATACATACCTATAATGAAATAATCACATTTGTCGAATAAGAGAAAACCGACTTTCAAAAATCGACAATAGAAGCCTGGCCCGTTGCCGTTGTGGTGGCGCGTCAGCAGCGCGCCAGGACCACTTATGATTCGGTTCGGATTTTGGATACCGTTTGTTATTTTATGTATTGCACCAACATTTTTGAAACAAAATTGGGATGTGCAAAGGTATCTAGATAAATTTGAAATGTTTCTTAACAAGGTGGAATTGACTAAACCACAAGTTGTTAGCTTATTCATAAGGGGGTTAAAATGTGAAACTGGGTTGCCTTTGAGAATGTTTAAGCCTACAACCATGAAAGATGTTACTCGTTTAGCCAAAATGCAAAAAACTATAGTAGCCTAGACCTTAATATACCCTTACAATAACTCCAAGTTTCAAACTAGTGGTATTGTTAATAATATGCCACAAGGTTATGTACCAAGACCTCCTATTTTAGCACTGCCGCAAGCCCAAAAGACATGATCTACTTATCCTATTAAGAAGCAATTAACCTAAAAGGAGTTGGAAAAAAAGGCTAAAAATCAATGCTTTTATTGTAACCAAAGATACATACCTGACAATAAGTGTAGTTGCCAATTGTATGCCTTAGAAGTACAATGTAATGGACAATTTTCCTATTCTGATAATTGAAGAGTTGTTGGATAAGCTGAATGGAGAAAATGTGTTTTCTAAATTAGACTTGAGGTCTTGATACCGTCAAATCAGAATGAGGGAAAAAGACATTTATAAGACAACTTTCAGGACACATGCAGGACACAACGAGTTCCTTTTTATGCCATTTAGACTCACTAATTCCCCATCTACCTTTCAAGATCTAATGAACACATTCTTCAAACCCTTCTTGAGAAAGTTTGTTTTGGTATTTTTTGATGGCATTTTGATATACAGTCCAAGTTTGCAAGATCATGTAAGGCATCTGAGGCATGTTCTAGAAGTGATGTAGGCTAACAGACTCTATGCCAAACACTCTAAATGTGCTTTTACTTTTGATAAGGTAGAGTATTTGGGCAATTTGATCTCTATTGATAGAGTTGCCACAGACCTTGCTAATATTCAAGCCATGAAGGAATGGCCAAATCCAAATAATGTGAAGCAATTAAGGGTTTTTTTTTTTTTTTTTTTTTTTTTTTGCGCCTAACAGGTTATTATAACAGATTCATTAAGTAATATGTAGTGATTAGTCATCCTTTGACAAGGTTACTTAGGAATAATTCATTTGAGTTGAATGAAGAAGCACAAGTAAATTTTGAGAAATTGAAGAAGCAATGATGAGCACTCCTGTTTTAGCCCTTTCTCAATTTCAATAAAGAATTTGTAGTGAAAACTGATGCTTGTGGGTTGGGAATTGGAGTAATGTCACTTCAAGATGGTCATCCAATAGCATACTTGAGTAAAACCTTATCAACCAAACACTAGGCATTGTCTACTTATGAAAAGGAATATTTGGCAGTCCTATTGGCATTGGAAAAGTGGAGGGCTTACTTACTTGAAAAGAATTTAAAATCAAGACAAACCATTTCAGTTTAAAGTACTTGTTGGATCAAAGGCTTACTACTCCATTTCAAACCGAGTGGTTACCCAAGCTGATAGGTTTTGATTATGAGATCAGTTACAAAAAGGGTAGTGAAAATGTGGCTGTTAATGCCTGTCAAGGGTCAATACTGGTTATGAGGTATGTATAGTGGTTTTATCTATTATTTCCAATACGTTGTTGTAGCATATCCAAGACAGTTGGACTAATGATGAGGAAGTACAGGCTATAATACTCAAATTGCAGGCTGATCCAAATGTAGTTCCTAAGTTTACATGGATGGATGGTCATCTAAGGAGAAAAGTCAGGCTGGTAGTGGGTGACAACTCAATACTTAAGCATCAATTAATGAACTATTTCATTGATTGGACACTTTGGTGTGCATGCAACTGCTAAAAGTTGTTTGCATTTTCTATTGGAAGGGTCTTAGGTAGTTGGTTAAAAAGTTTGTCAAGAAATGTGATATTTGTCAAAGGTAGAAGCCTGAGTTGATTGCTTACCCTGGTTTGATTCAAACCCTACCTATTCCTACCCAAATTTGAAATGAAGTTTCTATGGATTTCATTGAAAATATGTCTAAGTCACATGGTAAAACTGTAATGTTTGTCGTGGTGGATAGATTGAGCAAATGTGCTCATTATATGGCTTCGCAACACCCTTTTTCAGCTAGTGACGTAGCCAAATTCTTTTCAGACAACATTTACAATTACATGGTCCACCCAAAGCTAAAGTGAGTGATAGAGATAAGGTCTTTATTAGCCATTTTTTGGCAGTCATTGTTCAATATGTTGAAGGTGGACTTGCACATGTCCACAACATATCACCTACAGAAAGATGGCCGAACAGAGGATGTAAACAGGTTTTTGGGATGCTATTTGAGGTGCACTTCTAGGGAAACTCCAAAAGAGTGGGTGGATTTGTTGCCATTAGTTGTATTTAGGTACAATACAAACTGTAACTCTTCTACAAAGATTACTCTTTTTGAGGTGATGTATGGGCAAGCACCTCCAATACACCTACCTTATGTTCCTAGAGAAAGTATTGTTGAAGTTGTGGATAGGACCTTGCAGGATAGGGAACAAGCTATACAAATGTTGAAATTTCATTTAACGAGAGCTCAAGACAGAATGGTTAACATGGCTAACAAGAAGAAGACTAATAGGCAGTTTGATGTTGCAATGTGGGTGTATGTTAAGTTGCAACCTCACAAGAAAGTATCACTCTGACAAGGATCTCAACACAAGCTATGTGCAAAATTTTATGGGCCATTTCAGATCATTGGAAGATTGGTGAGGTAGCTTACAAGTTGCAGTTGCCAAGCAGTAGTTTGATACATCCAGTCTTTCATATCTCCCAGCTCAAGAAATGCAATGGTCAACACATGGTGGAAGAAAGGTTGTTAAATTGTGAAGCAGATGGAAGAGTGACTGTGCAACCAGTAGCTATTTTAGAAAGAAGGTTAGGCAAGATCAATAATAGTCCGGTGATATTTGTCTTGGTTCAGTGACTAATCAATCACAAGAAAATGCCACCTTGGAGGTCTACCATGAATTTGTGACTCGATTTCCTCAATTTGCTTGATACAACCTTGTGGACAATGTTCTCTAAGGGGAGTGGATTGATATGAGCAAGCACAAAATGCAAATTACAAATTTCAGAAATGGCGGGAAAAGCTGTTAAGCTTTGATCAGCGTTGACTTTCACTATAAATATTCATTTTATCCAATCTTGTTGTAACAATTCTCTTTCAATCTGTAACAAACTATCAAATCATATTTTATAACAAATCATTTCGGAATTCATTCGTGTTCATTGAATTCTCTAATACTTGTGATTAGTGTTCTTCATTTCTTTGTGAAATCTAGTTCAAGTGTTATCATAATCACCAAATCTAACGTACCATATGTTTGCGGAGAATAAATCTCACTTTCTTTTAAATTAAATACAATAGTTCCTAAATTTAGATTTCAAAATGAATACCATCTTTCTTTCTTCGACAAAACTTTAGGCACGCAGTTAGTTGGTGTATAATTATGTATTGAGTTCAAAAATAACCAAAATAATATGCAATTGTGGACGACATTGTTGCACAAACAAACATGGAACACTGCCTAACGCATAAACTAATCACACTGGAAACTTATGTAGATAGTCAATCAAATATCAAACATCACTTGTTATTTCTAAACTGATAGTACTAGCTCTAGTACCAACTATCGATGTCATGTATATTTGGGTCACACTTACGCACATTATTTTGTGGTCGAATTTTGATTAGTCTATATTTATCGAACTCTTTAACATGTTATCAGTTATCACATATCACTCGTGCACCAGAACGATCAACGGACAAATAATTGTTCATCTCTTGATAGTTTGTTATTGGTAAATCTTAGTCGTGCACGTTAAAATATTGCTTAAGGGGTTACGTCATCCAAACCTTTGTGGGTTTACATACGAGATTTTTGGTTTCCTTCACATCAGATATGTTTCTTGATCAAGCTATGTCTTCTATATGGGTTAAATTTTGTATTCCAACATTCTTGCAAAGTTATCTCAGCAGAACTAATTGAGTTATGCGTCTCAAGAGTGTGTATGCCAACATGCACTTTGTTTCTATCAACTAATATATATAATATTTACCTTAAAATGTGTCGAAATGACTGATATTTTCCCATTAAATATGTGTTAATTATGGATAGATCCATTTATTAGTAGCAAAGTTAGATTCAATTATTTTGTCTTTTGTACATAATTATTAAGTTCTTTGAGCATAAATACACACCCTAATAGAAAAGTTTTCTTGCATGGGTAGGGACGGCTCAATCCGTACCGAGGCCTAAAGCAAAGTTTAAAAATGGGGTATTTTATTATTTACTATGATTTTAGTAAAATTGTCTATATAACATTTATCTAGAAAAATCAATAACGCTTAGTAGATTAAGAGCCGGTTAATGATTGAAAGACAAAATGACAAGTAGAAAAACCAAACGTCATTGTTTCCGTGATCTAGAAGTAGGGCTAAGACGACATAATTGAACAACACGAGTGCGCTTGTATGTGTTTTTTCGTGAACATTTAATCAAACAAACCCTACATGAATACTTAAAACAATTAAGTAAAAGAAAAATTATGCTCGTGCTCATTATATAAGAAAAAAGTTTCTTCATATTCATTTATTAACACATTAAAAAAAAAAAAAAAAAAAAAAAAAAAAAAAAAAAAAAAAAAAAAATGATCAAAAGAGAATTCACAAATAGATCGTCGAGCTTTTCGTTCCTTTACAACCTATCTATTACTCCGGTCTTTAAGAATTGAATTACAAAAATGAGTTTAGTTCATTTTTTTTCCATTACCTTAAAAGATGATCTTGGTCCATTTTATAAAACCAAAATGATGGACTTGGTATTTGATTGTCCATATGCCTAAATAATAAAAATAAAACTAGATGTGGCCTCAAATTCTAACTTGTATCATGTATTTTAGTAAATCAAGGGCCTAAAAATTACTAAAATGAGCTTAACTGATTGTTTTCCAATGCCCCAAAAGACAATCTTGATCATTTTCATAAAACTAAAATGATTGACTTAGTATCTAATAAACTTTGGGCCTAAAGAACAAAGATAAATTTAGATGTGGTTTCGGCATAAAAAATGCCGGGGCCCTAAAGGCGCTGTTGAAGAATATATGTAACGACTTTATACATGATAGTGATTTAGAAAATCGGGGGCCTTAAAAATTTGGGGGCCTAAAGCGATGGCATTAGTAACTTTACCCTTAAGCCACCCCTGTGCATGGGCCAAGTTGATCGCTTTTTTGTTTAGGCATACCAGATTCACTCTTCGGTACGTAGACTTTTCTGAGTGATTTTTTTTGGCATACTCTTTCTATAAAGTCAATATAGAAAAGGTTTGGGCTGAAAGTAGTGGCAGTCATACCTCACTCGTGAGGTGCTACTTCACGCGCGAACATAAAAATAAATAAACATCCTAAATAACGCGTGAATGGACCAAAAAGAGGAGATGAAAGGTTTTTTTTTTTTTTTTTTTTGTGTGTGTAAATTTTGTAGGGTATAGTGGTATTTTAATGAAATATTAGGGAAATGTGACTGTTACGGGTGAAAGATAAGAGAGAGTAAGGGAAAATAAGAAGAGAAAAAGCACATGTAGTGCTGATGTATAAGATGAAGTGAACACACCCACCACTTCTAGTCTTAGACTAAATATACCAAAAATGTTCTAACTGTTTGTCCAAGTCACAAACGCATCTTAAAACTCTTTGAAAGTGTAATTATAAGGGAAGAAAACTTTTGGTCTTTATAAATGCCTCTTCGTCAAGTTAAAATTATAAGGGAAGAAAACAAGGCATTTTAATCAGTTTAATTTGGCCATGGACGATATATGCCTACATCATCGAAGTTTTAGCAACTGCGCGATTTGAATAAACCACATAAATGAATTTTACAATTTCCTCAAAGGTTTATGAACCATTTAGTAATTAGGACTTATATAAATCTACACAATAATCAATTACTTTAACTAATTCGGGATTTTTTAATTAGTTTCACAGTCATATGGTGCAGTGATTTCGTTGTTGTTTATCAGTAAAATAGATGATAGTCTGATACTCTGATAGATATGTAAGTATATTAATCAATTTCTCGCACAACAATAATTGACCAAATGTAAACTGTTAGTACAGGTTATAAAGACAGAAGACTCCCAGTTACTTGGAAGGTCAACATTAATTATTTAGGTCAAAGTCACTAAAAAATCAATATAGAGACCATGCTACCAAACTTTTGTTCTGAATTATTCTATTTCATGCAAAATCACCATTTTCACGAGAAGATCAATGGTAAAAGAAATAAATGTCCAAATAGATTAACTGATTAAACTTATTTTCCTAATTCCGGATTTGCTAGATCAATGGTAATTATAAAGAAGTTGCTAGGTTTGGCTGGAAAATCAACGGATATGTCGAGTGTTGGTTGATTGCATATAGCGGGAGAATTGGTTACCAAGCATACTGCTTAGGTTTCAGGCCCTAACCATGTAAGGGGCAACGCCCCAGGCCCCGACCCGTTGTTCCTTTAACTTGCTTTGTTGGGGCAACGCCCCTGGCCCCTTATCCCTTCAATTTTATTTGTTGGGGCAACACCTTGGCCCTTTGCTCGTGCGATTTTCTTTGTAGTATAATTGCGCGAATGATTATATATACAAAAACATGCATTTCACATCTTCTAGCTTGTATTAAATTAACCTAAAATTTATTCATTTGTTTACATATAAATGTCAATCACCCTAGACAATTTATTAATGATACTAAAATTATAAACATAATTTAGGTTAGCAAAATATTATGGATCAGTACGTGCTTATACAGTTTTAATGAAGTTGAGCTATTACCTCTCGCAATTAACTAGCGTTCTGATTTTGGTGTTGTGAGTCTATGGTATATCTAGTTCTTTTTTGCTTATATACTCTTACACGCATATAGAGTCAAGGATCCAAGATTTAAACTTATGTAACCTTAACATATACTACTATAAACTACTAACTAGTCTTTGACCTAGCTAGCAACATGTGAATGATTTATCATGCAAAAGATTATAGCTTAGAGTTTTAACTAAGACATCATGATGTATTAATTGTGAGTGTGTACTACTATGAACTGTCATTACGGTTCTTTACTTTTACAGTACTGTAAACATAACTTCATTAGTTATATGCTCTTAATGGATCCGGCGTGGTGGCTGGTGCACATTATGGGATTCTGTTGTGTCGTAAAGGCCTCTTTGACTTGATCAAACGTATTTTGGACCTACACCTCAAAAGATTCTTAATAATATCGCAGATGATATGTGACTCATATATGTTCCACGACAAAAATAAACCTAGCTAGTTTTTCACTAGGCTTAAGAACTTAACTATAACTAATTTACATGGTACTTTTTGAACTTTCCTATGCATGCAGGTAAATAACTGGTGTAACATATGGTGTTATCTATTGAGATCTGATATCTTAGTTACTTTGCGCCAACGTACGCCAAATTAGCGTACGTAAACACTTTTCTGTATCTGGAACTTCTATTTTCTTTTTAGTATTTCGTGTAACATTTACAAACCCGCTTTAAGTTAGCTGGCTGCAATACTAGTCGATAAAGGATATTTTTAGATTAATATCAAAACTAAGCTATAAACAATGAATAAGATTTAAACATACATGGTCGAGTCTAGACATGTGACTCAATTACTTATATGAGAAATAACTACTATAAAAGCATCATTATGATTAAAAATATTTGTTTAAAAATATTTTGGCCCAACTTTATAGAAATAGCAAAAGTGTAAGCAAATACCTAATAACAAATAATGTCTTAATTAAACGCTACACATTTTCAGTTGTTCACTATATTACGCTACCAAATTTAGATGATTATACTAGAGAATGGGTTATTGGTACCCTTATGAATTGTGGCACCCTTTTATCACACTTTTACGCACTCTGTTGATATATCAACACAGTTTTTTTATTGTGCATGTTTTGTATTTTTTTTGTTTTTTAGTACTTTTGACAGCTTAAATTTTATATTTCTGTTTCAAATTTTAAGTTTCGTAGTTTTTATAATAAAAACAAAATTATAAAAATAAAAAGAAAAAACATATAAATATAAAAATAACTGAGGTGTCGAATGCCATTAAAGTGGCTATGTTTGGTAGTCTCGGTGATTGTTTATATTATTTTATTTGTTTCAGGAAACGGCTTGCATGTAAGAATGACATATTTATATCGCGTTCCCATTTATAGTATAGATAAGCATGATACATGCATATCGATCTATGAACGCAAAATGTACAAGTATGTAAATTTTTAACCATATATGATAAGAAAATTTTCGTTTCAATGTACATTGGATAATTTATTTTTTATCTAATTAATAAGCTATTATTATATTTGTGTGCTCATTAAATCGCTATGTGTCTCATTATGGACCAGGATCGATTAGGGATCGTGAAAGAGAGCATATACAGACATTTTGACATTCACACGCAAAATGAAGACCAAAATGACTTCTATACTATATCTAATAAATACTATTCACATCCATAATCAATAACAATAATACAATATATACATGCAACCTGCACGTATGTATGTTTTTAAACGTAACATGTTTTGATTCATAATATGATGATGTTGCACAAAACAACGACAAGTGCTAGAAGGAGAACCATAATTAGTTGCATTGTATTAAACGTATCAATCGTAATCATATTTTGTATAGTTACACACAACCATAAACATTGCAATCTTGTAGGATTTGGAGAACAACTACAATCACAGATTTGAAGGCACCAATTCAGATTTTGATTACAAATTAAAGCAATAGTATGATTAAGATATCACAAAGACTATCAGTTCACAATACTATCATTTAACGTATCGATCTCATATTAGTCAAAGAAGGTTAATTTACAACAGAGTGCCCAAGATCAATATGTATTAGTTTGGAACAGTTTTCTATCGTAATATGAATAGATATAATTCAAATTTGATACCAAATAAAGTCACTAAATTGTACTTTTATGTCTTACAATGTTTGAATTGTCCCATTTTCTGTCCTCGTATTTTTTCAAGTCCCGTTTGATATATTAACAAAAGAAGTTCAGAGAATATATTTTGTGGCACCAAATTTGCTGTTGTATTAAAACTAACATGGAGATGGAGTAACAGAAATTCCTAATTCGGGCAAATTTGCTGTTGTATTAAAACTAACATGGAGATGGAGTAACAGAAATTCCTAATTCGGGTCAATTTAAATGCCTACTAAACTCTAAATTTGTCGTTATTATATAAAAGATCAAAAGAACATACATGACATAAAATTTATATAGTAATTCACACAATAAGAGTAGACGTGCTACGTCCAATTTACATACTACTCGAGAAAATTTTGTTCGAATTTTTTGTGCTAGTTACAATGAGAGGAGCCCTACGCATGGTTGTACCGAAGTTGAGACATATTCTCGTGACAAACGTGGCTCTTGTTTGCCCACTAAAACAATATACATTTGACAGCAAATAGTATTTAGAGAACGTTACAGTCTAGATCGATATAGTTAAATGTTGCTTTCTTGATAACCATATTGCTATAAGCCTCTAAGGACGGAAGGTCACATTAAAACTTTAATACTTGCTTTTGATTCATGGAGTTTACTTCTTCATCGTAATCTTGATAAAGACTCGATCAGAAGGAAGCTACCATTGTCCTACGATGCTCAACAAGTCACATAGTCACATAAATATCCCCATCTTGAAATCGTAGATCATTTTCTATTTAAAGCAATATACATTGCATTTTATATCTCATTTAAAATCGGTTTACTTTTACTGCCAATTACATTGATTTATGCTAGGTTGCTAACTTTTTTATATACTTGGTAGTTTCGCTAGATTTTATATTGTGCTGACTTAGTTTTTCGGATAATATATCTCATATCATTTCATGGTTTCCTCAAGGTCCTTATTTTATACTCATATATGTAGATTTCACTAGGAATATTGTTTGCTTTAGCTCAATTTCTGTATGTTCCAAATGGTTTATGATGTCTTTGTTTTGGGGATTGTAGGGGTCCTTGCTAATGGAGTCATTTTGGTTGATTGATTGGCTGAAAATATGATCATTTCATACTTTGATAGTACGTGTAGGGGTTAATCATTTTGTGTAACAAGTGATTGTCGTGTAAGCTCTTGCTACATCGATAGAGAACTTAGATCTCGTTGGTTTATATAAGAGGTAGTTAAATCGCCAACTGAGGAAGGTGGAGTACAAGAACTTCTAGTTGGTTTACAAAACCTCTTAGATACAACTGTAGGGTTGCAAGAGAGCTAAACCGGACTTGGGCTCAGCTCGAAAATTTAGGCCAGTAAGCTCAATTTCTACTTGATAGTTACCGAGCCTTAATTAATTATATATACTTACAGGTCAGCTCAAAAACCACTTAATATCGTGGATTTATCTAACATGTGCCCTAAGGCACATGATAAAGAGCTAGGGACCCACAAAAAAGACTTAAAAACCCGTGAAAAAGACAAAAAAGAATGGTTTTTTATTTGAAAAGTGATAAAACCCACACAAAAGGACACGGGGGCCCACTTCTTAACATGTGCCTAAGGGCACATGTTAGAAAAACCCTAATATCGTCTGGAGAACTAAATAAAAAAAAATCAGATTAATGAATAAAAGTTAATTTTGATAATTAAACATCTTAAGCATAAGCGAAGAAAAACTTCAGAAATTTTTAACAATAATATCATTTGTCAAATCACAAATATATAATTAAAATACTCACTAAACAAATCATGAAAGCTAGAAACGAGTTCAATAAATAAGTTTGGCTTGTTTGCAATCTTAATAATTCCAACTAATAACGAATATGTTAACATATCTAACTAACATAAGGAAAAATTAAGTAGTTGCCAACGCGTTTGTTTTAGGAGTAGTGATTGGGAGGTATAAAAGTTGTGTTGAAATTCATGCTTAAACTTACGTGGCATCATCCTGATGATGCAGTCAGGGGACTCACTTTTTCAGAAACCATCATGATCATGTCATATATATTTAGGCATGAGTTTAGGCACACAAATTATGTCTCTCAATCATTTTCCTTGTTTTAGACAAAAGTAAAAACTTGAATTGAGGAATTATAATAGCGAATTAGTTGATCATGTAATGATGTAGGTCAAGTCAGTTAATCTTACATCGACTGGAAGAGCATCTTCTTGATATCTCTCCGTTCGAAAATATAAGTACAGTTTGACTTTTTGAATCGGACTTTGACTTTAAATATTTTTGTTTGTATTTATATAATACTTGATGCAAAATATATAAATAGATAGTTTTTTAAATGTATTTTCATTTGATATAATTTTCATCAAGTAATATATAATACAAACAAAAATATTTAAGGTCAAAGTTCGATTCAAAAAGTTAAATTGAACTTATATTTTGGGACGGATGTAGTAGTTTATAAACAAGCCACGGTCAGCGACATACGTCCCTTCTGAGACATCTTATAAAATTAGAATGATACAGAGAAAATTAGTACCGCCCCTGCGCATGGATGACACGCACAAATTGAAAAATGGTTTGAAAAAAGTTTCCGACCATTTTTTCATCTCTAAAACCAATAATTTTTCCATTACATCAAAAGTCATAATCATTCATAAAAAGACAGCCATTTAATGACCATGTCTCGTCTTCTACGAACAAGTTTCTAGTACTGTATATACAATTGCATAATTCAAAAAAAAAAAAAAAAAAAAAAAAAAAAAAAAAACGACTATTTATCTCTAAACCACTGTTTTTGACTGGAACCTCTCTTTCCATCTTTTTTCTCAGCCATTTTTTTCATCACATGAACGCTTCTGAATCAACTGTTTGGGTGTCACATACCCCAAAAGTTTCTATTTAATCGCTTTGAGTGTGGCTATTTGGCTAGTGTATCAAATTATTTGGCTTTCATTATGTTATGGTCAGCAAATGGAAGCGTAATCTGGTCACATGTGCACAATAATGTCACTTACGATATGATAATCCCAAATGTATACAAATCGGTCCATTACAAGGTGCATACTGGAGCCGTTCTAGTCACTTTGCGCATACAGCCATACATGTTGCGTAAGCACGAGTCACTTGTGTTCACTGTTTTGATGTTGATACTGAAGTATAGTGCATAGGTTATAAAGTGATTGCAAAGAAGGGACCGGAATAAATGCTAATTTCCTTTGTTGTTCCATCATAACAGATTCGACATGGTTCGTATCAAAGACGTGTGGGTTGAGGCTAGGTGAAGTTGCATACAGGTGTCCTAATGTGTAAATTGTAATTTCAAATAGCTCTAATGGAATGCAGGAAACCAACTGAATATGATTATTATTGCGGATTTTTTTTTTCCCTTTCTATTTAACTACTATATATATAATTTCACAAAGTCACAGTCTAGTACATTCAATTTGCTCAATAATTATGTAAGTTATGACCTCCATGACATATGAACTTGTAGTTAAATATACCATTACAATTATGTATACAAAAACTAGTTATCAAATAAAAGAAAACCTATTGCAACAAATTAGTATTTGATAAAGCTTGTAACATTTTTATTTAAGGAAGATTTTAAGCAAGATCAGAAGGATAAATTTGGGTTTGAGTTTGGTCGAATCACCTTTTGTAATGTTTATGTTTATTCTGTATAAATAAAAGTTTTGTCTGGAATAGTATATGATATCCACTTATTTAGTCGATGAACACTCACCATGGTATTATACATATTGAAATTGGACTTAAGATTGAAACTTTGATTTGACTGTCATAATGAAAATTTTGATCAAAATCCATCACATTTTACAGAGAACTAAAAATAAAATAAAATAAAATAAAATAAAATAAATACAATACAACTGTGAATTAGTTCAAGTAAATAGAATACTTTAGAGTAGTTCAATTTCAAGTAAAAGAAAATAAAAAAGTGAACTAAGATTGAAACTTTGATTTGACTGTCAAAACTGTGAATATGTGATGAAACATTTGATCAAAATCCCATAAACTACCGGCTGGTTTATATAGTTCATATCATGGACGGACCTACATGTATGCCGGGTGTGGCACGGGCTACCCCCGATTTTAGGTCATTTCAAAACTGCCATTTTTGTGATATGTTCAACCCCCAAAAAAAAATTTATTACTTTCGTTTCTTATGGTGTAACTTTAGTTAGCCAACATTTCTTTTGTGCAACACCCTCTTACAAATCTTGGGTCATCCGACAAAACTGGAACGATATAGAGAAGATTAGCATGGCCCCTGGGCAACGATGACACAGGAAATGGTCCAAAAAGTTTCTCGATCATTTCCTTCGTTTGCTGCAACCTTTATATATATGGTCTTAGTACCAGTTTTGCCATCTCGTGTCTCATATTTACCAAATCTTGTGATTTGGACTTTAGGCAACTAAAAGCCATATCGTTACTTCAATTTCTTAAGCTCATTGTTAAAACGGTTATATGATTTATCTTTGGACAGCTAAATGCCATATCATAGCTTCAATTTTTGTCGCAATTGCTAGATTGGTTATGTAATTCTGGACTTTTGACAACTAAATGCCATGTCATAGCTTCAGCAATTAGCCTAGTGCTACAGGTAAATTACCATCAATAACATGTTATTGTGTTGTCTTTAACATCTGGTTGACTGGAGCCATTAGTTTTGTTTTATTCTGAACAAACATTAGTTTGATTAGTTGATCCTTTTTCCATCAAGCAAATAAAGTTCCAACACAGAAATCAAGTTTGCCAAGATTCAAAATGAATGATTTAGTGATAGAGTGATGGCATCATATGTTGAACATCACCATTATTTTTTAATCACAGCAACTTTACTTTGGACTTGGGTAGAAAATTTAATCACGTTAACTTTATTTGGTCATGGTATTGTATTTACTGGATCTCTAACATCGTCCTAGTAGTGCACCTGCTGACTTGCACTTGAGTTCTACTCAAGGACTCATTGTGTGGTTTAAAACCTTGTCGGACCTATAAAGCCACACAGGTGTGCATTCCCAAGAATTGGTATGATAACATGGAGCATTGATTGACATCCTTACTGTTATGCCTAATTATATACCTAAAACTATGTTGGTGACTGCAAGTGGACTCACTTCTTCACAAACCAATAACTTATTGTCACATCTATTTAGGCACATAATTAGTCATATTTTTAGGTCTCACAATCATTTTCCAATAATATATCCAATGAAACTACACATATTGGAAAACTTGAGTACTTAATTATTTTACTCTCGATCCAAAATCTATGACTCTTCCCTGAGTTTAGCATCTTATCTCATCTATTGTTTTGATTTTTGTCATGTTGCAAGCATCTTGATACTTGCTCAATGTATTTGTGATTTGAAGCTCCTATTCACATATATATTAGCACCTTTTACAAGTCTTTCTTTTAATGTCTTGTCTAGTGTATTGTCTTATACTTTTCTTGTTTGGTAAGGTTCTCACTCTCGTTATACATATAAGGGTTTTTGTCACTGCAATAGTAATTCAATGGGTGTGAACGCACTGTAAAGCTTAGGTCATGGGTTCAAAAACCATCCCATCGTATCTCTTTAGCCGGGACTGTTCGATGGGCCACCAGATGGTCGACTACCCTTTTTCTAAGAGTGTCACTACCCACAACTCTTGCAGCTATGATAAAGTTTACCATGTTAACTAGCTTACTTTACTAAATAAGTAAATATCATTTACTCATTAGTTACTTTACTAGTATCACTTTAAACTGATGGGCTATTACAAGGTATACTATATTGGGCTGTAAGCCCATGGGCCAGTCATTGTAAGTTCAGCCACAACAAAACCCTAATCCCTTATCATTCTTCCTATATATTCAGCCATCACCTAATTAAACAAACCATCCTATCTTTTCTTCGCCTCCTCATTTTTTCATATCCGCTAGATTTAGTTTTTAAGCTAGCTTTTTTATATAAATGTATTTTTTTTTTTAGTTTTGATTAAAATGATACCGTGCACAATAAGCCGATGCTCTGGATAATATAAAGGATGAAGGAAGCATGGTAATGTGCACGAAAAATAAGCAACTTTAGGTCGTCATGTCTGCTCCCACTGATATTACTAATGATTTGGGGGCCTGGACTAGACCTACATTTTTTTATATATTTGTAACCTGATGTATAAAAGCAGGGACTTGTTGCCAAATAAAAGTGAACTAGTCTCCCGTAAACATCAGGAAAATTGAGCTGGGCATTGTTATTGGGTGAACCTCTTGATATTAATTATGATGGACAAGGTTCAGTAAACGAAGCTATATTTATTTTTTATTTTTTTAATCATAAATTTTATAAATTTCGATTTCTAGGTATAAGTTAATTTTTACAGTACTTTCTTATGCGTTTATATTACTACGTATTAGTTAATTATCTTGACATTCTTTTAAATGTTCCTGGTAAAGAATATTAAAAATGTGTGAGGTGCCCCAGTGAATCCTCTCATGAAAAATCTGCACAAGCTTAAGTGATACATTAGATTTGCACCTCTTTTTGTTTTACAAGCATTGCATTAAAAAGTGATGAGATTGACAATGGATATCATGACCCTAAACTTTTAACAGGGTTCCTATCAGGGCGAATAGGCCTCGTAAATCACGAAAAAATTAACTATTATGAAAAATAAAAAGTTCTTTGATATTACACAAATACATTAAAAATTCAACTTTGATAATATTTAGCAAAAACACTAAAAATTCAAAACATTAAATAGATGTATACTAAATTAAGGGCTCTTACGATGAGAGGTCTTGTGCAGTTGCACCACTTGCACATGTTAATCGCCGTCAGCTGTTCAGGATATGAACTGTTTACTTGGACGTCTAAAATTAAATTGGAAGAATCTTTTAGAGTTTATTGTTTTTTTACTCGATAATAATCAATTATCGTGATTGTTGATTTTGAAAGCAAGTGTTTATGTAATACTAATGCTAGTGGCGTTGCTTGGCAATCACTACCCAACAAAGTAATGCGCCCCTTCCTTTAGCAATGTCTTAAGCTACGTGTTGGTTTGCAACTTTTGCTAAAAATGTGGTTGGCTCACCAGCCGAAAGAATTGCAACTATTCTTCATAATTTTTTGAACATTGGGAGTAAATGGGCCGGTTACTTTGTGTTCACCACTACGTAATTGTGGTTGGTGTGGAGTTGGGGAGAGAGAAAGCTGAGTTTGCACCGATGTGACGGAGTTGCTTTTGTAAAAATGTAGTTACCACTAGCATTAGTCTAATTTTGAAGGTTAAAGAACTAAGGGCCCATTTGGTTTTTAAGTGGGTTTTGATTAGAATTTGAATTTGGTATAGGATTTAGGTTTAAGGTAGGATCAGAAAGGAGAAATTATATATTTTTTAAATTTATTTTATAAAGTCAATTTGTTAAAATGTTATTAAAAAAGTAGGACAAATACATATTTATTTATTTATTTAATGATGGTTGTGAGATGTGTAGTAATGTGGGGTCCACAAATTGGTATGATTCTTTCAAACCTTGCTCGCCTATCCGGATTTAGGGTGCGTTTGGTTTAAAAATGGTATTAGGATTTGGGAATGGTTTGAAAGATTTAAGAAAGGTTTGAAAAAAAAGTAAGAAAGATAAAATATATTATTATATATAATTAGATTTGATTTATTAAATTTATATTAGATGTAAAATATAGTATACATAATTAAAAGAAAACATAAGTAAATGGTCAAAGAAAAATGTGCACAAACTTGTGGTTGAGAAATTTTAGAAAGCATAAACTGTCAGGACTTTGGTCTATACCAACCAAATTAGAGCGGTATGGTTTTTGTAGGTTGAATCATCCATTTTATTTCAAAAGCTTGAACCAAACTATTCTTTTTATTTTTCAATCTAATCCAACAATGTGAAACATGCATACCAAGCACTTCCTTAATTTTCATAGGTGATGTCCCACTTTTGTATCCATTCATGCATCCCAAACAATTAATTGTAAGAATAAACTAATTCCTTGAATTCAAAAGAAACCAACCAAACGGACCCTAAAGATAGTAACACGGAAACATAGTAATATGAAAATGTGTTTGGTGAATAATTGTGGAATAACGTTGTATGGAGTATCAGTGTTTAAAGGGTGTGTTTGGTACGCTATTCGGTATCATTAAAGGTCCATTTATGTGCTCATTGTTTGATTCCTATACCCTCCTAACAAACGCTTTCTTAAATCTAGCATGTTTCTATGCATTACAAAGACACCAAAATCAAGTAAATCCGACCTAGTTAACATTAAAAAAAATAGAACCATAAACTATCTGTATTCTATGAAGTTCATAATATGAAGTATGAACCATATTAGTTCCAGTAGCTTAATGATGATGAAATTATATGTTGTGGTAATTAAAAACAAATGGTTAGAAATCTTAGCTTGAGAAAAAAGACTCATAATACACATAAATGATTGTTTTGAAATAATACCCATCTTTCTTAATCCGTTGCATAATTTTTATTTAGACAAAAAAAAATGGGGTGAATTTGGCTTGTACTAGACAATTCCAACTTGTAAACTACAAATCCAACCTTAAAGCACATGGTAATGTGGCTCTAGCCAAATAGTCATCTTAACGTTGCCTAAACATTTCACTTTTAACACTTATACATTAAAATACTCTCTCTTATCAATCACGCCAAAAGAGCAAACTTAATTGCATTCATTACATATAAAATACAATTAACTAAAAATACACAAAAGAGGGACACGTCGAATTTGGCGGGAGGCAGCGTCACTGTACCTTTTGCTCTTAGCCATAATCATACAGAAAGTAATGAAGAAGTTAACGAGAACTTTTGTTGACCATGTTTAATAGTACTCTCTTCGTCCCAAAATAATTGTCCAGTTTTGACTTTTGAAGCCTTTCTTTTTCAACTTTGACATTAATATTATCTTTTTGTGTTATATATATTTGATGTAAATATATGAATGAATTGTTTTAAATGTATTTTCATTGGTATAATATCACGTATTATATAACACAAACAAAAATATTAAAGTCAAAGTTGGAAAAAAAATCAAATATAATTTATAGAAAATATATTTTTATAAACTTTGAAACAGAGTACTAGTAATTTGCATGTGAGTTTACTTCAAGTTTACCTGAGCTTTGACTGCAAACTCTCTATTGTTTTTGTGTTTATTAGCATAGCCTCTCGTTTTATGTTGAGCCCTCTTTAAATGAGACTTAATCATATTAATAACAGTCTCCCTAGCCGTAATGATTTATCAACTTTCAATCCACTCTCACCAGCAATTTAAAGACCATGTAATTGAGATGTTTGGCCATGGACCACTTCACAAGGTGTCACTTTAGTAGCAGAGAACATCTTAGTATTATACCAAAATTGAGTATGTGAAAGCCATTACATCCACTCTTTAAGCCTTTCCCTTACAACATTTCTAATGTTGGCACTAAAAGTATGTTTTGCACTAATTTAGCGTCAAAATGTATCAAAACCCTTTACGATGTTAGCAATATATTTGGCACCAACTTATAGCTATGAATTGTAAAACACTAAATATAATGTTACATTATATTATTTTTCTCACTAATACTATTTTGTCTTATTTTTAACTCTAAATATTTGTTAAACCTTTGATATTTAACTAAAAATAATAAAATATAATTTATAGAAAATATATTTTTATAAGTCTTTCGTCGATACGTTTACAACGAACCCAATATTGATATATGTTATTTTAACTATTTTGATAGTCTCGACTTGTATTTTATAATAGTTAAAAATGTTAGTGCAAAAAACTTAGTGTTTTACATTTGAGCAACTATTATTTGGTGCAAGTATATGCTATAAAGATGCTCTTTTTACATTATTTTAGTGCACGTTTTTAGTGTTAACATAAAAAATGCTCATAAGAAAGTATTTTAAGCACTATTTCAACAATCTTGTTTAGGGATGGCATGCATTTGACCTTTTAAAGTCAACTTTAACATTTTAAAGAGTGACTATCCAAGGTGAGTAACAACTTATCTATGTCACTTACAATAGAATTAGGACTATATCTTTTACATGTGTGACACTAGTACCAAATGATCATCCAATGCATGAACATGAAGTGTTGCCTAATTGTTGTCCTCAACTACAAATCATCACGTACTAGAAACTATCCTTTTCTATACCTACCCATGTATATTTATTTCCTACATGAGTACCAACTTGTAATTATTGGGCAATGTTTGTAAGACCCTGTCATAAGCATAATTGTTCTTCATTTTCTGTAACAAGTCACTAATTATAAAGGTCAAGAGCAAATGATTCAACTCACGGTCATGAGTAACTATAGATAGTGCATGTGTTCATACATTCTCATTACCCTTCTTGTAAGTTATGTCATAGTTGTAACCCAGTAGTTCACAAGAACCTAATCCACTCTTGTGAATTGTGTCGAGGGTCTTTTTCTCTATACCCTTTCTATTAGAATCGAGTCTCTAGGTTAGGTTAGGGCTTGATTTGAACAATCAACATTCTATTAATCGATTTGGTTGTAAGGGAAGTGGAGATCTAGTTGGGGTTTGATACTTCCGGAGGAACTTCTTTGTGGTCTTAGTGGTTAAGTCAAATTGCGAGATTCTTTTGGGTGGTTTTAGAAGGCAAAAATACCATTAAGAGTAACTCTTCTTAGTGAGCGTTGATGTTTGTGCATATCTGTGGAGTGAAATTGTAACGGTTTATAGTCCACCGAAAGAATTATACTTTGTAATAGTATCTGTGTTGTGGATTCGCAACTAGACGTACGGATGGTATAAACCCCCCATCCCCGAACCAATATATTATGGTGTTCTTTACTCGCTTTATATATTGTGGGTATGTTTATGTTGTTGTTATTGTTGTATAACCACACGTTGATCTTTGAAGTTTAAAGTTAATAAACTTCAAAGAAGTCGAAAAGACCGTATTCACCCCTTCTACGGTTCTACAAACGCTTTCAAACCATTCCTCTAATCCAAAACCCCTTAACAAACGCACCCTAGGGGTGCGTTTGGTATGTAAATGAGTTTGGTTTAGGATTTGGATTTAGTATAAAATTTGGATTTGATTTTGGTTTTATTAAAAAATATGAGAGATAAATTAATATTTTTTAATCATTTATATTTTGTAAAAAAATATTATTATAATATAAAAGAGAGAAAGAATGAGTCCTACTAAATACACTAAAAAGTTTCTTAACATCGATAATTGTGAGAGTTTCATTTGCTCGTTATTTGCAACATAGAAACAATTAGATTCTTATGGTTTATATCCATTTGACTAACTTTTAACCAATATTAAATTCTGTCAGCCTAGTAAACAACACTATCCTAACATATTGTTTTATTGAAAAAATACAAATTTGTTTATTTGTGCAGTTAAACCATCCAACCACTTTAATTAATTACTTACCAATTAATTACTTAACTTTTATAAAAACTTTAACATTGAAAACACTCAAAGGATTCAACATCTAACCACCATAATCAATTACTATTTAATCTTGCTATGTTGATAGGTGTGAATGATGCGTGGTTTTGCAACCTTGCAAAAGGTTTTACTTCTCAAAGGATCTTGAGAAGCTTGCAATCCCCACCAGGCAGTGTACCTAACCGATGTAGTATAGTGAGTGTCAAGTACCAGAGGATTGATCGTTCTCTAGGGGAATAGTGTCGTTAGGATTAAAAACTACTTAAACTAGGTTTAGAGGTGAGGGATTATTCTTTTTGTATTTTTTTTATTTTTATGAAAGCAAGTAAAATCTCGGGTTTTGGAAGAGTGGACGGAATTAATTGCTAGTCAACTAACCCAAAATTACTACAAATGCAAAAAAAATAAAATAACAGAAAAGTAAATGTGGTGAACTTCTTATAATGGGAAAAATGTATTTACTTAGACTTCACTACTCCCTAGTTATTGATTTGTTATAGTTGTTTGAATGAAGGGTTGTATTCCTTAATACCAGTCATGGGGCTGTGTACGTCCTTCCCCAATCTATAAGCTTCTATCTCTTCCTATTCAGGCCTCGTAAACAGTTACTTATGCATTAAATACAACCAATAACATCATAGTACACATCTGATTACGTTTCTTAAGACGTTCAAGCCTATTACCATGTAGGAGTATGGCCATTTTTCTTAAGTCTAACGCGAAAATCAATCAACCAAATCAACTAATAACAAACTAAAAACCAATAATCAACAACTAGGTTTCATTAGATCTAAGTAAACACAAAGAGAATTACGCTAGCATGTTAAAAGAAAGACAAGATAAACAATTAATCAAACAACACATAGACATATTGAATGATTAAAAATAAGACTTATCTTCAATTGAACATGAAGGAAAAGATGGCTTGGAAACCCTAAAGTTACAGTAAAATTCGTCTAGGGTTTTATCTCCCAAAAGTCACACCACTTAATGAATGAAAAATCAAAAAATATATATAGACATACAACTCTGACGGCGTCAGGCTTTGGCCTCTAACACCGTCAGATTGCCGTGTTTAGGGTTCTCGGATCACCTAGATCCACTTCTGACGCCGTCCCTTTATAGGGGTTCTGGGCCGTCTCTTGTAGGGCTAAAGAGGGGCGGCCTTGGTTCTGTAACACCTGACGCCGTCAGGTGTTAACCTGACTTTGGTTCCTAGGGCGTCACTTGCAATAATCCACCTTCATTCCAGTATAAGGTGACGGCATCATCATGTAAAGCCTGACGCCGTCAAGTGTGATTTCCTGACTTTTCTTGACTTTCTTATTTTCTTCATACTTGAGCATAAAAACGTCCAAAAAGCTCCAAAATGCTTCATTTTTCAGAATTCATGTCCCAAGTACCTAAATGAAAACAGAAAAGATTTAAGGTCGTATTTGATCATAAAAATACGACTTAGGGCTTAAATGACTCCCTAAAAGCGTAACAAATTTCTCCTTATCAGTGAAAATAAACGAACAACATATCCAGAATAAACAAACAAGTATCAAAATATACAAACACAAAGACAAATTAAAAAGAGAAGGCAGCGGCGAGTTGGTGGTTCACAGAAGGCAGCGGCGGGAGGTGATTAGTTACAACAGTGGGAGGTTATTTGTTGCAGTGGCGACTACAAGGTGGTGGTAGGTTTGCTACAGCAGTTTGAAGGTTTTTTTAGTGTAAATTTCTCTCGAAAGTTGTAAGTTGATTTTCATCACTTTTCTTTCATGCTAAGCATGATTATTGTGCGATGGTAAAATTGAGTAAAAGTATAATAAAATGGTGAAGAAGATGACTAGTACAATATGAAAAAGGAAAATATGTAAGCTTTTGCATTTGTAGGCTAGTGGTCACGTAAGTAAAAAGACAAATCACTATTATTTCTGCTTATTTTACTTAACTTATTTAATTGTTTTTGAAATTTGAAACATTGTTTATTTTACTTACATTATATACTATTGTTTTTGAAATGTGAAGCATAAACATGTCTAAATGTTCAAGTTGATACTGCAAAAGTGCAAAATAAATGTTCAAGTAAAACACAACAAAATATTAGTGTTTAAGTTTATATAGAAATTAAATTTAATAATACCTTTTGAACAACCGTGTAAGAGAAAAATACATATATGTTGACTTTTCAACGAATTCGGGACTCTGTGAATTTTATGGGAATTGGAATTGCGCCGGAGAATAAATGGATGTTGATGCCTGACATAGGGTTGGTTATTGCTTCACTCTATAACCGGCCAGTTATGTTCTTATCCATGCAACAAAATTATACATGTTTTCCGCTTTAGTACAGTCCAAAGTAGTCACAACCAAGTGGTCCTATTGTAATTGCACATATGGAGAGAATCATTATGTTGATATGGATGAATTGGGTTTGTGTAGTTGGAATTATAGTTTGATGGTTGATCAAACTTGTATGGATCATTATAAGTGGGTGGAGGTTGAGATGTGTAGTTTGGCATGAAAGAAGATGTTTGGCCAATGTTGAATGGTTTGTAATGAGGATCAAATGAATGTCCTTGTGAGTTTGGTGTAAAGTTTGGGAAGTAAGTAGTTGGAGGTGTTGAGTGATTTCCAACTTCATTGGTTATGATGGATTTGTTTCGAGGGCTTTTTCTTCGCCAAACGGGTTTTTCCGTCATCCTTGCTAGCCTTGAGGCTTTTGGTTTTGGTTTATTTGGAGAGGTCATGATGGGATGAATGGAGAGTTTTGAAGAGTGGGAATATTTATAGTGTAAGATTTGTATGTTTAAGAATGGATAAAGTTTGTTTGGGAGATTAGGACAAAATATGTTGGTGAAAATTGGGAAATGTAGGTTGAAGTTGGCTAAAAAGCAGAAAAGATTCTGTAAACCCGACCATCAGATGGCCGGTCCCCTTAATGATTAAAGGGGCCGCCTTACATAATTAAGGGGGCCGCCCATATGGTGATTTCCAGATTGCCAGAATTGGGTTTTTGGCAGAAAATTTGCAGAAAGGTTGTGTTTTTGGATTTGGATTCAAGCAAGTTCAATTCCTTGAGGCAATATAGCATCTAATCTAATCATGATATAGCATGCATGCAAAAACACTTAAGTAATAGAGCAAATAAGCAATTAATAATAAGCTAGAGGAGACAAGCAAAAGCAAGGGCACTTAATCTTCTTAGGGCAACTATCTTAGATCAAAGGCAAAGGTAACTAGTGAGTCAAAAACTAGTGACGAAACAAGATGACAACATTATGAGTGATTTTGTCCTAGTGTGTGCCTATATGCAACAAATGTGGAGTTGTGATTGTTTCGACTCCTAAATGCAAAGAAAAATAAGTTTCCTAAGAAACAATCCAAAATCTCCTTGATTCGATTTTTGCTCGATTCATGAATGTCAATAATATATATTAGATTATATACTTTGACAATTTATGTGAGAGTTTATGCATGATTTAGGAAAAAGGTTTTTAGCATTTGTCAACAATGCAAGGAAAATGATGTTCATGTAATTCCTAGATGTGAAAATAGTTTTCAAGAAACTTTGATTGGGTTTTACAAGAGAGTACATGCAATGAGAATGAGGTTTCCCAATCTTTAATTTTGTGCGAAATAGATTTCTAGACTCAGAAATGGAGAAGTGAAAGAAAAGTAAATTTTATGCAAGAGAAAAAATTTGTCTAAATGCAACAGAATTTAGTCAACTTGTTCCATCATTCCTAATCCTAAACGCAAGTGATTGAATAATTCACACTTAAGGAGTTTAGTGAATAGGGAAAATACCACCAAAATGTATTAAACTTGTCACCATTTTCAATTCTATGTACTAATCTTTTTTTTCTAAACAATTACTAAACTCTCTAAAATGGCCTATTGTGTGTACTCGATGGATGCCCGAAGGCTGCTCGATGGCTGCCCTTACACACAATAGACCATTTTAAAGAGTTTAGTAATTGTTTAGAAAAAAAAAAAAAAAAAAAAAAAAAAAAAAAGAAAAAAAAAAAGATTAGTACATAGAATTGAAAATGGTGACAAGTTTAATACATTTTGGTGGTATTTTCTCTTAGTGAATATATCCGCAATGTTATCTTCCGATGCAACCTTTTCTATAGATATGTTTCCTTTTTGTAAATTATCCCTAAGGAAGTGGTGGCGTATTTCTATGTGTTTAGTCCTAGATTGTTGCACCGGATTTTTACTTAAATCTATCGCACCTTTGTTATCGCACATAATGGGAACATTTTCTAACCTAATGCCATAGTCTATGAGAGCTTGTTTCATCCATAGTGCTTGTTGACATGCCTTTCCGGCGCTTACATATTCGGCTTCGGTGGTAGAAATAGCAAGAGTGGTTTGCTTCTTCGAAAACCAAGATGTTAGACAACATCCTATAAACGTGCAAATACCGCTAGTGCTTTTTCTATCTACGTAGTCTCCCGCATGATCCGAATCCGCAAAGACGATGGTTTCTATGCCGAATCCCTTAGGATACCATAATCCTAAGTGTATAGTGCCTTTAATGTATCGGAAGATAAACTTAACCGCTTCTAGGTGAGAGGTTTTGGGATCCTCTTGAAAACGGGCACAAAGGCATACACTAAACATGATATCGGGTCTACTTGCCGTCAAGTATAGTAAACTACCTATCATTCCTCTATACTTGGTGTTATCTACGGACTCACCTTCATCATCCTTTGTGAGTTTTACTTCCGTAGACATGGGAGTTTTCATGGGTTTTGAGTCTTCTAGGCCAAATTTCTTAAGCATTTCCTTAATGTACTTAGATTGGTTAAAGAATATTCCATCTTCTAATTGTTTTATTTGTAATCCTAGGAAGAAGTTTTGTTCACCCATCATACTCATCTCAAACTCATCATGCATAATTTTGGCAAATTCATCACACATGTCTTGACAAGTCGATCCAAATATAATGTCATCAACATATATTTGAACAATGATGAGATTTGGGTCTTTCTTTTTAGTGAAAAGAGTGTTATCTACCATTCCCATGGAATAATCATGTTTAATAAGGAAAGCTTTTAATCGATCATACCAAGCTTTGGGAGCTTGTTTGAGTCCATACAAAGCTTTCTTTAGCTTATAAACATAATCAGGTTTTGCGAAGTCAATGAATCCTGGAGGATGTGCCACATAAACCTCCTCATTGATAAAACCGTTAAGGAATGACTTTTCACGTCCATTTGAAATAACTTAAAATCTAGAGCGCATGCATAGGAAAGTAATATCCTAATAGATTCTAGTCTAGCTACGGGGGCATAAGTTTCGTCATAATCAATTCCTTCTTGTTGATTATAACCTTGGGCAACTAACCTAGCTTTATTTCTAGTTACTATTCCATTTTCATCTAACTTATTCCTATATACCCATTTAGTTCCTATGATGGTCATATTCATTGGATTTGGGACTAATTCCCAAACATCATTTGCCTTAAATTGATTTAATTCTTCTTGCATAGCTATAACCCAACTTTCATCTTTTAAAGCCTCATTAATATTCTTAGGTTCTATCGCTGAGAGGAAACAAAAGAAATTATTTTTATCTTGGGCTTGTGACCTAAGGGTTCTTTGATTAAGATGTCCTATTATATTATCTAATGTATGTGATCTAGATTCTTTAACATTTACAATTTCGTTATTTCCTAAGTCAATGTCTTCATTATCATTTCCTATGGGTTTTGTTTTACTAACCTCAATAGCTTCATCTTCGACTAAGTCATCATCTTCTAAAAGTAATGTTTTCGGAGGTGGTGGTGTTTCATCAAATGTTACATTTAGTGATTCTTCTACTTTCATAGAGTGTTTGTTAAGTATTATATATGTTTTAATATTTTGTGAGTACCCTAAAAATATTCCTTCATATGATTTTGGATCAAACTTAGTGAGGTAATCCTTAGTGTTTAGGATATAACATTTACTTCCAAATACCCTAAAGTAGCTCAAGTTTGGTTTTCTACCTCTTAGTAACTCATAAGGAGTTTTTCCTAGAATTCTCCTAATTGATACCCTATTAATAATATATGTTGATGTATCTACAGCGTGACACCAAAATTTTTGTGGAATGGATTGTTTATTTAACATTGTTCTACTCATTTCTTGTAGTGACCTATATCTTTCTATTACGCCATTTGATTGAGGAGTACGAGGAGCGGAGAAATTGTGATATATTCCATTTAAATCACAATATTTTTCGAATTGTATTTCGTTGTCAAATTCCCTACCATGGTCCGTCCTAATGGCTACTATTGTGCATCCTAATTTATTTTGAATCATTTTACTAAATATTTCGAATTTTTCAAAGGCTTGGGTCTTGTCACTTAAGAACCTAGTCCATGTGTATCGTAAATAGTCATCTACTATTACTAAGGTATACTTGTTTCCTCCATAGCTCCGCACAGCGGATGGACCAAAAAGATCCATATGTAATAATTCTAGACACCTAGTAGTGGATACTATATTCTTAGCTTTGTGACTAGCATGAACTTGTTTTCCAATTTTACATGCATCACAAAAATGCTTGTCATATTTTAGATTAGGCAAGTTTCTAACTAGTTATTTAGAGGCCAAAGATTGTATTTGTTGCATGTTTGCATGTCCTAACCTCCTATGCCACAATGTGGAATTTTTGTCTAGGGTTGTTAGGCATATCCTATCCTCAGGTTTGTTTCCTAGTTTCATAACATATATATCTCCTTTCCTAATTCCTCTACCTATAATCTTTTCATTCTTAACTATTTCGCTATCCTCTTCGGTAAAAGTAACTCTACATTTATTATCGCATATTTAGCCTATACTAAGCAAGTTATATGTTAAATTATCAACATGCTCAACATTTTCAATAGTAAGTGAGTCTTGAGAAATCGTACCTTTGCCAGTGATTTTTCCACGCAAGTCACTACCGAAAATAACGTTACCTCCATTGTATGCCTTATACGTAGAAAATAGCTTGCGGTTCCCCGTCATGTGCCTCGAACATCCGCTATCCTTGATCCATTCGTCAGGCTCCAAGTCAATTCCTAAACATATTTCATCGGTTGCTTTTGCCACAAAACATTTTTCGTCTCTTGGTTTTTCCTCTTCTTCTTTGTTACTATCACTCCATGTTCCACTAACAAAGGCGCCTTGATTTTCATAACCCGGTGGCTTTAGACATTCACCAATGAGATGATTTGGACTTCCACATCTAAAGCACTTTCTTTTCCCGTAGTTATCACTTTTATTTCTTTGGAACGGTTTTCTTTCGTATTCTTTACGTGGTAACGCATTATAAATTACCATTTTAGCTTCATTATTTTTAGATAGTTTCTTTTTCAAATGATTATTTTGTTTTTCAAAAGGTACAACTTCATCCTTTTTAGTTTCCGGATTTTGTTGAGTGGGAGAAAAATCACCAAAGGTAATAACATGCCAAAGATCAAGATCTTTTGATTTCACATAAGTTTCGAATCTATTTTTTCAATATAAAAATCCATCACTTTCAAATAGTGGTGGTCTTTGCATAGATTACCCTTCTAAATATTTTTCAGATTCCATAGACCGTTACAAGTTTTAAAATACAATATATTTTAAAAATCTTACTAAACCTTGCTCTGATACCAATTATGGAAAACTATAAGGGGGGGGGGGGGGGGGGTTGAATAGTTTTACGTCTTTTTAATTTGTTACAAAAGATTGTTTGAATGTTTTCTTTATTTTCAAAAATTTAGATTTGATAATATGTGATTTTAAGTCTTGCACAATATGAACAACAATAAATATGTACGATATAGCAATAATAATGTAAGTAAAGAAATAAATGAGAGATGGAAAGATCGAAAGAGATGGAAAGATCGAACCGCTAGACAAGAGATTTATAGTGGTTCGGCTACAAGGACACCTTCCTTGCCCTACTCTACTCCCCGAGCACCTAACTCGAGAGTTTTCTTCACTATGTCAACAAGCTCCTTTTTGGCGGAGAAAACCTTACACACCAATGTACACACCACAACTTCGTCACAACTTAATCACAACTTCTACACAACCTCTTCACACCAATCTACTTCACAACTTTCTACTTCACACCAATTCTTCTTCACACCAATCTTCTTCACTACAATCTACTTCCTAACTCTTCTCCTTCACAACTAACTACTAACCAATCACACTATCTATAAACTTAACTAAACTATCTACTATCAAATATTCACAACTAATTACACAAAGAGATAGATACTATTGATGATGCTCTAACAACTTGGATGTGGAGGTCACAACAAGTTGTAATACTTCTTATCTAGGAGGAGAGAAGTATTCTTCTCTTGCACTTGAGAGGATGATGTTTGGATCACTTTGAAACAAAGATTTATGTATGTATGATCAAAGGATTAAGAGAATAGAAATTAAGATCTAGAACAGAAAGTTTAGGAGTGCAAAAGGTGAGAAAATTTTATGGAATGAACTAGTATTTATAAAGGACAAAAATACTGTTCTGGAGCGTGGCCGGTCCCCTTAATTAGGGGGCGGTCCCCTTAATGATTAAGGGGACGCCTAGTAAAATTAAGGGGGCCGCTCTCCTGAACATTCGATTTTTTTGACCTTTTGTGGAAAAGGTTTTTCTGGATAGAATTTATCATTTTTTGTTGGAAATTTGAAATCATATATTTATAATGATTTAAACATATTCTTTTAATTCCAAAAATGTTTTATGAAAGATATAAAGTGTTTATGACATTTTATAAAGGTTCTAGTGATTTAGAAAAATTTTCCTTTGATCATAGATTATAATAAACACTTTGTTTATTCATACCTTAAGTGATTTGGATGTAAAGATAATATTAATCACTAAATACTTGTTTACGTCATAAATTTTAGATCAATGGGTTTATGTTTTGTAATTATCAAAACATAGAGATATTGATAATATGTTAATAATGTTTTTAGACATTATTTATGTCAACACAAGCAATTTATTTTTTTCGGCATTAACTATTTGTATTTTGATAACACGCTGAAAAACATATAATTAGAAATTAAACTAAAACTAACTACAAAATAATTAAGTATTAAAAACAAAAACTAAAAAAATAGTAAAATAAATTAAAGTAAAACTAAAAAAGAAAGGGAAAGACAAAAAGACACAGAAGGATGTTGTACAGTACAATTTGATTAAAGAAATATTACTACAATTGTTAGTTTTTTAGGATTCGAACTATTTGATTAAAATACAATGTTTGGTTAAAGATCATTTGAATTTTGGGAAGAAAAGTAGTGGCTGGGGAAAAAAGTGTATATTTGTACGATTAATTGTAAAAAACAAAAGATTATTATAAATGAAAAATAAATGATAATGAATAATGATTGAGTTATGTTATAAATCTTATATACTAAAAACTTAAGTTGTTTTATAAATGCAAAATGCTCAGAATAAATGTTTCATGAATTAAAAGTGAAATGTGAAGGCTTTATGTGTTAGTACATTGATTAAATAGTCATGCATAAGGGTAAGTAGATAAGATTAGTGATTCGAGTAATTGAAAAAATTGGTACGGTACAAGGTAGTTTAAGTAACATCAAAAGTATATCAATTACACAATATTGGGTGACTTAATTTAATGTGCAAGAGGATTTGTGTACAAATTGTAGTACGATACAAGGTAGTTTAAGCAACATAAAAAGTATATCTTCTATACTATCTAAATATTTGAGTGCTTTATTTAATGCGCAAGGGGCATTGTGCACAAAAGTTTGTACGATACAATATGTTTTGCATGAGGAATCATGCACAAAAGTTTGTACAGTACAACATGTTTCAAGCCATCTCTAAACCTCAAATAATACAAACCAAAAATGCCATAAATGCATAAATTAAACACACCAATTAGTGGTTAGTCTTTTTATCTTCCCGTCCATGAGTTACAAATATTTTATCAACTATATAATGTGTCAAAAATCACACACAACAAACCAAAACTTCCTCCACACCGCGTGTACATTGGGCTACAACTTATTATGATGGTAAAGTAAGCATCGTATCGTCCTACTTATTTAGCATATTGATTTATAATATCTTATGTAAATTTCACGTGTGTTTTGTGTGTGCAACAATGTAGGACATAAAAATGATGCTTAGGAGGTTTGGTAGTAACATCATCTTCTATAATGTTTTAAGAGATCCTAATCGTTGTCTTATCAATTAGGTGAAACATGCACGAACATTTTTACTTTGATCGAAAATGCAATATATTGATTAACTGTATTTAAGTCACTAATGACCAACTATATCTAATTGTTTTTTGTAACGCGTCAAAGAAGAATTAAAGAAAAAGATCGAGAAGTGACAAAAATTGTATCAAGAACAAAACATGCAAAAGGCCAATGAACAACAACGACAAAGACAACAACAACAACGCCACGACCACCGGTGGGATGAATACTTAGCATTCATATTAATAGTACGTTACAAATTAAACATGCAATATTTTACTTCATCTAATACCGCTAAATGGGCTAGTACTATTTATTCGTTAGCAAGTAAGTTTATTGAAAATAATGTGACGAGCATTCAATTTTGAGTCAATAATTATTACTACACTTTGTTGGTGCATTTTAATATTTTTGGTTTTAATGTAGTTTTTTGTCTTGCGGTGTGTTAATGTTACTTTCTTAATTAAACGTCTTGTAATATTGCGTGACTTTGATATTTGATATAACTGTGTAAATTATGTCGATGTTACATATTAAAAATGGTAGTATACAATAAAAATATCTTCACACTATCATCTTAACAACAAGAATCTTCTAAATCAAAGAAGTATATAAAGGAGAAAAAAATTATATTTCAAATGTTATCCTACACCTATCACGAGGTAAGCATTATTCATTTGAGTTTGAGATCATGTGATTCATGTCGTCATACTGTAAATACTTAGAGTGAGTTACTAATGAATGCTCCAAATTCGATATTATAGTTTATGGAAAAATGTTGTAATAATGTATTAATTAAAAAATAATTTATGTAACTTACTCATATTAAAAGATTACATATGAAAAGTCTCATTTAAATATAACATTTTGCAAAAAACCTCTTCACATTAAAGAAAGAGATCGAGAAGTCACGAAAATTGTATCAAGAACAAAACATGCAAAATGCCAATGAACAACAACGGAAAAGACAACAACAACAAGAACAACGCCACGGCCACCGGCGTCAATATAGATGAATACTTAACTTTCATAATAGTACGTTACAAATAAAACATGCAATATTTTACTTTACGAATTATAATTCATTATACGAATTATAATTTATACTCTTGAATATACTAATTACTTTAATGTTTTATGTTTGTATAGTTTTGTTAAAAAGGAAATTTGTTTTATAGTTCGCTTTTAATAATGTAATTTATTTGAACAACGAAGTCCGTCTTTCACAAATAACGAGAGTTTCAAACATGAACAAAAAATTAGTCCCGAACATTATGAAAAAAACAATTAGATCCAACATGTGTGCATCGCATAGGTCCTGAGGCAGTCCAAACCTGTGTGCATCGCATGGGGATGAATATAGGTTTCCAACATTAATGACATCGCTTCATATTTAAAATAATTTATGTAACTTATACATATTAAAATATTACATGTGAAGAGACTGTTTTCAATTAAACATCTTGAAACAAAAATCTCTTCACATATACTCTTTTAATGTCAATAAACTATTTTAAACGTGTCATGCTTGGAAATGTGATACCATCACAACTTAGATATATAATGACGAAAATAAGTGCTGAATATTACGCTATAAAAACTTATATACAACCCATGTGCAACTCAATAAAGTATTTTAAATACGTATAAAGTTTAGCAAATGTGTGACACCATACAACTTAAATATAAAATGACGAAATAAATGCCGAATATTACACTATGAAAACTTCTATACAGCCCATGCGCATCGCATGTATTTTAAATCTATGAAAACTTCTATACAGCCCATGTGGATCGTACGGGCGTTGTTGACTATCATAAGAAATAGTTATAACTTAGCCGAATGTATTAATATTAGTTAGTTCCAATAAAAGACGATAGAATCAATACCAAAATAAATAGACAAAAAATATTACATAAAAATACATCTTAAAAGATTACATGTCAATAAACTATTTTAAACAAGTATCATGCTTACAAAATATATGCTACCATGACAACTTATATATATATATATATATATATATATATATATATATATATATATATATAGAGAGAGAGAGAGAGAGAGAGAGTGAGGATCACGTGCGGATGTTTTGTTTTAGTGCGGACGTGCGGATAGATCTAGGCCGTCCAATCCAGATCTGATCTTGACTTTTTGTAAAAAAGTCAAGATCTACGCAACTATCACGGTACCAAATCACCATTCAAACGATTTTTTTAATTTTTTTCCTTTTGAGCGATCCTTAATATTGTTATCTTCTTTCATTTTTTTATTTTTTCAGATTTTTCTGAGAGACTTTTTGTTTTTGATTATGAGTGCTACCGTGATATTAACCATATTATGAGTTCTACCGTGATATTAACAATATTATGAATTTGATTTTGACTTTTTTTTATTACGATAGTAAAAAAGTTTATGTGATATCAGAATCTGATCTTAATCTTGACTTTTTTTATTACGATAGTAAAAAAGTTTATGTGATATCAGAATCTGATCTTGACTTTTTTTATTACGATAGTAAAAAAGTTTATGTGATATCAGAATCTGATCCTGATCTTGACTTTTTTTATTACGATAGTAAAAAAGTTTATGTGAAAGCATGATAGTTACGGCAATATTAACAATTTTTATTAAGAAAAAGTTTTTACGATATTAAAAAAGTTATTGTGATATTAAATTTTTTATTAAAAAAAAAGTTTTCAGAATCTGATTTTGACTTTTTTACAAAAGTCAAGATCTGATCAAGATCTGATCTTCAGATCTTGACTTTTGTAAAAAAGTCAAAATCAGATTTTGATATCACAATACCTTTAACGATGAAAACGATTTTTTTTGAAAATTTTTCCAGCGATTCTTAATTATTTGTTGTCCTCTTTATTTTTTTTATTTTTTCAGATTTTTTTGAATTTTTTTCAGAAAAAAAGTTAATACGATAGTAACGATCTTAAAAAAGACGGAATATTTACGATATTGCCACCGCGTTTTTTTTATCAGAATCTGAGATGGACGGATGATCGTGTGGTCCACATTCATCCGTACCATCCGCACTAAAAAGGAAAAATGCACCCGATCCCTTCCCTATATATATATATATATATATATATATATATATATATATATATATATATATATATATGAGAAAATATTAGCTACAATTAATTGTAGCTAACTCTTTACATTTTTGTGCTATATTCTGTGGGTCCCTGATTTATTTTTGTGGGTCCTGAATATATCCCCTATATATATATATATATATATATATATATATATATATATATATATATATATATATATATATATATATATATATATATATATATATATATATATATATAATCTAGATCAAATAAGATTTATCTTAAAGTTTTAAAAATAAGATCCAACTAAAATTTGACAAATGATACTCTTGTTAAAATAAAATTAATTTTTTTTATTGAGCACAACTAAAATTGTGAAAGTTCCGATGGTTTTCTTTATTAAAATGACGAAAACAAGGTGATACACTTTGATTCGACATGTAATGTATCAGGTTAGGATGATACACTTTGATTCGACATGTAAATTTATAGTTGTGTATCACTAATCTAAACTCATGTATCATTTGGTTATTAGTTGCTAAAATGTTAATTCGTATTAATACTTTATTTTTTGTGTATTATTGCTAATATGGTTATCTATAAAATGGTTTTAGTGGTTGTTTATACTTGATCTTATTTTTACTACTTTAAGTTTGATCTCACGTTAACCCTCCCCTATATATATAATGACATCGAATATAAAATGACGAAAATAAAACGGATATTAAACTTTGAAAACTTCTATACAGCCCATGTGGATGGCACGATAAAAATTAGTTTTTGACAATACTGAGACTTAGAATATCTAATGGTAAACAAAAACAATGCATCGCATGGGTAAGTGAGTTTTAGTACATCCGATTTGAACAGATAAATTAAAAACATTTTCTAAAATAACAAAATACGGAATTAGTTGCTAATCAACTAACCCAATAACTAAAGATGCAATCAAAATAAAATAACAAAAATGTAAATAAAGCTAATTAAACTAGTGGTGTGAACAATAATGGGAAAATTGTGTTTACTTAGATTTCATTACTCCCCAGATATCTTTTACAAGTTGATAGTTTGTTACAGTTGCGTGGATGACGGGTTATATTCCTTATTACCATTCGTGGGGTGGCGTACGTACTTCCCCAACTCTATAAGCTCCTACTTCACTCCTATGTCGAGCCTGCAAGAAGCTCCTAACATGAGATCATTAGAATTTGCTCATACATTAAATACAACCATAAAAACCTAGTACGCATTGGTTCATGTTTCTTAAGACGTTCAAGCATGTTACCCTATGGAAGTCTGCCAGTTTTCTTAAGCCTAACATCGATATCATTCATCCGTAACAACTATAAACAAGCAATCAACCCATAATCAACATCTAGGTTTCACTACATCTAAGCAAACACACAAGAGATCTAACCTAGCATGTTAAATTCAAGACAAGCGTAAGATATATTCAAACAACACATAGACATATTGAATGAATTGAAAGGATACTTATCTTAATTGAACATGAAAGGTTTCAAAGGGTAAAAACCCTTGAAAGAACAGTAAAAATCGTGCTAGGGTTTCTCCAAGTTATCCCTCTAATTGTCCTCTCTTATGAATGAAAATTGCAAAACTATATATAGATTTTCCATCGTGACGGCGTCAAGAAGAAATGTCTGACGCCGTCAACTCTCCGCCCATAGTAATATCGGATTGCCTAGATCCAGATCTGACGCCGTTAAGTGCAAAGTTACTCTGGGCCGTCACATCAATGGGACCATGACGGCCTATGGTGACGCCGTCATGCCCTTAGTGTAAAACTCTCTGGACTGTCACGTACTTTATCCACTTCACCTCTTGGTTTACTCTTGACGCCGTCATGTAGAACCTTGTGACGCCGTCAGGTACTATTCCCAGCAAGGAAAATTAAGTCTTTGCCGTTTTCTTCACTTTTATGCTCCAAAAACGTCCAAAATGCTTCTTTTTCCAGAATTCACTCCAAAAGTACCTAAAATCACAAAAGGAACAATTTAGGGCAATATTTGATCAAATAAATTAAATTCCGGGTTTAAATGACCCCCTAAAAACGGATCATTTTTCGCCTCATCATATACCCTTACACTTGAGATTTGCTTGTACTCAAGCAAATGCGCTTTTATTCAAATCAAAATACAAGTTAGGGGTCATTTAACACTAATATAAAAGTAATTACAACAAATAATCGTTCCACTAAAGACCAAAGACAAGCACGTAGGTCATACACTAGCACCTCACAAATAGTGTTTAGATACTCACATCTCTCGGGTGTAATAAAGTGTATATCACAATATGGAAATGGAAAACATCTCTCACTACCTGTCATAACAAAATAGATTACCATAGGCTTGGGAAAGGATCAAACCTCCACCACATGTCGTAAGCACCTAGGATAAACTATCAAAGAGGTCGTTTAAAGGGTTATAACGTTAGGTGTAGGGATATGGAATACACGGTTTTGTTGGATATAGGCAATCTTTACTGGTGGCGAGTTAATCATCTTGGTTAACTACATGTACAATATGGCGTTGCTAAGACAAGACTAGACTCGACTTAAGCTAATAAATCAAAAATAACAGAAACAAAAAATAAACATAGAATGAAACGGATGGTAGTCCGTATGTTTTTCTCTTTTCTTTTTCTATTTTTTTTCTTTTTATTTATTTATTTATTTATTTATTTATTTGTTTATTATTTTTTTTGCATACACTCTTACCCTACCATCCAAAATAATACATCATAGGGAATGAACATTCCCCTTACACTTGAATTTTTACATACTTTACAATAAACTAATCTAATGACTCGAATCAAGATAAACAAAACACTTGGAGTACTTTTAAGATTAACGCACATATGGGGGTAATATGTGATGTTCTTCTTAATTACTCCATAACACAAGTACTTTACCCATGAGTCCTAATCGTCCCAAAACAATATGTACAATGATATGACTCGGCTTAGCAACCATGTAATCAATTAGATAATTAACTAAGGGTTTAAACATGTAACAATAATGCACTAAAGATGAGTGCATACACGGAAGGCTAAGGCGATTTGGGTGTACCTTTAAGTGAGTTGTAACAAATTATTCCTTTAAGTAAGATTCTTAAAGTTAGAAACGAAAAGATAGGCTCGGAGGGGTGTACTAGGGGTTTCGTGTACTAAAAATGAGTACAACGCTAAGGGTGTGAGAAAAATTAATTGACTTAACTAGCCAAGTAATATGACATAAATGGTCAAGTAATTATGATACGGGTTAACACAAGGGTGATCCTAATGCCTCTTATCATGTAGTAAATCCTACTACACGAATGTAGTCTCACTAGCGGTCTCAGGATGCATAACTAACGCAAGTTCTAGAATCTAAATGCTACTGGTACACTCATAAGCACTAATAGTAAATGCTTTTCCTATCAAATCTAAAGGCGAACCTCACATATTTGGGTGAAAAATTTTTCTGAATAGTACGGTTTTGTGCTAGTCATACGACTCCTATCCATGAGACGCTTGCTAAGGCTAAAGTTTCACTCCTAAATGTTGTAAAAAATTGTAAATTTGGCGCTAAAATTACACTAAGAAGTATTTCTCTTAGTTTTATTACACACCTACCATCAAACAAACAAACTCAAGTGAAAGTGTATCCTATAAGGTATCATCATTTACCCTCCCCTTACACTTAGGATGAACATTGTCCCCAATGTTCAATTAAAAAATGTAAAAGTGAAATAGGTAAAAGAATGAAATCAAATACTCCCCTGATTCGTTCGATGTGGATAGTGCGATAACAAGGTTAGATCTTCCTCCAAGAAAATGAACAATCAAAGCTTCCCTTCCAGAAATATAAATCATCTTCTTGCCATACATAACCTGTTAAACCTGAGAAAACAAACAAGGCAACCTTGCGTAAAATCGGCGGCAATCTATATATACTAATAAATCCTAGAAAACAATGTAAGATATAATACTTGTGGAATGAATGTTTGCAGATTTCCTGGAGTTTATAAAACTAAAGAATTAACAAAAACTTTAAGACTCCGTTAGAAAAACAAAACTCGCAAAATTTCCAGAATTTTACACATGACGCCGTCAAGAGTAAACTCATGACGCCGTCAGAAGTGACCTGCAGAAATCTTTACGTTAAGTTTCCGGAAAATTTATGGAAAAACTTATGCCCTACTTCCTGGAAAATCCTGAAAAACATCATTACGACTCGATACAAGCATTTGACTCTAACAAATATGAATATACATGTCCACTTAATATTGTGAAAAATCATGATCAATTTTGTTTCTTAAAAACATATTTGGGGTTTCCCCTTACACTTATCTTTTGCGAAATACCTTGGTATGAAGTTAGGACGAAGTCAAACGACAAAATAAAGTATTTTCACCATTTAGTTTTGAAACATGATCTACCAACAATAAAAATAAAGCGTGCATACGGAAACAAATAACACTTAAACAAATAAAAATCACACAAAGCATGGGTTGCCTCCCAAGAAGCGCTTTTCTTTATTTACGAGTCTTGTAGCTAGCTCAAGGTCATGGGTGATTACGTGACATCATCGTTGGTCTCATCCTCTAGGTCATCTCCTATATTAGTTTTGTATTCCGGACCTAGCTGCAAGCATTCTTTGTAGAAACTAAGTATTCTATTCATAACATATTCTACTACTCTACGTCTATCCTCATCATTCCTATAGTAAACCGCTTGTTTATGTTCCTTTTCTATGTTTGATAAGAGGCGGTATTGTTCAATCTTATAGGGCATTGGTAAGCAATCTCATCATTCTCTTCCTTGAATCTAACTATCCCTAGAGTCGGATCATAACTCATCTTAGAGGCCTCAACGAACGGTTTTCCGAACACTACTTGACTTAGGCAATCATCTATCACCGGACGAGTATCCTCCACTATTACAAAGTCGGTCACATAAGTGAAGTTTCCTATAATTACATGCAATCCTTTCACTCTTCCAACAAAATTACTTATCAAATTCTTGCTGGGCATCATCCTATAACCAAGTTGCTTCTTCATTACCCAATTATAATAAGTCATAGTCATGATGTTTATAGGAGACCTAGGATCGATATAAGCTTTCCATACATGCATATGCCTAATGTTGCATGGTATGTTGATGTTAGAGGGATCACCTACCTTAATAAGGGGTGAACCAAGGATATATGGTGTCTCGTGATCATTGAATAAATCCTTGTGATATTCTCGTTCTTCCTTGGTGGGCAACTTATCAAAGTACATCTTCTATGTTTTCTACTTCCTCTAACTTTTCTCCCTTATTAATCTCAACTTCCTTAATTTCATCCCTAGTCTCGGTTTCTATTCCAACTTCATCCTGGTCACTTTCTTCTATATCCTTATCTTTTGGCTTAATAGTGATAACATTGACAAAGTGGACGTGTTTGGATAACGAGGGGTCCTTAATTTGGATTCCGCTATTGGCGTCCCTAGTGTCCTTTCTAGGTGTAGTTAGCGCTTGGTTGTTGAGGGCTTTCAACAAGTTGTCAATCTTATTGGTCATCTCCGTTTGTTGTTGATTGAATTCGGTTTCAAACTTAGCTATGCGAGCTTCTTGAGATGCCATAAACTTGGACATCAATCCTTCAAGATTATTGGTACTACCATAGTTATTAGAAGGATTGTTGTTGAAAGTGCGGTTGGAGGGTGGACCATTTGGTTGGTAACGATTAGGCGGATTGGAAGAATTGTTTTGGTTTTGTTTCCACCTAAGGTTTGGGTGATTTTTCCAAGAAGGATTGTAGGAATCACCATAAGGGTTTGGCTCGCGTTTGAAAGTGTACCACTTATCTCCCGCTTCGTCGGTACGCGATAATGCGTAGTCCGCAAAAGCTGTTCCGGGGAGTTTCACGCAATCACGAGTGTCATGGGGACCACTACATAATTCGCATGAAGAAGTGATTTTATTCACTTGACTTGAAGGCTTAGGAGTTTCGTAAGATTTCATGAGAAACTTGACTTGGTCCTCAAGTTCCATGGTCCTACGGTCGGGAGTGCTAGAATTGTTCGAAGGCAAAGATATTGCCTTGACCGTTTTGTTCAAATCACGGGGATCATTCCAACTTTCGTTGTCATAGAGAGCAAGATCTTCTATGAGTTCCCATGATTCTTCCGCACTTAGATCACGTAGCTTACCACCGGCCGATTGGTCAATGGTTCGCCTTGTGGAGAGATCGATATGGTCATAGAAGATTTGGACTTGGAGCCAAAGATCTATGCCATGATGAGGGACTTTTTTGAGTAAGTCCTTGAAACGAGTCCATGCTTCATATATTGTTTCACCTTGACGTTGTTGGAACATCAAGATATCATTTCTAAGCTTGGTAGTTCTCCCCGGTGGGAAAAATTGAGCAAGGAAACGAGTGGTGAGATCATCCCATGAGGTGATGGATCTCGCGGGTAAACGTTCAAGCCATTGACTAGCTTGATCACGTAGAGAGAATTGGAATAGGCGTAATCGGGTCGACTCTCTAGTTGTAACATCAACGTCTATAGAATATACGATTTTAAGGAAGTCCTTGAGATGTTGGTTGGGATCTTTGGAATGAAGTCCATGGAATGCACATCCGCTTTGCACCAACCGGATGGTGTCGGATCGCAAGGGGGACACATTGGCTCCTTGGGTGAGCTCAATAGTGTTTCGATAGCCTTGGTAGCTAGGACGGGAATACTCTCATAGGGCTCGGGGCCTAAGAGGTTGGTTTGCTAGTGGTGGGTTTTGTGGGTGGTTTTGTTGTGGTGGGTTGATGGGTTCAAAGATGTTACCACCTTCCATGATGTCGGATGGTAAAAATTACGAACAAAGACACGAAGAAATAAGATAGACTAAAGAAAACCTAAAAATAAAAATAAAATCTTACTAGAAAGGAATCTAGCAAGTAGACCTAATAAAAAGAAATCATAACCTAGACAATAACTATTCCCCGGGCTGCGGCGCAAAAAACTTGATGCGTGGGAATTGCACCAGGCTTTACCTCTCGAGGGATCTCGAGAAGCTTACAACCCCCACCAGGAAGTGTACCTGATCGTTGTAGTATAGTATAGTGATAAGTACCGGGGGATTGATCGTTCAACTCAGGAATAGTGTCGCTAGGATTAGAAAGCCTAAAAACTAGGTCTAGAGGTGAGGGATGATTCTTTTTGTATTTTTATATTTTTATAAAAGCAATTAAAATCTTGGGTATTGAAAGGAGTGGGCGGAATTAGTTGCTAATCAACTAACCCAATAACTAAAGATGCAATCAAAATAAAATAACAAAAATGTAAATAAAGCTAATTAAACTAGTGGTGTGAACAATAATGGGAAAATTGTGTTTACTTAGATTTCATTACTCCTCAGATATCTTTTACAAGTTGATAGTTTGTTACAGTTGCGTGGATGAAGGGTTATATTCCTTAATACCATTTGTGGGGTGGCGTACGTACTTCCCCAACTCTATAAGCTCCTACTTCACTCTTATGTCGAGCCTGCAAGAAGCTCCTAACATGAGATCATTAGAATTCGCTCATACATTAAATACAACCATAAAAACCTAGTACGCATTGGTTCATGTTTCTTAAGACGTTCAAGCATGTTACCCTATGGAAGTCTGCCAGTTTTCTTAAGCCTAACATCGATATCATTCATCCGTAACAACTATAAACAAGCAATCAACCCATAATCAACATCTAGGTTTCACTACATCTAAGCAAACACACAAGAGATCTAGCCTATCATGTTAAATTCAAGACAAGCGTAAGATATATTCAAACAACACATAGACATATTGAATGAATTGAAAGGATACTTATCTTAATTGAACATGAAAGGTTTCAAAGGGTAAAAACCTTTGAAAGAACAGTAAAAATCGTGCTAGGGTTTCTCCAAGTTATCCCTCTAATTGTCCTCTCTTATGAATGAAAATTGCAAAACTATATATAGATTTTCCATCGTGACGGCATCAAGAAGAAATGTCTGACGCCGTCAACTCTCCGCCCATAGTAATATCGGATTGCCTAGATCCAGATCTGACGCTGTTAAGTGCAAAGTTACTCTGGGCCGTCACATCAATGGGACCATGACGGCCTATGGTGATGCCGTCATGCCCTTAGTGTAAAACTCTTTGGACTGTCACGTACTTTATCCACTTCACCTCTTGGTTTACTCTTGACGCCGTCATGTAGAACCTTGTGACGTCGTCAGGTACTGTTCCCAGCAAGGAAAATTAAGACTTTGCCGTTTTCTTCACTTTTATGCTCCAAAAACGTCTAAAATGCTTTCTTTTCCAGAATTCACTCCAAAAGTACCTAAAATCACAAAAGGAACGATTTAGGGCAATATTTGATCAAATAAATTCAATTCCGGGCTTAAATGACCCCCTAAAAACGGATTATTTTTCGCCTCATCAGTAGTTAGTGGAATTTTTTTAAAACTTTGTGCATGATGTAAGCGGACACTTAGGGGGTGCTTGGTGGGGAGGGGGGGGTTAAGGGGAGTGGGTAGAGCTGGCAATTTTGACACGAAACCTGTTAACACGACACGACACGACCTGTTCTTAACAGGTTTCGTGTTTGACCTTAACAGGTTTCGTGTCTTAACAGGTCAGACCTGTTAAGACCTGTTAATATTCGTGTCTTAACAGTTAAGACCTGTTATGACTTGTTAATATTATAATATATATACAATCCTTAAAATTACAATCCCGACTCACTTAATTAAGAGTTTTATGAACTTTTGTAATGTTAAGGATTATTATCATTATGTATTAGTTAAGATTTGTATGAGCTTTTGTATTGTTAAGGATTTTTTTTTAAAGCTTTAGTCAAGACTTTTATAATATGCATGTTAACAGGTTTTTTAACAGGTCTTAACAGGTGCACCTGTTAATTTTCGTGTCGTGTTCGTGTTTGAGAAAAATTACACGATTAGTTAACAGGTCATGTTCGTGTTTGACCTTAATAGGTTCGTGTCTTAACAGGTTCGTGTGACCTGTTATGCCAGCCCTAGGAGTGGGAATGGGTAAGGTATTCAAAAGGGACCACATCGCTCTTTATTTTGTGCTTGGTTAGTGAGTGCAAAGGGATTGATTACCCGTAGTGGGTAATCAACCATTATAGAGTAAATTGGGGGGGGGGGGGGGGTAAGGGATTGATTACCTACCTCACTCATTCCTTTGCATTCCCTTTTTCTTTCCCACTTTGAACCAAGCAACCCTTAATATGAGACGGAGGGAGTAATGATAATTTTAATGATTGTTCTATGGTGGGGTGCATCTCCTAAGTTGATGGGGGTATAAACCCACAATGCCAACAATAAAATTGGACCCCTACATAATAAATGCACAATTTATTGTATTGGCTGCTTGAAACTTATGATAATAAAATTTCATTTCTTTTTAGTCACTATTTTATACATTTTCACAACTCTTTTTTACGTTTTATTTTTTCACATTTAATTATACATAATATCATTCATCGTTTCAAATGGTGACGTTTTACGGTTTAAGAAAAAATGAAACGACAGTTTTGTGGGAAAAACAAAGTGTAAAATGACGTCGTCTAAACTAAAATGAAAAAGTGCATAAAATACCCCTAACCATGAGATGATTTACAAAACCTACCCTGAACTTTTTTATATTTATAATTTTTTTATATAACAAACTTTATTTGTAAAATATGTAGCAATTATTTAAAAAAATATACCAGTGCGAAAGAGCTCTTGATTACGAACAAAACGAGCCTAATATTGATATGCTTTAACGTACACACGATTTTATAAGAAATGTCAAAATTTAATATACTTAAAAAAAAAAAAAAAAAAAAAAAAAAAAAAAACTATTAAGTGTTGGCTCAATGTTTAAGAAGAGTTTATCGGTCCGACTATGGTGAAAGATGATGATGGTAACAAGTGTAAGTCCGGTAAACATTCTCCTAGGCATCGAGAAATCAAAAGGTTTTGCAATGAAGGAAATTCATTAAATGGAGTGCGACTTGATGTGGGTTGTGTTAATACAAATAATGTCAAAAACGTTGTTTGCAGTATTCGGTCTCTACATGTTTTGATAATCACAAAATATAAAAACACGATACGTAAACTTACGGTTAATAAGTTTTTGATCGAGAAAACTCGTTTACTTAACGTATCAACTGCAACATCACTTTAGGTATAAACAAACTCTATACCGATACTAGTAAAGTGATCAAAGAGTTTATTTTCACAAAACCTTACATTTTTATGTATGACAAAACATTTTCACAAAAGTACTTTTGTGTTTTAAAAGAAATATTTTATTAAGAAAATAAATTCAAATTCAAATGTTGTAAAAGCCATATTTCCCGCCCAAAACAGTAAAGTTTTCACCAGATAAACTGTCACCACGTTAGGACAAAAAGAGGTGCGTCTGTCGGGACGGTCCCTTAAATGGACTGATGGTCCCATAGTGATAAAGGACCGTCACATATTTAAGGGACTGCCCACGCTCCTCCTGGCGCCTATAAATACAGAATTTTTCCCTTTCAGAAAACTAAGCCTCTTTGTTCAAAAACTTTTTGTTCTTCATTTCTTAATTATTTGATCACTATAACATGTCGGTATGTGTTTATAAGTGATTCTCTAATCCTCTACATCAAAGTGCAAGAGAAGAACACTCGAAGTCATCAAGAATCGATATGTCATTGAGTCCACACACACGTAACAAGTGTTACGATTCTTTCCTTCCTCCTACTTTCTCATTTGTAAATATTGTAATATTGTGTATCTGACTTGTGTATGAGTCGTGACTAGATTTTTTAGGGTGAACTTGGACAAAGGTGATAGTCCAAGAAGTGTTGTGTCTATATTAGATCTTGTAATAGTTGTGTGTTATGGTGTGAAGGCTAGAACTTAGTTGAGTACTAATGTGAAGATTAGGACTTAGTGAAGTCCTTGTGTGAAGGCTTGAATTGGGTGAATGTTCAAGTGAACGGGAGTGCTCGTTCGTGTGAAGACTTAGATCGTGTGTCGATCTAAGTGGGACAAGAGTGCTTGTTCTTGTGGCTACGTGGGCTTCGGTGTAGATTGGTTATAGCTAGGATTAGAACTCCACATTCCGCTTAGTGTCGTTAAACTTGGGGTAAGCTTGTGTACGGATTGCTCCGCCTGAAGGAGTGTGTTGACATAGTGATTGAAAACTCTCAAATGTGGTACTCGGGGAGTGGAGTAGGACGAAGAGTAAGTTTCGTGCCGAACCACTATAAATCTTGGCGTCTCCTTTGGTTGTGTTCTTTCATTTACTCTTTTGTTTACACACTTTACATTTCTATATCTAGTTAATTTGATATCATATAACTAGCAAATCTAGTAACTTTGCAATAGAAAGACAAATGGACCTAACGGTGGGAAAAACAATTTTAATAAGTAAATATAAATAGTGAAACTATTCAAACCCCCCCTTCTAGTTTCTACAATTAGTATCAGAGCTACGTCACTCAATATATTTAAAGTATATTTTACTTTAAAGCTTGAATCGATCTATGGATTCTGAAAGAAATTTAGAATGACGCTTTTTAAATGAACCACCATTTTTCAAAAATAATTTTATTGAATGGAAAAATAGATTTGAAAGTTATTTGAAATCAATAGATCATGATCTTTGGCATGTCATTTTAATTGGTGATTTTCAACCAATGAAAACAAATTTTGAAAGTCAAAATGAATTTTTCAAAAGAAAGTTTTGTAAAAATATAAAAGCAAACATAATGATTTATAAAACCTTGCTGAGAGTTGAATATGAAAGAATATTCTTTTATCAAACGACAAATGACATATGGAAAAATCATTCAAACTTTCATCAAAAGAATTGTCAAGCCAAAGAAGATGATATTACTCTTGAACTACTCTTCACTAGTGAAGAAAAGTTAGTAGATAGATTTTTAGGTAAGATAGATACATGTACTACTAGTTCAAATGTTTTTTTATGTAGGTAGTGACATCGGTAAAGACCTCACAAGTAACCTTAGAAGTGATCTCATCAATGAATCTTGGAGTGATGTGGATGAAGATAACAATGTGCACATTGAAAGTGAAATATGTCACAAGATTGAAACTTCAAGTGAGGTACACTCTAAAATTGAACATTTTTGTTATTACCCATTTATTCTAGAGTTTTCAAACTTAGAAAATGAACTTAATGATCTATGCAACACAAGTAGAAAATCTTTTTCAGAAAATAAATCTTTATGTTGACATAGTGATTAAAAACTCTCGAGTGTGGTACTCGGGGAGTGGAGTAGGACGGAGAGTAAGCTTCGTGCCGAACCACTATAAATCTCGGCGTCTCCTTTGGTTGTGTTATTTCCTTTACTATTTTGTTTACACACTTTACATTTCTACATCTAGTTAATTTGATATCACATAACTAGCAAATCTAGTAACTTTGCAATATAAACACAAACGGACCTAATGGTGGAAAAAACAATTTTAATAAGTAAATATAAATGGTGAAACTATTCAACCCCCTTATAGTTTCTACATGTTGTTCGATTTTCCTCTAGGTGGTAGGAAATTCACAAGATTCATTAGAGAAGGCTCTAAGGAAAGTAAATTAGATAGGTTTCTGGTCAATCCTTGTTTCTTTGAATTATGGAACGATGCTTTTGTTTGTGTCATCCCTAGAACCTATTCTGATCATTGTCTAATCCTTATTAAGGCGGGTTCACCAAACTTTGGGCCGAAGCATTTTAGGAGGCTAAATAATAAGTATTGGAAAACCAAATCAGTTCATGAGGCAACAAAAATTATTTGATGCTATCTTATTATTATGAGGCCATTTAACTTGAGAATTGTTTGTGATTACTTATTTAAACAACTTGTGCAGTTCTTATTCTGGTGATTATCAACTCAAAGCTGTAACATAACACAAAGATGAAGATAGTGTTTGGACTTTTTCTGATTGTATCAAGATACGATATCTTGATAAGTAGTTTTCGAGTGGGACGACGTGGATGAATCTGGAAGTGGATCTCTTTGGAGAAGTAGATAGTGGAGAACAAATGGAGAAGGGGGAAGAGGACACATGGAGAAGAGGGAGTGTTTTATTATCGACTCGGCTAAAAAATATTGGCTCCACCCACAGAGCTAATGAACAATGACCTCAAGCCGTATCCTTATACAACACTTTTGGGAGAAATTATTTTTTAATCATTTTGTGAAAGGGGTTTACTATCATAAATGTATAGTTGTCTAATAACGTCTCTTTCACTACGACCGTTATTTGTGCTCGAACTATGAAACATGCGCACGTGACGTGTTCCTGGACTTAAACCAGGAACCTCCAAGATATTGTTCATATGTAAGCCAATCGTCCACGAAACACGTTCCAGAAAGATTTTTGAAACAACTTCCACAAAATTTTCATCCTTATGTAACAGATTTACAAGATGTCATAAGTGATTTTTGAAAGAAAAAAAATAACAAGTCAATAAACTTTTAAGCGTACGAAAGATACATTAAGGCATGCAGAGTTTTACTAACAGTAGTATCTGCCCCCTTGTTATCTAACCTTTAAAGCATTTCTATTTTTTCCAAAATGCTTAAAGAGAGGCTGTACAACTAAGAGTGGATAAAAGTGTCATTACACTACTAAGGTTCCTAAGTTTCCCTATATAAAGAGAGGCAGTGTACAACTCGATCCACACAACACTCTCACTTAAAACATTCTCACTCAAATTAGTAGCCCGGGTCTGATTTGGTGTTGGAGTTAGATGTTAACCAACAAAAATAAAAGTATATATTTGGAACTAGATGTTATAAAAAAATTTATAAGACTGTAAAAAAGACTGAAAAATAGATGGAAATGCCAAACACGGGTTTGGTTATTGCCTCAACATATAAAAGAGTTGTTATGAGGTTGCGCTACGAGCTTTTCGCTTTGGTCGAGTCAACCAAAATTTGAACCACGTATGACAATTGTGATTGCTCATGTGAATGATAACTATTATATTAAAGATACGCTACACAAAAGTTGTTCGTTAGCGCTAACTCATTTACTTTGGATTACATATAAAGTGAAAATACATATGGATAGGAGGATACATATCTTAGTTGTCAAAGTGTGTTTCGCAAATATTATTATTGTATTTCAAAAAATATTGACATAAAAAAGCAATTTGTAACGTTTTTTATATTGTATTTTTATATGATTTACTTTAATGAAAATTGTAGTTTTTGTCAAATTATGTAGCTATATATATGTATGACAAAATTAAAAATAGTTACAAAAAATACTCCGTAATAGATAAGCAAAAAATTTATAAAAACAAACATTAATTAACTAATAATAACTAAAAACAAAAGTAAGAAACAAGTTAATGATTTGCTTAACTTTATGTAACTTTTGATAAAACCCTTTTACAAAAAAAAAAAAAAAAAAAAAAAAAAAAAAAAAAAAAAAAACTTTATGTAACTTTTGATAAAAGTAAAATAAAAAGTAAGATCATTATCAAGTAAAACCTAACACCCATTAAATCATTCCCTCACACAACATTTTAACATGAGAAGGAAATGAGAGATTTAAAAATGAGACTCATTACACAAATCCAACCAAAAACCTATCAATATAGTCTACTATCAATCTTTCATTCCTAATTCCATTCATCATTTCTAAACCATAAACCAAACAAATATTAATGTCTTTTTAACCTAAAACCCATTCTAAAATAGGATTAACAAACATGCCCTAAATCTTTTTAAACTAGCAAATACTTTAATCAACACTTATAAAGTCTCCAAAGACTCATCAACATTTAATTTAGTCTCATCTATCCTTAACCAAATATTACCAAAAGTACATCATCTACAATTATAAACCGTTACATGACCCCAAAAATAAACCACAAATCCAAAATTTTCTCAAAAGATAAAAAATCCATCTCAATCCCAATTTACATCTTTCCTTCCTTTAAACTCATCACACTCCTCATTTCACAATTCACACACACTCAAAAAAACACACACACACACACACATCAATCCAAACACCACAATGTCTTCATACGTGCCTCCACATCTCCGTAAACCACTCGCCGCCACAACCGTCACAACAACAACCGATGACGTCATAAACCACAACAAATTCACTAACAGCAATACATTTTCAGCTCGTAGAAGCTCAACTAACAATAACGGAACTCAACCGTCAAGGACGTCGTTAGCTGTACCTACCGTCGTCGTCCCCCAATGGAAGCCTTCTGAACGTGTTTTACGCCTTAAACCTGAACAGGTCTTCATTTATTTATTTATTATTATTTTTTTTTATATATTTATACTGTTTTTGTTTATATATTGATAACTGTTTTTTTCGGTTTTTTTATAGTGTTTTAGTTGTTGTATTTATTGTGAAATGATTGTTACGGTGTAAATGTTTAGTGTTTAGGCTCTTATTTGAGCTCTTTAGAGTGTTAGGCTTAGTTTTTTAGGTTTTTGAATGATTTGTTTATAGGATGAAGACTGATTGTTAATAGCCGTATTTTATCGGTTTGTTCGTTGAGCTGATGATGAGATGATATTTTAGGTTTTAATGCTTCGTGTTTAGATGTTTATTTGAATGTTAGGTGAGTTATGTGATGGTTTGTATTATGGAAGAGGTGATAAGAAACTGTATTTTGTCGTTGAGGTGATGCGGTTAGTTGATGATGAGATGATGTTATAGGAGTTAATGTTTCGTGTTTAGGTGTTTACTTGAGGTTTTGAATGTTGGTCGAGGTATGTAATGGTTCTGTACAGGAAGAAACTATTATTATATATACGTATTTCGTCGGTTTTTTCGCCTTCAACCTATGATGATTAAATGATTGTTGAATACTGTGATGATTAGTTTATAGGAAGAGGACTGATTAGTAACATTATTTACATTTTTAATTCATTTTTATAATTTATATGTTATGTTATAACTCTTTGTTTGTGCTGTTAAGCTTATATACAGGTTTTGATGCTTTGTGTGTAGGAAGTAGTGATTGTTAAATGTTAATAGCCGTATTTTGTTGTTTTTCCGTTGAGGTGATGTGGTTAGTTGATGATGAGATGATGTTATAGGAGTTATGTTTCGTGCTTAGGTGTTTGTAATTTTGTATCAGGTTAGTTGATGTTTCGGAGCTAATGCTATGTGTCTAGGTGTTTATTTGAGCTGTTAGGGCTCTTACTTGGATGGTATGTTTATAGGAAGCGGTGATTCTTAAGCGTATTTTGTTGGTTTTCTAGTTAAGCTGATGCAATTAGTTGATGATGAGGTTACGATTCGTTGTCTATTTGAGATGGTAGGGCTTATTTGGCTGATATGTTTATAGAAAGCAATGATTATGAACAGTATTTCGTCGTTTTTTTTTTTGGTTGAGCTGATGCGACTAGTTGATGACGAGGTTAGGATTCCATGTTTATCTGAGCTGTTAGGACCTCTTTAGAGTTTTTGTAATTGTAGTTGAAATTTTATGTATATGAAGTTTTTGTTTATCTGGCTTATCAGATGTAGTTTGTTGATATTTTTACTGAATAAATTTAATGAAGCTAAGGAAGCATTTCTAGGCCGACAGTCATTGTTATGCAATAAAATGATACTTTTAATAGAGCTAGGTACACATTTAGAGGTCCAGTCTTATGAGGTCGATGCAAAATTATAATGTTAAAACACTAGTATGTACACGCTTTATAAGGTTAGTAACATGTATGAAACATATACATGGCTTTGACTTGTACGAGTTGAATAAATAGAGCCTATTAGTTGAATACTCTGATGATTAATTTGTAGGAAGAGGACTGTTTGTTGATAGCTGTATTTACTATTTAGTCGATTTTCTTTTATTGAGCTGATGCGGCTAGTTGATGATATAGCGATGGCATCGGTGTCTTGTTTGGGCTTATTTGGAGGTTTTTGATTGCTAGTTGAATTCTGCGATGGTTTTTTTAATAGGAAGCAGTGATTAGTAACCGTATTTCGTAGATTTGTTTGTTGAAATAATGTGGTTAATCGATGGTGAAATGAAAATTCAGTGTTAATGTTTCGTGTTTAGGTGTTAGGGATATTTTTGAGTGTTTTAAATGCTAGTTTGGATCTTATGGTTTAAAAAAAAGTTTATCTAGCTTATTAAACGTAGTTTGTTGACATTTTAAGTGAGTAGACGTAATGAAGCTAAGGAAGCATTTCTAGGCCTCATATAGTCAGACTTTTGAGGTAATACTAATATTATCGTATACTGTAGAAAATGTTTTTGTTTTCTTATACATGGTTATGTAATACAATAATACTATCTATAGAGCTAAAGACACGTTAGTAGGTCCGGTCTTTTGAGGTAAATGCAAAATTATGATGTTATTAGTAGGGTGTACAAGTTTTATAGGGTTTATTATAATTATATAAGGCTATTATGTCTATGCAACCTATATGTGAGTATAACTAGTATGAGATGTGTAAACACAGTCTATCAGTTTGAAATTGCGGATTTTTGATACCGCCTCGGTTGGAATGGATGTATCTTTGATTTCGGTACATTGAGAGGGGATTAGACTATATATAGGTTATTACCCAATTTATGATTTCGGACAACTGATTTGTCCACTTTAGGAGTTAGGATAGGAATTCCTTATGCTCGTAAAAATTGAGCTAGCGTGGGACTGAATAAGCATATCATGTGTATGCTTTTTGAGAATCCTATTGCATTTTTATACAAACATGCTAGGCACCTCAGATACATATTATGACATTTTTAGTAACACGGGTTATTTTCTATTAGAGATTAGTGCTGACTTGGTTATGCTAATGAGTTGTCGAGTTACTGTTGAGGAGAGGAAATCTTCGAATGTTGAGTGTGGTCAAGTATTTGATGAAATTTCAAGCTGTCATGTAGCTTATGGCAAAGTTAATTTAATGCGTTAAGTAAAGAACTGCATAATAGATTTGGTTGCTTTGTAGCTGTTTTTTAGGATGTGGACATCTGATGGCTATCTATAAAGTTCCAAACTGTTATAGAGTACTCAACTACCGTCGTGATTTTATATATTTTATTTGAAAAAGCGACGATATTATTAGTCACAAGGCAAAACAAACGAATACAACAAAAAGAAGTCAGGTTACGAGTCTTGTTTGGTATTGCTTAGTTCAGTGTTTCACTACTTTTCATGGAGGGTATTAAATTCATTTTTGTAAGAGATCATGCATTTTTTGTTTTGTAATTTGATTCCACATTCTGCAGATAGAAGAAGTCAGGTTACGACTCAATGTCGATGTTACTGTCACTCCCGACTCCCCTCCTGCACCTGCACCTATCGAATCTTTTACAGACATGGTAACTAAATATGCGCTTGATGTGCCTTTTCTGATTCATATGATATGTTACCTGATTAATTATTTACTGACTGATATGACATGTTCTCGTGTTCAGTGCCTGAACGCAAGCATCATGAAGGATATTGCCATTCATGAATACACAACACCTACTTCTATTCAGGCCCAGGCAATGCCTGTTGCTCTAAGTGGAAGAGATCTTCTAGGCTGTGCGGAAACAGGCAGTGGAAAAACTGCCGCTTTTACAATACCCATGATACAGGTATTGTACTTAATTACCTTCACTGCTCATTCATGTGATGACTTATGCTTTTCACGTGTATTTACTCTTTTCACATTTGCAGCATTGTATAGCTCAGTCTCCTGTTCGGCGTGGAGATGGTCCGTTAGCACTAGTGCTGGCTCCCACTAGAGAGCTTGCACAGCAGATAGAGAAAGAGGTAAGGTAACTCATGCTTGATTTTGTAAGTCAATAACATGCTGTTGTTCATAGTTTCATAAACATACATGTGTACTGTATATTCATTTACATTGGAGTATTAGATATGACCTCTAGACACTGTACTTTTGATTTCATCAAAGATCTTTCATTGTTCGTTGCTTATACTGTACACCTTAGACATTTCAATAAACAATAATATGGTAATTTTTCACAAGCTATGAGTTACCATATATATTTTGAAGAGGAAATTTGTGATCAATACAAGCTTTTGTTCTTCTTTTGAAGAGCTAGACTATCATTGGGGTGATCATCATGTCATTCCGTGAGAAATGGAAACTAGCTCTTGAGGAATGGCCATACCTGATATCTGCTTCATACAAATTATGTGACTGTTTGTATATGCAGAGTTTAACTCTTCGTTAGATCACAGCTGTCAGATTTATGCGATTTACATGTTACATGGGATCGTTACAGGTGAAGGCCTTCAGTCAATCATTGGAAAGTTTCAAAACTGCGATTGTTGTGGGTGGAACAAACATCTCTGACCAGGTAATTGATTTTGAATTGGTATTTGATTCAGATTATATGATTTATTATCCGAGGCAGGCTGTAAGATTCGTGTCAGCCTTATGCGGATTGTTGTACTAGCAGAGGCAAAATTCTCATGTTACTAACTCATTTTGTTTGCGGGTACCTTACAGAGGTCTGAGCTTCGGGCAGGAGTAGAAATTGTAGTAGCCACGCCTGGAAGATTTATTGATCATTTACAGCAAGGAAACACGTCTCTCACACGGATTTCATATGTTGTTCTGGATGAAGCAGATAGAATGCTTGATATGGGTTTTGAGCCTCAAATAAAAGAGGTAGACTGTGTTATAATGTCAAGGACAAATTTCTATAGTCATGCACATTTTTTCCCATCTTGTTTATTGTCTTTTTAGTTATGCAGCAGAGGAACTTTATTATGTGTTGATGTGTATGGTCGATGTGAACTTCTGTATCATAAACATGCATCTGTTACTGAAAAGGTCAACTGAAGGTGAAAAGGTCATAAAAAAAACCAAAAATGGGATGCTGCAAATCTGCAATGGCAGTTACTTTTCTAAAAATTCATTGCATTGTTTGTAAATTTGAAAGTTTCTGGTCGTGTTCATTTTATGCTGGGTACATTGATTTTTAATGCAATTTAATACACTTGCTTTATAAAATGTTTTTGTGTTCATAATCTGCGCTTTCTAATAATGCTGGAAGATGCTTTGCCCCTTCATGTTTTAATGGTTCTATCTAAAAGGTTGTGATTTAAAGCATACAGAACAGATATGGCCTACACTGGAATACTCTGTTTATAAATGTTTTTCTATGCATTACAATTGTTGTAATTCCAAGAATGTGACATTAGTAATGTTCATTTATGAGCTATTGTGAAGTTTTTCTGTTGGGCAAATAAGGCACTGTGGGAATCTTTCTTAAGCTTTACTTCTGGCATTGAAAAGATGCATACACCTTTTGGAAATAGCTAAAACAATGTATGATGTATCTGGTCAATGGTCTTATAGGCTCGTAATTTAATCTGCAACGAAATAAGAGTAAATTTCTTTCTTTTATATTATTTTTAGGTAATGCATAATCTCCCAGAAAAGCATCAAACTCTGCTGTTCAGTGCAACTATGCCAGTGGAGATTGAAGCTCTAGCCCAGGTTTATATCTCATTTAATGTTCTGTTTTTGCCTGCTGAGCTCTAATCTACTAATCATATTAAGAATGCATAATTAAATTGTGACACATTGGATGCTTGATAACTTTCACGTATGTAACTGGATATGAACTTTACAAATTTTGACTAGAGCAACTTCCTGACTATGACAGTCATGGATTTACAAACAAGATTCTAATATAATGTGAAGCTTTTTTGCTCAACTGAACTTTTTTTATACCATATGAACTTCAGGAATATTTAACAAATCCAGTACAAGTCAAAGTTGGAAAAGTGAGCAGTCCTACAGAGAACGTATCTCAAAATTTGGAGAAAATTACTGAAAATGAGAAGGTATGCCAAGTTTGGTTTTTGGTACAAATTTCGTTACTCCCTCCAGATATAAAGAGCACTATCAATGCAAATGTTCAGAGCAGGTGAAAAGGCACTCTTCTTCAGCATGTTAAATAGTGAATTAGTGATAAATAATGATCTTGACTTTCTGACTTGGTGATAGATTTAGTATCAATGGTTAGTATTAACCAAAGGTGAAAGACCAGACCTTAAAAGTCAAATTGCGAGAGATTATTTATCAGTCTGGGAATTTATTTGGTTTTTGAGTGGGGTAATTAAGAGATTTCATTAATTATTTCTAGAGCTTCAATAACTCATGCAAGGATCAAATTCGTTTAACTTGAATGAATGCTCTAGGAAATAGAATTGAATGGCTATAGTAATTAAGCAGATATCATGCACAGAGTTAGCAGTTGAATGCTCTAGAAGGGAGATGAGGTTGTATGCTCTAGAAGGCAGATGAGAGTAATACTGCACGGCCTCTGTTTGTTAGGATTTAAATTGAAGTCTACATGTTCCTAAAGGAGCATTGCATGCTGGAAAACAGGCTGGCTCTGCATATTGGCTTGTATAGGGTGAGGCTGAGTGTGTCTAAGAACGAACATTAATTAGCATTTAGTCCTCAGTCTGTAATTGTACTAGACAATGAAATGCAGTGCAAAAGAAAAAGAAATAGAAAATAGCTTTACTGTCATATATATTAACTCTTGATTAATTAGGCACTTGGGAGATGAGTAATACTGCACGGCTTGTAAGTCTCTGTTTGTTAGGATTTAAATTGAAGTCTACATGTTCCTAAAGGAGCATTGCATGTTGGAAAACAGGCTGGCTCTGCATATTGGCTTGTATAGGGTGAGGTTGAGTATGTCTGAGAATGAACATTAATTAGCATTTAGTCAGTCTGTAATTGTACTAGACAATGAAATGCAGTGCAAAAGAAAAAGAATTAAAAAAAAAAAGCTTTACTGTCATATATATTAACTCTTGATTAATTAGCACTTGGGCCACTTATCGTTATTTTTAGTGCTAGATAAATGCTGATGCATTTCTTAATGGTAACACCTGGGAAAGGTGGTAAATGCTGTTCAGGATATAGACATATAGTATAATGGGAACATATGATGAAAAGGTAATCAGAATAAGAGAGTGTTAGCGTGAGAGTGATTCTTAATTAGGGAAAGTTGCAAGATGAGGTATTAATTTCAGCTGGGTTAACACAATGTTAGTTTTACCAATTGAGGTGACATTTTCTACGAAATTTTTCAATCATGGTAATGTGTAACCTGATTACCTCTTGAGCCGGCTACCAATTACCTTTAATGTAAGTTTTCTATAATATGTTACTATAATTGATGAAAGGTTACAATATACTAAAGAAGTCTACAATTGTGGTCATTGGTATCGGTTTAAAAGGTTACTAGCTTAACCATTGACTTAACTGTTAAATGCGGTATAATAAGTACCTCAAATGAAAAAAATAATACTCCGTAATATCTTTATGTGAAATTTGATTTATAGAGTAATATTTCACCCCATAATGCAGTATTCCTCTTTAATTATGTGATTAAACCTGGCCACAAAACCTAATTTTAGGACCCTAACCTGTGACTGCTAATTCACTGCCACATTACTGTGTCATGGTTTTCTTCTCTATTTCTAAGCATATGTTGATTAAAAGGTATGTATAAGCTGCACTCCAGTATGTGTTCTAACTTCTAAGTTTTCAATTTGTATGGCTCTAAACAACTTTAAGCCACATGTTTGATTCAGAATTATCTTTCTGTTGAATAAAGTATAAACATGAATTCATTTTGCATGTTTGTAGTTATGATAGCCTTTGAAGGCTCTCATATTCTAGTTACTGTTGATTGTTGAATACCAAATGTCTGTAATCTTGTGAATAACTGAAATTTGCTAGTTTATTTTAATTATCTGGTGAATACCATTTGTTGCAGATTGACCGGCTGCTATCTTTGCTTGTTGAGGAGGCTGCACTGACTGAAAAATTAGGCCACCCATTCCCTTTAACAATCGTATTTGTGGAACGAAAGGTATTGCACGTTCATGTACTTTCTTAACCTTTAAAATAAGTATTCATGTACATTTTACAGTATACCTTTTTAACCTCTAACTACTGGTATCCTACTTTATTGCATAGGCTACTACCTGATTAATGAGTTATCCATTTCTTGATGTTTTGTAAATACGTTTCTAGCTTGATTCTCAGTTCTGGTGGCAGCAAGTGACTAATTCTGATACCTTTAGGAACAATAACTATCTATTACACAAGCTTAAATTTGGATAATAGTGTCTAATTGGGGGCTATCTTTGGGGTGATGAACACATTTCTTTAAATTTGGATAATAGTGTCAAATTGGGGGCTAGCCTTCATGTCATTCATTTCTTGTAACGAGTGATCAGTGAGAATTATTGGTCGTGATGAACAAATTTTCTTTCTTTTTAATATGAATTGTACGTCTACAAGATCATACCATTTTAATCTGTATTTTGCATGTAGACAAGGTGCGATGAAGTTGCTGAAGCTTTGGTAGATCAGGGTTTAAAGGCTGTTGCTCTTCATGGTGGCCGAACTCAGAGCGAAAGAGAGGGTGCCCTGCGTGATTTTAGGCATGGTCCCACTAATATCTTGGTATGTCAGAAAAGAAGTCAAGAAGCTCTTTTGATGCTTCTCTTATTATTTAGTAAAAACAATTAGTGACACCTACTCTTTTTTACGAAACTTGCATGTGAATTTTACTGTTTTTCCTAAACCTTAATTTTACAACAATCTCATTCTGTGAATTAACACATTACTCAATTGTATACTTAAATTTAAGTTCAATCTTGCACTCAATTTGCAGGTTGCTACTGATGTTGCATCGCGGGGTCTAGATGTTACTGGAGTTGCTCATGTAGTTAACCTGGACCTTCCAAAGGTATTTCTTTTAAGCTTGAGATGATGTCTTAATTGGATTTTAAAAGTTATCCGTATATCAGTTGAAGAATCTTAAAGAGGTTATGTGATATGATCAACTGTGGTAAAATAGGCTGCAGAAGTTAGTGTTTTGGATGTGCATTTGCTGTGTCTGAGTTTGTGTCAATTGTGTTATCAGAGCTATTATAGAGTTTGGCAAATTATGATTATATAAGAAATTATAACAAAAATCTACCAAGGACTATTATGTGTAAAATGAAGATGATAGGTACAATTTAGTAAGAGCCTCTCAAATTAGTTTAAAATTTGGGTAAACTGTTGTTTATATTTTACCGAATGATAATCAGTTTTATTGCAGGTAGTATGAAATTATTATATGATCACTAGATAATAATACTCTTCTTACACAATTATAAACTGGTGATTGTGAGTTTGTAACTTCATGTCGCATTAGATAAACAGTCCTTAATTTCCCCTGGATTACGAAACACTAGCATTTCTGTGTGGTGCTAGATCTTATAAAAGATCAACACTCAACAGTTGATGATTTTGAAAGCAACTCTTTTCACTTAATATATTTTTGGTGGCATATTCTCAGACCATGGAGGACTACGTGCACCGGATTGGAAGAACAGGTCGTGCAGGATCAACTGGCCGGGCTACTTCATTTTTTACAGACCGCGATATGGTTTCTCCTCTCTCAACCTTTTCCCTTCTTTTAAATTGCTTCCCACCCGACCACCCCTATGATACATGGAAATTGCAAAATTTGACCGGGCAAAAGTTTTAAGACATGTTTAACTAGTAGCCAAAAACAAAATGCAAAATTTTGTGAAATTAATTTTATCAATTCTTTAGTGATGACTACAGCATGTATGTGAAATTTTACAGATAGTGTTGCAATTTTCTTGGTACATGGAGCACATTTTAAATAGAAATGGGATAAAACAATCTGTAGGCTTAATAGAAATGTGCCCAATGCCCTTTTGGTCATTTGCTTGTTACTGATTAGGGCCTTTTCTTGACAATTGATAAATTTCAGTTCCTTGTATCGCAAATAAGGAAAGCAATAGCAGATGTTCAATCTGGGAATACTGTGGCCTTTGCCACTGGCAAGGTACGCTTTCTATTTGATGATTCATCTCTCTGACCTTAGTATTGCATGACATTAGCATTTCTCCTATTCTAGTAAAACTTTTTACATTGTTGCATTACACATTTGCATGTATCTTCTATCCTTAAGTTAAGAGTACTTTAGTTTTCTCTGTTACATACTCTTACCATCACTAGAAACCATAGATGGCATTTTTGTTACGCGTCATATGGTTAAACTAGTAGCTTTAACTAAAAAGGGAATGGGTCGAGCAGGTCAAAACGGGGGAATTTGCATATAGTTTGTAATCAGATTAAACACATTATTTGCTCGTCAAATTGATATTTCATAAAGGAAATAGAAGTGTTTCTGGATAGGTCCAACGTTAGGTAGCTGATTTTGACCCGCACTAACGTTACATGCTTTGACCAGCTTTGCAAAACATTTCGTTTGGCCACCCTGATAGAAATCAATAACCACATGTAAAATGTAGGTTGCTAGGAAGAAGGAACGGGAGGAACACAATGCACAGAAAGAAGCAAGAATTGCACAAGCAAAGCTACCACCCATATCCATAAACGTGGAAGACAAATACAAGTATATGATTGCCCCTGCAATGATCAAGAAAGAGGGTTCTGCTGATGATGCTTGGGATGATTAGTACTCTACATATCTCTATCCTGCTACTGTTTAAAGCCGTACCACTAAACGTTTAAAGAAAAGGAGATGAAATCTTTTTGGCCTCATTATTCAAACATGATGACAATAAAGTCTAGAATCAGAGGTTGTTAGATACCATAGGCTGTGTATAATTTTCCTTTTGAGCTCCTTTTTTTCTATGGAGATGGACATGGTTGAGAGAACTTCATATTATCACAAAACGTCTTTCTTTTTGCGTCGTGTGTTGGTTACACATTGTTGTTGATGCTTAGTGGCTTCTGCCTTCTGCCTTCTACCTTCTACTGACATCTTGGAAGTAAAAGGTTTTGACTATCTCAGCTTTATAAATGTGAAGATTACTTTTTTTTGTCACCCTTCCGATACAACAGATCTAATAGGTTGCCAGGCGTCATGCCTGCAACATTTTAGGAAGTTGAGTTATTTCGAGGTGTCAAAGCTTGACTGGACCAAGGTGTTGGGGGTGAAGAACCAGAGCATATACTACTAGTTTGCTATTGCTTCAGGTATTGGAATGGTTCAGTTCCAAACTTGACTGACTCTGAGCTTTGGTTGTCAACTCGAGCTTAATTGTTTTTCCTAAATCAAATCCTTTCATTATATTGGAAGGAAGCAAAAACATATTATTGTCTCGAGTTTTTTTCTTAAGTTCTGCAGGCTGTGGTTCTATGGCCAATGACCCTAACAATACGCTTGATTGCTGTATTGTTACAATGACCAGCAAATATACAGCGAGCTTCTGCAGTGACTAAATTTTGTTCCAAACTGGCGTGTAACCATTCTTTGGTAAAAGCTCAAAACAATTAGATTATTTTTCGATATTGCAACTGTAATTATATTAGAGAAAAATATTTTAACACGTAATCCAAGCTTCTAGGTTTTCCTATCTTTGAAGGAAAAATGATTGGTAAGCTTGAAATGTCTAAAATGTGGACATCAACTTATATGTGAGATAATGGCAAATTCAAATGTTTTGATGAAAAGAGAACGTAGTTATAAAGGTTTGAAGAAAACATTTTGCTTGACACTTGTCTTAGAAACAAACGCGACAATAACAAATGTCTCGTGCTCGATAAGCCTGGCTCTACCTTGACATGTTAGAGTGAGCTTGCTCAGACTTGATGGTTCCACGACTTCTACCTAATGAAGAATTCAAAAATGATCGATAAGTATATCTAAAACTTTAAAGCGATGCTTGGCGAAGCAAAGCTTAAAAAGTTAAAATATTATCCTTAATGAAAGAAAATCTGCTTCAAACTTAAAGACCGCCCTCAATAAATCGAGTTCTAACTTGAAGAACTCCATAAGAGTTGACCTTACTTGCAGCTTAGTTGAAGAAATAAAGTCACACATGTATCAAACTAATATAATTTTTTGTTTCATTTCTTGTTTCTTTCTTTCACCAAAGATGAGAAAAACTGAAGAAAGACCAGTATAAAACCTTACAGCACAAAGAAAAAGTTAAACATAATACACTCGGGAAAAAAAAAAAAAAAAAAAAAATCGCGAAAGCAGACAATCTATGAAACACTGCCATATAAGTTAACTTGTGATGACGCATAAAACCTCGTCAACGTCTTTAATATCGATCTCCTAAGATGCCATAACCGTGTGTCGTTTATTATTTCCCACAAAAGCTTGTCTCAGCATTTGATATCCATCTCTATAATGCTCAATTGAGAAACATAGTTGTCGTATCGCCTCCCGTTTCTCCTCTGCTGCTTCTCTAATAAGATCCTGTTGCCTCTCTACTTCTCTTTCCAATTCTTCGCCTCTAGAAGTCAACTCCTCTATTGACTTGTTTGACTTTTCAACCCTGTCAACCAACTCTACATGTTCTAAATGTAACTGGTCCAAATGCCGACTCAAATCATCGATTTGACCATCTTTCAAAGTCAACTCCTTCTCGAGTACCATAACTTTGACCTCGAGTTCGTTTTTCTCAAATTTTAACTGTTCAATTTCACCTTCCATCTCTATTTTTCTAACTTTAGTCCTCCGAAGATCCTCTTCTGAAGACTGACAACGTAGATCATATTCTTTGATGGTGTCATCTAAAAGCGCACGTTCTTTCAACAATTTCGTGACTTGTTCTTGAAGTTGAAGATTCTCTTCAGATAGCGTCTTGTTTGCATTTGACAACGTTTCTCTCATAGCCCGGATTTCTCGTTCACGTTCAGCTAAGTTCTCTTTGTACCTAGTTATCCGACCCTGCATCTTCAATACTTCTCGTTTCTCTTTCTCGAGTTTTGACTTCCAACCAGAAATTTCCTTCTGGGCTGATCCAAGTTTTTCTTGCAAACTGTTATTAGAGGAGCTATTGTTCTCAAGTTCATGCCTTAATCTCTTGACTTCTTCCTCCGAATCATTAAGTTTTTCTCTAGTTACTTTCAAATCAACCTCGAGTGCCCGGATTTTGCGTTCTTGCTCTGAAAATTGTGCTTCTAAATCTTCATCGAAATTTATACTCAAAGGCTTTATATCTTCAAGATCAGTTGTTTGAGGTGCCATCGACTCATACTTTTGTAACTCAACCCTCAATTTTTCATTTTCAATTCTTAGTTCTTCTTCAACATTGTCGTTTTGAAACTTCTTTAGCTCAGTTTCCAATTCAGTGATTCTCTTACGCAACCCTCTGTGATCACTGTTTGCTGATGCACTCGAGTAGTTATTAACAGACGAATCATCAGATTCAGATTCTGAATCCAAGGTAGATGTCTCATCTCCTTCTTTCGTCACCAAATCAGAACTACTCCCACCACTTTTAAGAAAAACATCAAACCCCGCAGCTCGAGTCCCTGACCGGGTTTTTGGTTTAGAAGACGGGATTATCGAAGGTGGTTCAGACCCCACATCGGATATACCCGACCCTTGAGATTGAAGATCTGAAGGGATGTTTTTCCTTAACTCACCAGTGACATTATCATATCGTTCTGCTAAAGATCTGTACATTCGGTAAAACTCTTCTACGTGTGCTAAGAGTTCAGGCCTCTTTTGGTAATACATCTCGGCTTTCTTGGCGAATGAATCACCATCCTCTTCAATCAGCTTAACCATACGTTTCACACTTTGGTCCATTTCTGCAATCAAAAAGTCTTTAGTAACTTTATGATTAAGGAATTTAGCCATTTTGAATTTAGTATAGGTTTAGACTGATTGTTGTTAATTGTTCTAAGTTATTCGAATTAAAGACATATTTAGAGGGACCCAAATTGATTGGATCACTAGAAAGTGTTAAGATTTATAGGAACAACTATGACAGCCACTAAGGAACCACAAGTGGGACATATTATCAACTAAATAGGAAATGACTTTAACTTGCAAAAAGCACTTAACTTAGTGGTTTTTGACTATTAGGTTGTCATATCTAGAATTTCATGGTTCAAATTTCACTTTTTTAAGGAAAATATAATAAAATAAAGAAACCAAAAAGTCTTTTTTCAAATTTTGAGTTCTCTATTATAAAAAGAGAGAAAAGGAAACATGGGCTCCTATCTATGGAGGAGCGTCTCCACCTGAAACATGGTGCTATAAAAATATCTCTTAAGAAAAAAAGGTAACAAAATCTTCTCGAACCATATCAATATCATCAAATTATTTCCAGTGTACATAATAGCCAAATAGGTAGTTGAGAAAATCAAAATTTTTATTTATTAGTAAAAAATTGGGGATAACTGGAACTTCAGTTTCTTGACGACTTATGAAATACTGCTATGACTCGATGGAAAGAATTTAAGCCAGCCTGGCATTCAAAGATCATGGTAGTTTAACATATAGAAGATATTTGTGCTAATGTGCCATGGTCATATGTAAGGACTAATAAGATCATCATTAGGACCCGACAAGGACAGTTGTATGAAAGGATCTTACTATAAACGATGCACTGCTATCATGGAGGGCCCAAAGGGTGTTTAGTGACTAAAAACTTTTATTTGTAGAGTGAGACTAGAAACTAGCAATCTTAGTGCTGATTAGATAACACTTAGGTTTGCCACCGACTAAAATCATTAAGCGTTCGTGATGGACAACTAGATAAGACTCCTGAGATTGTGCACAAAAATGGCAGTCATATTTAAATATGCAGATAAATTCATATTTTTCAGGAACTATTAGGCACAAGTTTTAGGGCCTTTGGGCTCTTAAATGGACCATTAATATGTATTTATGTGTTGTACTGTTTGCAAATTGTTCAAATACTCCATCTGATTAGAAATTTTCACCTATCACAGTGAACCTCATAGATGAACTACAACTACTTTTAGGAAGACATCCGACCAACCAAAAGAAATAACAGAGACTAACTTAAAAAATAGCAGAAATTTTACTGTCAAAGGTAGTGGAGAATCTAATGTCCAATTTTGTCCTGGTCGGGCCACTAAATTGCTGGCAATAGTTTTGAACCATTAACCTAGGATGTAATAACTAAGTAGTTACGTACGCGCAATAGACACATTAAGAAGGTAATACATCCTATTCTTTCATGTCATTTGACATTTGGGACCTCATTTAGATGATTAAAGCAAACGAAAATGTGATTGTGGGTCCTCTTTATCCGACGAGATAAGAAACAAAACAGGCCTTAAATAATGGATAATTTGACGAAATTGCTTATAGAATTGCTCAATTGCATCTTATCTGCATACCTTCAACATTTTCCGCCAGCCATTTGGAGTTTTTGGGACTAATGTGGCTATCCCACCACCAGGAGTGTTTATTTCTTGATTCTGTCCTCCTATAAGCTTTATGCGACTTCGCCTGTAAACATATATAAATAAAACATCATATATCAAGGGCGATTATGGTAAGTTGACATAATATAAACTTAACATGGGAGAAGCGTACAAGAGATGAATCCATTTTGCTAATTCCCTGCTAATATGATGACCTGAAATTCAAAAAATATAACACATAAATCCCACAATATCAAAACAAAAACGAAAACTATGGCAGAAAAATAACTTGCAACTTACTTATCTGAGTTATCTCGGCATAAACTTAGTTACAATTCTTGTTCATGTTTAGGGACTTGGTGAATTCAGAAAAATCATATTAAAATATGATCAACACAAAGTCTCTAAAGCTTAATTGGCAGGTCAAAGAACTGCCGTTTCACTAGATTGAGGAAATACTTGACTGAAGTTCTATTTAAGAAGGATCGAGATGTCTAAAGACTTTTTCATTGTTGTATTAACTAATATTCAATTTATCACACTTGTAGTTATAGCAACATAACAATTAGTCATTGCAGCACAAAATTAGCCTGCCTAATTAATTATATATTTGACTCTTGAAAACCAAACAGAAGAACTTTTCAACTCTAATAAATTAGTGCAATATTATGGAAAACATTGACAGATAGACAAAACTACAAAGAGAAGAATAATGATGATGAATTAGAATAAAATCCAATTATGCATTCCATTCAGGATTTAGTCAATGTATAATTTTTTAATAAATTAATTTTTATACTCACTTAAAAAAAACCCATAAAAGGTATCTTAACAAAAAACCGAATTAGGAAGAACTAGTCGACCAAATATTTTTCCTGGGGAGTTTGGGATTGCATTTGACAAAATAAATTACTCGATCGCAAAACGGTTTTCTAAAACAGATGCAAAGTTAAGGTGATTCCCGTAAAACATATAAATCTATCTGGCATAATGTAAAATATAGTAAAAAAGTTCGATCTTTTAAACGTCCAAAAAATTTATGTTACAAGTGTTGTTTAGCCTAATGAAATTCACTTAAGAGTTATGTTCTAAAAGTTAAATTTTCTTTTTCAAAAGGGGAAGTGTCGCCTAATAAGCTAATAGTAATAAAGTTTCAAGATTGTTTCAATTAAGTCACTCAAACTTAACCTTAACCACAAAAATAATTCAAGTTTCAAAATTGTTCTATCATTGTGAAATTATACAAAAAGGCTATTTAAGATATTCAAAAGTGCATTATTTGGTTTTACACTAATAATAAACACCAACACCTAATCTATAATCTATAATCTATATCTATACTATATTATAATGCATTTGGGACTATTCTATAATTAGAAAGGCTTCAAATTCAGACTTTTTCCTTGCTTATTATGGAAAGATTTCAAAATTAATTTGTTAGGAAGCAAGTTGGTTTAGGAAGTTTGTTAAGAAGCGGTTGTTCAAACTAAAATTATTTGGATTAACCATCTCTAATATCTCTACTTATAAAGCATGAAGACAACTAAACGTGTAACCAAATAACGCAAAATATAATCACAGGTACCCGCCGCCGCATTGCGCGGGTACCGTTCTAGTACATTATAATGCATTTGGGACTATTCTATAATTAGAAAAGCTTAAAATTCAGACTTTTTTCTTGCTTATCATAGAACGATTTCAAAATTAATTTGTTAGAAAGCAAGTTGGTTAGGAAGTTTGTTATGAAGTGGTTGGTTGTTCAAACTAAAATTATTTGTCTTAACCATCTCTAATATCTCTACTTATAAAGCATGAAGACAACTAAACGTGTAACCAAATAACGCAAAATATAATCACACGGTATCCGCTGACGCATTGCGCAGGTACCGTTCTAGTTATAACTAATGTACAACCAACTTATGCACACGTGAAAAGAAATATTAGTCGCAAAATAATAACCAAGTTTGAGAAGTGTTTCGTTTTAGTCACTAAAACATAAAATTTCAGACTAAACACAATAAGGACTACCAACGACCTTCATTTTACCCGCATCAGCTTTCTCTCTCAGACGACCTACAAGCGATTTTTTTGCCACAGTAAAGGCGACATTTTTTTTTTTTTTTTTTTTTATTTTTTTTTTTTATTTTTTTTTTTTAAATAAAAGGCTTTACAAATAATATTTGGAACTTTGAGTGGTTTGTAACTTTGTATGATAAAAAGAAAGTTAGTGATTAAAGTGAAATAAAAATCAAATTTAATTACCATATCATAATTTCGTGCGTTCTCTGAAATGAATAAACTTGCAAAAGGGATAATTACACTAACTTTACAATTTGTTGCAGTGACGGCGTAGAGGGTGTGCAAGTGGTGCGATCGCACAGGCCCCAATCTAAGAGGCCCCCTTTTCTTCTAGTCCAGTAACATTTATAGCTACGTTTGTGTATTTATGTTATATATCCCAATGCCTCGTCTTTGTAAATTCAATTAGTTAAATACAACTCATCTTGCCACAATAAATAAAATGTCATTAAGAGGCCTCATTATAAGAAATTTTTATAAATGAACACCTTTTATGCACACTTTAAGTTTTTTTTAGTACTGATGAGGCCATTTTTTATTTTCACCCCGGGGCCTTCAAATTTATTTGTCGGTGGCCCTGATTTGTTGACAAAAACGTAATCTTGGGTTAATGGGTTAATATGTAAACCAAAAAATGTGCAACATTTATTTACTACTAAGTAATATTTTATTAGTTATTGTCAAAGATATTATTGTATTGGTGCTGGCCTTAATAATCTGAACTCATTACAAAACAAAAAAATCAAATAAAATAATTCCATAAAGTTATTATTACTATAAAAATAGTAATAGAACATGCAAATGGAAGAGTCATGTTCATCTACAAGTTCCCTGTACACAAATAGTCATAGAAACGTGTCACCCATACACTCAACTTAATACTACAACACCAACACGTTATTGAACTACGCGTAACAAGCACGCGCTCTGATCCGCGAGTAGGTTACAGTATTTAGTTTTTATTTTATTATTTTTATTTTTATTTTTATTTTTATTATATGAACATATTCATTGTATTTCTATAAAATCCGCTAAAAATCAGGCGGAATGGTCGTGACTAAAATAAAGAACCAGCTACGCGGTTCCCACATCCATAATACAACGCATTAATTTTTAATTTATTTCTAATTAAAACACCAAATATTAAATATTATTATTCCTTACAAGAGGATATTTATTGTTACTAATTTAATGGGCAAGGCAAGTTTTTTTTTTTTTTTTTTTTGAAGGTTACATAACAGTGAAATGAATTTAATTAGGCGGGCAATAAAAAGGTTTCAAACGAATTTGAATTGGAATTATAAAAGGGTTAGAAAATGCCAAAAAGTATAAAATGATAAAAACAAAAAGAGGCATAATAATCATGTCTAAATAAATCCAAATATTTTTTGAACTTGGGTTTTACAATTTCTATATAATTTGCTAGGAACTAGAAGACAGTAAAATGAACAATGATATTCTATGCAATAATTCTGGTGATATAAATTATTAGAATAATGAAACGTAAAACAAAACATGTGATTGGTGAAGCTTCCAAGTTATAACTTACTGTACATAAAACCAATTAAAAAAAAATAAACAAAACTGAACAACAGTAGAACACATACCCAAAAAAAAAAAAAAGTTAGATCGATGTAGTAACTGACGTGAAAAATATATATAGGTTTTTATGTTCAAGTAACCGAGAGTTTCTTGGTGAATATTAACAATGAATATGAAGAAACTAAGCAAGAAAATGAGATAATATATAGATGTTACTCTACTGATTTTTAAACACAAGTAATGAATCTTGATTTTTACCTTGTTCTTGATATATGATGATGATGATGATGATGAGTTTGTGAAGAGATGATGATGAAGATATATTCAAGAATTCGCCATGAGAAGAGGTGTTTTGTTGTATTTGGGGAAAAGGTGAGGCTTATAAGATGAAGGTAGGTGTTATCACAACCCAGACACAGATAGTATGTACGTGTTTTAATGTGTGTGTGTTGCTTAGTTTCCTCACATGCTTCTTTTTGTCAACTACTAGTTGCCTTTTCAACCAATAATACCCTTTCCAACTATATTTTTAATACAAGCTTATATGGGTTTATAAAAAGACGGGCTACTTATTTTTTTTTTTACTTAGATTATTGAATTTTTGAAAAGCATTCAACCTCTATATTTTTAGTGTAATCAAAGTAACATAAATGTTACGTTATACAAATTCAGTAACCTGAATGTCACCCCGTGTAGTCCAAAACCCTGTTTGTACAAAAAAAAAATTATGCTAACTTAGGCGACTAAAGTTAGAAAGTTGGGTAACCTATTTGTCTATAAACCTCTAGTATAAAACTATAAATATATACTTCCTCCGTCTCAAAATAATAGTCCACTTTTTTTTTTTTTTTTTTTTTTTTTTTTTTTTTTTTTTTTTTTTTTGACGTACCAATTTAATTGTCCACTCTAAATAAATAGGAACTTTGATTAAATTTACCATATTATCCTTGTTTGAAATTATTATTACAAACTTTAAAAAATACATCAATTAATTACTTAAGGGTAAAATTGTCATTCTGACAAAAGTAAGAGAGATAAAGCAGTAATAATTATATTTTTCTTAACTGTTTGTTTTTTTATCGGAGGACAATAATTTTGAGACGGAGGGAGTATTTGCTAAAAAAAACTCTCAGACCCCTCGGCAGGGACGGAGCACGGGGGTTTCGTGGGTGCCCGGGACACCCATGGATTTTTTTTTTTTTTTTTTTTTTTTTTATGTAGTGTTAATTTTAAGAAAAAAACATCGATTTTTCCCAAATGGGTCTTAAATGACCCTGGTCTATCGAAATGTGCTTTTTTTCTTATTTAGTTAGCATCTTAAACTCTATTATATTACGGTTAAAAAAATTGTGCACACGGTCATAGTTGTCTCTGGCTCCGTCCCTGCCTCTCAGAGCTTTACGCCGCTTTTTCTAGCAAAAAACAACCGGAGGACGCGAGGTTCATACCGTGACTCGCGTTTTCAAATCATACATCGTCGTGACCAGTCGAAATAATCCTGGGAAATGCAACCGGACGGCGCTACATGTACACCGTGGCTCCTGTTTTCCGGCCGAATGATCCCTTTTTCACATTTTTTTTCTTTCTCTTTTTTAAATGTTGGGCAACGGTACAAAATTAAAAACACCCCTTACTAGCCGTTGTGCCACATCATTGTTTAGCCACCAGGTAACACATAAACGTGTGGTTATTCATCAGTACTCATGAATCTCACCAACAATTCTTCAAACACAAACCCAATTCCATATAATTATCCAGTTATAATCCAATTAAACCTAAACCCACTCTCAAAATCACCTCAATTTCACTCTGTAACAATTTTCCCCAATTTTCATCCATCAAAGTTAGGGTTTTAAGATTAACAATGGAGAGAGAAATTCATCGATAGGAAAGCAATTTATACACGAGGCTGCTGATGGATGGACCTGGGTATTTCTTGGTAACAATAAACGATCGAAAAAACGTATCGAGAATCCTTACAACAAGAATTTGGAGAAGATCACATCAATGTTCTACATAAGAAACTTCCTGGATTACATTGATGCTTGAGGTTTATGGAAAACATGTGAACCTTATGGTCGTATGTTTCTTATATCGCGAATAAACTATCAAAGATGGGAAAACGTTTTGGTTTTGTTCGCTTTATAGGTGTAGAGAATGAAGAGGTTCTTGCTAAGTCTCTATCAAACATGTGGATCGGAAATCATCACATGTATGCAGCGGTTGCAAGATTCCATTGATCCAATGCTCGACATGTAGCTAGTAAAGGTGCAGTAGAAGAACGCAACAACACAAGGAAACAAGAGGTCAAAAATGATAATCATTCCATTAAGCATACTACTCACAGTCAAAACTTTTCTTGCTCGTACGCATCCATAGTACAAGGTATGGATTGTTCAAAGGGGGATTCTGTTGGTCCACAAGATTTGAGTAAATGTCGAAATCATCTTACTCGTAACAAGGATAGTAACAACATCAACCAATAACTTGATCACTATGTTCCATTTGTACGTGTTTTGTTGAAGGCAATCCCCAACATGTACCTAGGTATCTCAAATCCTTTTCTATTCATCTCAAATTCTTGATTTGATTCATAAGAATCATTCTCAATAACTTGATCACTATGTTCCATTTGCCTAAAAGATTCCTCATACTCATCATATGTCTTGGTGAAATCTAATCCAAGCATGCACCTAGGTGGTTCAACATTAACCATCTCATAATCTTGGTTGGATTCATAAGAAACTATCCTAGGCGAAGGCTCATATGATTCATATGTGTCCCTAAATGAGGTATTTTGAAATCCAGTGCGTTTTAGCCACTCAATCCTCCATTGCAATCTTAGAAGTCTAAGTGAAGTATCCATTTGAAGCAAATTACAAACAAAATCACAAAGAAAAGATAGATTACGAGAAAGCTACAAAATAAAAAGAAAAAAAAATCTCACTTGATAGGAATCTTGTGAGTAGACGTAAACGAGATAGAAATCAAACCTAAGCAATAACTATTCCCCGGCAGCGGCGTGATAACGCTCAAAGTTAACATGTTTTTATAAGCGTTATTAGTGTTTTTGTGTATGTTATTTGGTTGTTTTTATATGCTTTTGCCACTAAATCGTATCAAAGTATGTTTTTGTAGCATATGTAGCCAAATGTAGGAAAAATGGAGAAAAAGTGAAGAAAATGAAGTATATGCGATTACACGAAGATTCCCAAGTTCAAAAGTCCAATATGTGACGCATTTCATAAGGAGAACCTAAGTTTTGTCATCTCAAAGTTCCAAGTTCAGAGTTAATCAAGTTTGGATAGTGCATAAAGAACTACACAAGGAAAAGTCAAAGTCCAAAGCAACCTGAACTTACCATCCGATCGGTTGGAGTACAACCGATCGGATAGCCACAATTACCACAATCCATCCGATCGGTATCAACCCGCAACCGATCGGATGGACATCTCGGCCTGATTTTACCAACTTCTTGTGCATGAATCTTTGTCTTTTGTCCCATGGTTCTAGGCCCTTCTTAGTGTCTTGTTGTCCAAGCTCCGGCATTTAAGTCCCTATTCATTACTAGGAGTATTTGACAAGCCAAAAAGGATCCCAAGAGTACACAATTCAAGAGATCAATTACTCTCATTACTACTCTCAAAGAAGGAAAATTCGTGCAGAAAGAACCAGAAACTTTGGAGGACCAAGGAAGCAACATTTGGAGGCAAAAAATCTCAAGAAATCATCACCAATACTTAGGTTATCAATACCTTGTCATTTGTTATCAATTCCAAAGCATTGTAAGACTTAAAACCATGGATTCTAATGTTAAATATTCTGAGTTTATTTGCATGTTTGCTATGAGTGGCTAGTAGTCTTTTTACACTTGTTTTGATGATGGTTTATGCTTAGTGATAGTTATGATTGTGATAACATGTTTTAATTCAATTTCAAGTCAATCCTAAGAACCAATTGTACCTTAAGTTTCATCGTGACATTTGTTGAGTCAAGGTTAACTAATTGATAATAGTTTCAAGGGTCGAAAGATTTGTTATTATTCAACTAGTTATAATCATTTGTCTATGAATGATTGTTTTTCACCATAATTATTCTTGACTAAACAAAGAAACAAGAAGTATGATTGTAATGAGAATGCTTTTATAACATCAAATCGGATTGTTTGTGTAAACCTCTAGTTGGACGAAAGTTTAGATGTTTATAAACAATTGTAACCTTTTTGTCTATGAATGGGTTACCTTTTGTAATGACCATTTCCTAAGAGTATTTGATTTGTAATAAGAGTTTGTTCTTGTGTTTAAGATATTCACCATACCTTATGAACTTTGGATGGATCTTGAATTGATTGGTTTACACCTAAAGCTTGTTTTTATGAACTAAAATCTTGACGAAGGTTTAACTTGTAGAAACAATAGATTAGACCACCATCTAATTATCACAACCAACATGTTATCAAAAGTTATCACAATCATGTGTGTCATTAAGTAGAAAACTAGTCTAAACAAGTGTAGTTTTTAAATTATTGAATTTTCTTATTATCTTATTTGCGTACATTAGAGATTTACTTTTAGACTTATATTTTGATTCACTCACAAATCCCTACGAACGATCCCGACTTACCATCATATCTTGCTATAACGGACGAGTACACTTGCTCGTATTTGTTGTTTCTAGATTTGGTAATTCACCCTTATAAATTTAAAACTTGCACTAACAAAACACACATCAAGTTTTTGGCGCCGTTGACGGGGATTTTGATTGTGTTTCTTTTAAGTTTTAAAAGTCCGTTTCTTTTCGTGTTCGTTTTCAAAAAAAAAAAAAAAAAAAAAAAATTAGTTGCATCCAACCGATCGGATAGACATCCAAGCGATCGGTTTTTCCCAGTTTTCCCAGTTTTTTATTTTACCGTAGCATCCATCCGATCGGTTTGACATCCAACCGATTCGAATAGAATTTTCTGTTTTCAAAAATTTTATTTTCTTGTTATTTTGTTTAGGTAATTGACTCGATTCTCTTGGTAGTTGTATGAACACTCGTTCTACTGCTAAAAAGCTTAGTACACCTTTATCCAATCCTGAAAGTTTGTTTCATAAAAAGAGATCTTCATCTATTCTTAATTGGTTTGATAATCTTTCCGAAGAACATCCGATTTTCGATCTTTTTAAACCAATACCCATGGCTGATGATCAACCCATGTGGGCCGCCAATCGAACCGTAGCACCTACTCCTGGAGCTGCTATTGTTGTCGCCGACCTTGGTGAAAACTTGACCGTTAAAGGTCACCATCTTTCTATGATTAAAGACCGTCAATTTGATGGCCGTTCGCGGGCCGATCCGCATAAACACATTGCCGAATTCATTGAAATTTGTGGCATGTTTCGTTATGGAAATACCGATGTTGATGCTATTAAGCTCAAACTTTTTCCATCATCACTCGCCGGAGATGCCAAAGTATGGTATAACGAATTAACCCCATGAACTATCAATACTTGGGAGGAGATGAGGCAAGCTTTTGTAAGCCGATTCTTTCCACCTGCCATGTATGATAGACTAATGGGAGAAATCCGTGCTTTTTCACAAAATCCTAATGAATCTCTTGTAGAAGCTTGGCTTCGCATGAAAGATTTGCTTCGAAGTTGTCATGGACATAATTTAGGACGAGGAACAATAATCCAAATCTTTTATCATGGTCTTGATGAAGCATCCCAAGCAATCCTTGATGCTGGAGGAATTTTTCTTTACAAAACACCTAACGAGGCATATCAACTTCTCGAAGATCGAGTACTCCTTAAACTCGATTGGTCAAAAGATTCAAAACCAAACCCTTACAGAAAACCGTTGCTTTTGCCGAAAGTTCAGATAATTCGAAACTCATGGAGAAAATAGAAGCCTTGACTTCTAAAATCGACTCGCAATACAAAGATATAAAAGAAGAAATGAAAGAAATGCGAGATGGCTGTAATAATTGTGGAGGAAATCACACATCATCCGAGTGTGATGACCAACCTATGAATAGACCCAACGAAGGGGAAGCCAATTATGTCCAAGGAGGATATCGTGGAGGAGGTTTTCATGGTAATTATTACGGAAGAAGTTCTGGAAATTGGCAAGATCGCCAACAAAGGGATAACAACCGTGATTTTCAACCCCGAACAGACAACCCAAACCCACCAAATTCCGATAAAAAGGAAGAATCTGATTTCGAAAAAATGATGCGAGATTTCGTAACTGCTCAAAGAACTACAAATGAGTTTGTAAAAACTCAATTTTTCAATCTCAAAACCAAAGTTGAGCAAGGTCAGAAAAATCATCAAGCTTCTATCCAAGGATCTTGAACAAAAATTTGGTAGACTTTCTGATCAATTTTCTTCTCGAATTCCTGGTACATTACCAAGTAACACCCAATCCAATCCAAAACCGTCTGGATCAAATGATAAGAATTATCGTCCACCACAAAACAGAAATGAGCATATCAATGCTGTATTCACTCGAAGTGGTCTCTCATATGATCCACCACCCATTCCTACCGATAATACTATTATTCAAGATGAGGAGGAGGAAGAAGCTGAAGAGGAAGAATCTGAAGAAAAACCAACCCAAACACCAACCAAAGAAAATACCGTTCCACCAATAAAACCTTATGCACCGAAAATACCATATCCACAAGCCCTAAGAAAAGAGAAAAGAGAGGAGCGAAATAAGAAGTTTATAGAGATGATCAAAGAAGTTAGAATTAACGTACCCCTCATTGATGTTCTAGCTGGAATGCCCAATTATGGGAAATTTTTGAAAGAACTTCTTAATAATCGAAATAAGTTGGAACAAATTTCCGCTACCGTTCTCAATGAAGAATGCTCTGCCCATTCAAAACAAAATTCCACCAAAACTAGGAGATCCCGGAAGTTTTCTTATACCATGTACATTAGGAAACAACATCACATGCGATGCTTTAGCTGATCTAGGTGCATGTATCAATTTGATGCCCTATTCGTTGTATTCTAAACTTTCCATCAATACATTGAAACCTACTAAGATGAGTATAAGATTAGCCATCCATACATACCAATATCCTGTTGGGGTTGCTGAAAATATGCTTGTTCAAGTTGGTAAATTTGTTTTTCCTGTGGATTTTGTCATCTTAGAAATGGAGGAAGATAGTCGAGTACCCTTAATCTTAGGAAGACCTTTCTTAAACACTGCTGACGCCATGATCAAAGTCAAAGGCAGGGAACTTAATCTTGGAGTAGGAGAAGATCGAATCACATTCTTAACAATGTTTTGCAAACCAATTCAAGCACCCTCTTAACTTTTTAAGAGTGGTAGATCAAGATAGCGAGTCACATATCGGGCTAATAGTCATTTTATTTGTTATTTTTCTTCTTTTTACTCTAGGATGTTTCAATATTCAAGTTTCTTTGATCCTCCACAATTTTAGTTTCTCAAAACATATGGATATATATATATATATATATATACTATATAGAGTTGAGACTAATAGAGATCATATTTGCAATAGATTCAATGAACCAATAATGTCCATTCATTTTTTATCAAAAAGAAAAAATAAACTTTCATTTTTTTTGGGTAAACTGCAAAAAATGTCCTTTAACTTTGTCGATTTTGCAAAAGTTGTCCTCTTACAAGAATTTTAGCAAAAAGTAACCCTGAGCAGGTTTCATTAGGCAAAAAGTGTCCTTGAGGCTGACGTTTGTTTGCAAAAATGGTTTTTTGCCTAATGATCGTTAGCGAAACCCGTTAGTCAGCCCTCACGTGCGTTGCACGTGAGGGTATTTTCGTCATTTCACTATTCCTGCCTTTAACACACTTCAGCTACTCACTTGCACAAAAAGCGACGAGGACATTTTTTGCAAATAACCAAACTAAGTCGTGTTTAACACATTAACATTAACAAAATCACACACACATAAACTTTCTATCTTCTTTCAACCCAATATCTGAAACAATACAATCGGAGCTTAGCAATCGTGATTCTTCAAAAAATACACGTACCAGGTAACCACACTTACTATTTTTTTACTTCATTCAAACGGCATTTGCATTTTTTTGTAACCTTAATCGTTAATGCAGTAACCATGTTTGGTAATCAATTTATTTGCGCTGTGGACAATCCTCAACATGTTTTGGATGAGTTTGTAAGTTAACACCATTATTAACAAGATTATTTCTCTAAGAAACTAGTTTAATTAGTATTTAATTCACAATGGTTAAAAATTAATTTTCATATACAGAAACTACATAATGATTATGTTCTAGGAGGTTCCTATCATGCCAATGGTTTCATTTACTTAGTTATTAGTTAACTGGGGGGGGGGGGGGGGTTTAGATGGAAAGTTCGTGTAAGGAGAGTCTCAGAATTAAAGTGTGTTGTTGAGGGAGCGAGGTGGAATGATTTTGTCATTCACAACATCACCTGTTCTGATGTTGAGTACATACATTTTGATGAAGAGGGTGATGATCTGTTTTATGTAACTTGTTATGGTGAGGATGGGTTGGAGTTTCACAATTATGAACCCGAGAGTCCCCATTTTGGTGATGTTTAGTGCCTATCACAAACATATCTCTTCTTATGCAGTCGTTGCAGGAAGACTTTCTGAGATATCTGGATGGTCCAACCCCTACTGATTCGGTCTTGGTTTCTGCTAACACGACTGACTACAATGTTAAGGTGGTCAGTGATCATATCTATGATCTATACGTCCACTCTTTCTTGTATGGATGTGGTTGGTTGATACTGGTTCGAGACTTGAATATGAGCCCTGGTCAGTGGATGGTTTTTACTCAGGTTGTCCCGGGCCGGGAATAAAATGTGATGTTGTTTGAACCTGATGGAGGGGCCATCACAACTGTGGAGACACACAGCACCAATATTGCCATGAATGCCCTGTGTCACCAACCACAAGACTATGGTATCTTTTCCTTAAGCTTTAACTACATCAAGTATATGATATCTATGTAACATTTTGGATTATCTGTAACTTACTCATTTTGTATTATTAAATTCAGATTTTGAACCCCAACGGATGAACTGGATGTGTAAATGGTCGTTTCACACTGTCCATGACAAAGAAGATAGGGCATTTTATAGAACACTGATTGCATGCTTCTGGAGAGATGGAAGACTTGTAAGTGTCTTGAAAACTTTGATAATTTGTCAAATTGTTATGCTACAATTTCAATGATATTACAAACTAACAACTATCAAACTATAGCAGTTGTAACTTAGTACTAGCAGCACTGAATTCCATAAGCAGACTTATCCTTAATAAGCTTAATATGCAACAGCAGTAACACACTTGTAACATTTTCATTTTCGTTTGTCTGAGATATTGTGTGTCTGATAGGATGATTGATAGATCATAATGTGTGTTAGAATAACCCCCAAAAAACTAATGCTAAGTTTTGTACATTTTGTAACAGACTATACCATCAAACTAAACAACTATCAAACTATAGCAGTTGTAACTTAGTACTAGCAACAGTGAATTCCATATGCAGACTTATCCTTAATAAGCTTAATATGCAGCAGCAATAACACACTTGTAGCATTTTCATTTTCATTTGTCTGAGATATTGCGTGTCTGATAAGATGATTGATAGATCATAATGTGTGTTAGAATAACCCCTAAAAAACTAATGCTAAGTTTTGTACACTTTGTAACAGACTATACCAGCAAAAATTGTGCACAAGTACAACTTATATGGGTACTCTGTCGCTGTTGTGAAGCACCAAATGATACAGAAAGTGTTCGAAGTTCGTAAGAGAATAGTGGTGGTAGCTGGTCGAGGGAAGGTGAGGAGGAAGGTGTCAATTGTTTCATGCTCTGGTTTCAGGGAGTTGAGGCAGGAAGCCGGCTTTAGTGCAACTGCAAGGGTCAGCTTCTTTTTAACGGATGACACAAACAGGTCCCAAAGGGTTTTAAGGTTTGATGTGAATGTGTTGATGGTTTTATGTTTGTTGATGGTTGAAACAATGTTTGAAAGTGTTTTGTAAGTTGGATAAACTTTGTGCAAGTATCTGATGTATGATAAACCAAATGGGTTTGTCCCTAGACAATGGTATGTAATTAGCTGATGTAGGATGAACCATATGGGTTTATCCGTAGACAATGTTATGTAGTAAACGATGTAGGTTGATAGGATGATTTATTTAGTGTCATATATAGGATGGTTTATGTAGTCCTATGTCTATTTAAATTTGTTGCTAATGCAATCTATTCGCTTAACTATAAGTTTTAAAATGGATTTTTGGATGAATTTGTGTTGTATTTCAATTTGTTGATGGTTTTAAGTTTTGTGATGCAATTAATTAGTATATTATGGAGCATATGATTAGTGTAATGAAGTTTGTTTTTAACATATTATTGTACATGGATTAATTTCCTTTTAGTACCACCATGTATATCTATTTTCTTCACATATGATCTACATTAAGATGTGACAAACATAATCAACATCAACACATGTGACAAATAATTAATCACTTCATTAAGATGTAACAGACATAATCAGCTTCAACATAAAAAGTTTGAAAAAAACACATTAAATGCTAATGAGTCTTCCAAAGTTCCTTCCTATGATTTCAATTCACGCATGCATCTTGGAAACTGCAATTAGATGTTTTGAATTCCAAAATCCCTTTTTTTATACTAATTGCCATGTATCACACACATCACAAACCGTTTCTTACCAAAGTCTTAAAAAAAAACCTGCAACAAAGTATCATACAGTATGTCAGGAAACATAAAGAGATCCGGAGGTGCTTCAAGTAACCAAAACTCAAAGTATGTTCATAGATTAGTGATGTAAAGATTCAATAATATATCTTTCACCAAATTGTATATATTAGTAATCTAATGTGTCTTTCATTTCAGGAAAAAACGTGTTCACGGAGAGTCTTTAAGCTATGGAGACTAAGGTAAAGGTATCTATACATTCCTTATATATTTCTTTGAGATACTGCTGCAAATACTTTAAGCCGTGGAGACTCAGGTAAACGTGTTATACATATTGTCAGTTTTTAATCTTTAATAATGGTATATTATGTGCAGCCAAAGAAGAGCAATGGGATATCAATGTGTGGTTGCAGTGGTGGACTGCAGAAAAAAAGAAAAAAGAAAGCAAACAAGCATTGCTTCAGCTTGCTAAACATGAAAAGGAGTATGGTCGAACCAAGGCGTACGTGCCTGCAGATGAAGAGGAGTATGATGATGTGGCCTTGGATGGCTTGGATTACGAAGCTGCACATAAGGCCTTTGATCCGGAGAAATCTCAAAAATTGGATGTTTAGGTCTTAAGAATGTGTAACTTTTGTTTCATGTACATTTTCTTTTTCATTTAACATTTAATGGAAAATGATTAAGCTTAATTATCCTTATTTGTCGTTCTTCATTACTCTAATTGATCATGTTTGACTAATTGAGATTGTAACAAACCTTGTAACAATAAAAATAACCAACTGACATTGTTTGACTTTTGTATGTCAAACATTTGTCCAATGAAGTGAGGATGAAGCCGTGTCAATGAGGATACTGAGTAATTGAGATTTTAACAACCTTGTAACAATAAAAATAACCAATTGACATTGGTTGACTTTTGTATGTCAAACATTTTGCCAATGAAGTAAGGATGAATCCATGTCAATGAGGAACTGTATTTATAGAGCTAACGGTCAATAACAAAAGGTTGTTACATAACTTCATTAACTTAGAAATGCGAATACAGAGCTCTATTCATAAAGCTAATAGTCAATAACAAAAGTCAGTTACATTACATCTTGCACACTTGTACTTCTACATTACAAGATTACATCCTGACTTCTACACCAACTTTCCTGCAAACAACATAAAAGCAACAACCATAGCCATTACAACAACACATTTCCTATAAACCAGTAGCTCGGTTTTGCTTTCTTTCAATTCCATTTACAGAAGTAAGACTTGGTTTTGCAAATAAGACTTCTGATAGTCAAATTCCCTTGGCAAGTCTCTTATTTTTTCATTCAAACTACATTTGTCTATTCTCAATCCTTTTTTAACTTGAATCAATTTGTGCACTTCTTTTTTGTAGTAGTCACTTGGTAATTTAGGATCAAGCCAGTAAAAGGTGCGACATTTTTAACCATACGTGTTTAGACATATTAGCATATACCCCAATGATAAACAAAGTAAAAATCACTTACATTATAATAATTTATTCAGCCTAGAAAACGCCTTAAAGGATGATAGATGGTTTGTGATGTTTGTTCAATAACGGGTTCCTCATGCTCGCAATGGGTAGGTGGTGGAGGACGAAGACTTCGAACCGAAGATGACGATGAAGCCATTTCGAATGAATGACTTATTTTAGTGATTTTTAGGTATGTGTTTGGATGAGTATTTGAATTGGGGAAGAAGCTAAATGTTAAGATAACGGATCTTTGGCACGTAATATGGCCCATTTTATTCAAACCAGATACTTAAGTCAAGGGACATAATTTGCATGTATGTAAAACCCTAAACTTCACTTGTGTGTTGTGCTGCTAGAAGAAATATTAGTGCTGCTAGTACATAACATCAATCAACAAAACATAAACATGTTCATAAACATACATGTGGCACAAACTACCACTAGACACAACATTAAAATGTTATTCGACCTACATAAACTATATTGTTCCAAAACAATCCATCCCAAGGCTTAAGATAAACAAAATAAACAAAACAACCTTCACCATTGCCTTGTGCTGACCTTGATCATTCCCAACTCACTTGGAATCAACCTCCTCAGCTGATTCTATTAGCTTCTCATCCTTGTCAGCTGGATACAACTTTCTTCTCTTCTTTTGTATACCAGAGGTCACACTGGCAAGTGAATCCAGTGTACCTGGAACGTCCATGTCTGCCCTTTCCAAACTATCTTCAAGTTCTGCTGTTGGACCTTCATCAGTAACTACTACAGCTTCATCTCTGACTTCATTTTGAAGAATTGGCATATTTTGAATAACAAAATCTAACTCAGCAAACAACATATCAATATGTGGATCTTGATCAGGTACATAGGCTGGTTGATCATCCAGCCAATCAACTACAATTTATTTGTGGTCGAAATCATCCTCTTTGACTATCTCCAACAAATCATTTGTTGCCTCTTGAATCAAGGAATCAATTTCTACCTCTTCAATAGGTCCATAACATGGTTGATCATCCATAGTTTGATTTTCAATTTCATCCAGAACACGCTTGTCAACTTGTACGTGGTATAACTCACCATCCACTTCCACCTCACCTTCCAAAACATGTTGAAATTCAGGTTCACCCATACCCTTTCCAACATCCTCTTTAATAACTTTCTCTTTTTCTTTGTCAGCACTTTCATTCACATCTGCCACACCCTCTTTCTTACTCGCCTCTGTCTCTTTGCTTCGCTTCTCCTTGATTTCATCATAGTTTATAAAGAAATCCAATTCGAACATGAGGTTTCTGAACTCGTACTCACTACTCAACCTTCTTGCCCTTATTATGTTCTTCCCTTCATCAGACCATGGGGTTGGAATAACAAGCTCATCATCATCCAGTTCTGAGATAAAAAAATTCTCATCATCCCTGCTTCCAACCCTACTAGATGAAGCATGAGTTGAAGTATCACCCTGTTTCCACTTCTTTCCTATTTCAGTAGCACCATGCTTCTCTAGCAAAAACAACTCACCATCCTGCTTAACTACATCACCATCCTCTATATCTTCAAGCAAAAACAACTCACCATCCTGCTTAACTACATCACCATCCTCTATATCTTCAATCACAACACCCTTACCACGACTATTCCTCATGTATAACGAATACTCCTCGACTGATGAAATGCCTTCTTCAATATAAACCTCTATTTCCTTAAAATGAGGCACGTACTTAAAAATTTGCACGACATCTTCCACACTCATCAATGGGACCAACCCATCATCCAAAGATTTCTCAGGGTTCCTAAAATGTGAGAACAACCTATCCCCTAATCCTAGTGCTTCTAACATTCCAACATACTCCTCAATGTGGAAATAGTTAACATCAATCAGGTCAACATATGCTATATCTCCGAACAAATATTTTCGGTTTGGTGGATATGTGAAGAGCCCTTTGTGGTGAATTTTCAGAGTGAACACTGTACCATTCAACTCTGGTTAATTAGGAAAACAAATAACAACTTATAAGTATGAAAACAATGACATATCATACAATGTAGTACAAATGCATGTTCGAATAATAAAGATAAATGACAACTTACCGTAAATAGCATTAAGCTCATATTCTGGAAACAAGGGAGTTCGAATCTGCCAAACTGGAGATAACACTACCATGGTATTTTTTTTGTGGGTGAGTGTTGAAACAAGGGAGTTCGAATCATTTGTGTGTATGATTTGGTCGTCTTAAACTGTTCTACACGAATCATTTGATTAGCAAACAATGTCCTCGTCGATTATCGTGCCTGGGTGGGAAGAGTTTTGTCATTCAGGCGGGAAAGGTGAAATGATGAAAATACCCTCACGTGCAACGCACGTGAGGACTGACTAACGGGCTTCGCTAACGATCGTTAGGCAAAAAACCGTTTTTGCAAACAAACGTCATCCTCAAGGACACTTTTTGCCTAAGTAAACCTGCTTAGGGTCACTTTTTGCTAAAATTCTTGTAAGAGGACAACTTTCGCAAAATTGACAAAGTTAAGGGACATTTTTTTTGCAGTTTACCCTTTTTTTAAAAATTAATATACTTGCAAACCGTTAATCGTTCGCGAAAAAGATCATACCATCACGACGAGAATTAAATTATCTTTTTTTATAGATATACACTTCTATATACTTTCGACTAATTTTATTATTATTTTATTATATTTTATTTTTTCAAAATGAGCCACATGTGATTTTTACAAATCACATGTGATTTTTGTCGTCGGAAATTTTGAAAAAAAAAATCGTCGAAAGTATATAGAAGTGCATATTTAAAGAAAGATAATTTAATTCTTGTCGCGATGGTATTTTTCATAGCTTGAATATTTACCGTTTGCAAGATATGTTTGTTTAAAAAAAAATGGAAATTTGTTTTTTTTTATTAATTTTGATGAAAATAAATGGTTAAGATTGGTTTATTAGATTTATAACAAATATGAGATCTATATTAATATTTTGTCATAGTATATAAAGGTAAACTAAAATACATATACATGTAATTTCTTATCAACGACTTTCTTTTTTAATATTTAAAAATTTGAAATTTAATATGTACAACCCAACTTTATCTCGGTTCTCCATTAAGAGCATTCACAATCATAACTCAGGTTAAAATTTAACACACCGTCACGTCAACGTCACATCAGCTTTAACATTTTCACCTTAACTTACAAAAAACATCTCCAATCATAACTCAATTTTAACTCACTTTAACTCAACTTTTCTAATATTTTCAAATTCAATCCTAAACTAAAACTAACACTTCATTTATTAAAAACCATAACATTCATTCTTAAACGGGATTACAATACGCACTAAAAAAAAAGTTACAACGAAAAAAAAAATACATTACGATAAAAAAAACAATACGAAATTAAAAAAAAAAAAAAACACACACACACACAATATAACACACTTATTCCTTCTTGACGAGGAGTTAGCCCATATTTCTTGATAATTTGGTCCTTTTCTATATTGACCAATGCCACATAATGTGGATCTTTGCCTTGCGTATCGAGCAACAAAAATTCAAACTCCTTTAACCTCATTTGGGTGGCTTGGTTTTCTGCGGTCGCTTGATACGCCCTGGCCGCATCTTCACGTTTTGCCCGAAACTCTTGGTGCATAGTCTCCCCGAATTGAGCCTATGAAACAGACCCTCCGGTACTAGTGCCCCCGGCTTGTCGTTGTCTCGGATTTTTGTTTCTTCGAAGCCCGCTTTTTTTCTATCGGACGTGCTTCTGCATCATGTCCAAACAACGCCTCATTTGTTTGGCTTGGGACATCACTGGTTAAATCAATCGAATCCGGCGCGTCCCATTTTCTATGAGTACGCAAAACTCTCCAAGCCGCCTCATTATTAAATGGGGCCGATTTGTGCTCCGCACGATAATATTCTTTCGCACGTGTGAGGATATCCATATCATTTTCCCCACTTTTTTGATCGCGCTGAGCACGTTTGAAACACGCGTTGAACTTTGTGCAATCACGGTTCAACGTTTGCCACTTCCCTTGAATCATATCTTTGCCGCGTTTTTGAAAATTGGTTTTATTGAACTCATTTTGAACCCGTTGCCAAAACGTATCTTTCGATTGGGAAAGACCGACTTGCGAATCCTCGCTAGCGGCCACCCAACACTTTGCAAGTAATTTTTCTTCACTTGATTGCCAACGTGTATTGATGCCTTCTTCGTGTCCTTCATCATCGTCGACTGGTTCGGGTTTCTTGTTTTTTTGGACTTTCGTTTACCACGAGATTTGAATTTCTTTGGTGGAGAGGTAGGTGTTTCGGGAACTTCGTTTGTTTCCGTTTGTGAATGTTGGGATTGTTGAGTGAATTGGAGATTTTAGAAATCGGTATTTAGGGAGTTTTGTTGTTAGCTTTCTTGCCAATACTGTAACGCTTGATGTTGTTGGAAAACTTCTTCACTCGACATACAGAATTGGTTTGGGTTATCCCAATTCGGATTTGACGATGAACCCGCGTATGGGTTCCCCCACCCACCGAGGAGGTTCGTTAACGAGTCGTTGTTGTTGCCTTGTGACATTTTTTTGGCTATTAGAAGTGTAGTAGAGAATAAAATGAGTTGTGAAAGTGTGAAAAAAAGAAGTATGTTGAATGGGTATTTATATTAGGTGGAAAAATGTTTTTTTTTTTTTTTTTTTTTTTTTTTTTTTTTTTTTTTTTTTTTTTACCAAACTAACCATTAGTTAACGTTGGGGGGTGGAAAATGTAAATTTTTTTGAATTACAACGGCTATTAAAGTTAACGTTAGGGGTGAATGCAATTTTTTATTTTTATTATTATTATTTTTTTATTTTTATTTTTTTTTTACACTTGCTGCATGTTAACGCGGAGTTAAGCAATTAACGCCAACTTAACGCAGGACCATGCGACCTTAACGCGAGTGAAAATCGATTTAACACGAGGTATACGTGATGATTGGGAATGCTCTAATGACCACTGAAGCTTTCATCTCTATTAAAAGATCGAAGCCACAATAAATAAACACTTGATTTCAACACTTCGTGTTTTCTCACCCATATTTTTTGAAATGGACCACAAACTGCAAGCCAAACGAAGTCGTAATCATCCAAAACATGATAAAAAAGTGTTTAGCATACAAGGTTTCAATCACATGGAAAATATGACCAATCATGTGTATATGTCGACATGTCGTCGATCTATAAACTTGTCATCATAAACATGAAATTGTAACTACATGCGTGTGTATTATTTTAAACAAGCACAAAATCATGTTTTAGGTAACACACTGACGAATATCGTTTTCCACTCGATAGTCAGGGCTGCAAATTTGTGGACGAACTCAAGCTGGCTAGACTCGAGATTGTTAAGCTAGCTCAGCGAGTCTTCGTGATGTACGCTTGATAAGCATTTGATACGGGTTCTTACAACCCAAAAAACGAATCTATCATGTACTTTTATCTCAACTTTGAGCCCAATAAAGAGTAGACAAATCAAGTAAGTTATCAAGGTCAAATAAAATTTAGACATGAGCCATTCGTCACTCGACAAAACTGAAGTAAATTAAAGTTAAGAAATATTTCATTCTTTTTCACTTTAAAGAGTCAAATGTGACGCATAAAAAAAAAGTTTGTAAATTAAAGGTGACACGCGCCAATTGTCTTTGTTTCAGTCGGTCACATTAAACAACATAGACACGTTTAAGGGCCATAAGTCCATAACACAATCAACTTGGGGTCCACAACTTGTATATCTTTTTTACTTCTTGAATTGGTTATGACTTATGAGATATTATATGCATAACAACTAAACAAATTTATGTTCTTTTATGTTAACATAAATCTAAGTACAAAGATAATACTATTTACTCGCTATTACGTTGTTTACTAGGCAGATCACATCGATTAGATGAACATCGTATTATTGGGCATGTGTTTACGTGATTTATGTTAACATGAGGTACTACGACTTTTTTTTTGAACATCGAGGTACTACGACTTGCCAAACAAAATAGCAACACACATTTTACACATTTAAACTTTAACATACTAGTATACTACAGTAATATATTTAAAACAACGCCACCAGCCGAGTCATGAATTTCAGAGTGGGCCGGCAGGTGTACAAGAACTATCAAAGAAGTGCCTCAACACGCCACAACCACTACTTTACTCTGACTCCTTTTATGCATGATTTCAATGCAACTTATCCTTTTTAAGACGCATAACAAACTACGGGATCCTCTCGTCAAAGCCATCATAAATCCGATCCGGAAAAAAAGAAAGAGAAGAAGGTAGTTTCATTATGGTATCTTTAAAATCACACACAAATTAAGGTAGCTACGTACTTTCGGTTTAACCAACATTTAAAGCAACATAACAATTGTTCTAGTATCCAACTTTTACCAATATAGTCGATATTATTGGTACAAAAAGTTATATCAAGTTGCTAATATTATGAACATACAGGTTTAAGCAATTAACTATTGACTTGATATGTAAAATTTTTCTGAAAAAGTCTTTTATTTTTTGTGATCGAAGCACGAGTTAAGTCACTCGATGCAAAAGACGTGCATCACACGAGGGAAGTTAAGAGGGACAACTGCGAGATCAATCACATATACTACAAGTTACTGATCTTTCTGTTCAAATAGAGACGATTAAAACGTGCAATCAATAAAAAAGTCGATAAGAATTTAATAAACGTCCTAATCAATTGGTCTATCTAAATACTCCAGCTCTTACGCTTATAAGTGGAATCAAAAGCATATGGATCAAATGCCTTGGCGCTAAGAAAAAGTAAACGTACCGAAAGAAAGACTACTAGACGAGCAAGTAAAAAGCTTGATGCAACATCTTCAAATTTTGTGTTTCATTATTTAATGGATATCAGATTAAATAAAAATATGAATCCAGACAAATTCAATTAAACACATTTAAGAAAGTAAACACGTAAAATAAATATCAGTTTTGGTAATCAGTCGACAGAATGACCGGCAAAAAAATACAAATTTGTGAGTTATGATGTCCTTGTCAATTGAAATTCTTGGTTAAGGTCACAAAATGTCTCAACTATAATTTATACAAACATAATGATGCACATCCTAAAGGACACAGAGAATAAAACCCGGACCAAGCCACGCAATACCATACTAAAAAGTAAAAACCATATTTTTGCGATGAATGGTAGAATGTATAAGTACGGATTTAGTATGGTTTCCATTCATCGCACAAGGTTGTTCTAAGTTTTGCAGTCCCCTGACTATATGCCAAAATAAATCAAAGAGTGTATGTCCTAAAGCACTTGAATTAATAGATCAATATCACACATCCTAAGGCACTTTGATTAAGAGATAAAAACGTTGTTGAAAAGGAAAATCAATGATCAAAACTACACATTCTGCCGTTATCCAAACTCAGTTGGTACCAAAAGGTAAAATAAACCACTAAAGTAAAAACATGTAACAAAATCCACTTGGCTTTCTCAATTTCAGCTTACAAAGTCTGTCCAAGCCTTTCCGCACGAGCCACGAAACTAGTATTGTCTTATAGATTCATACCAATCACACTACAAGATGAAACATACAGGTTATAATGTTAGAAATCAGTTGTGCACAGACGGATACATCTAAAATGGAAAGCTGTACCATCGCCTAAATGGGTCGATTTGTGTTACATTAGCAAGCCAAATAGGTATATTAGAAACATATATTCTAATGGAAACAGGTCAGACAGATTGATAGTCACCCAAATTGTATGCGTTTCAAAATGCTTTAAAACTCCTTAATACTTTATATATTAGAGGTTATACTATTTTGTAATAATGCTATACATCGGAAGTCAAACTTTTATATATTCTAGTGTTGTCTCGGAGTCTCCAAGTTTCAGTCCAAGAGAATTTTGTAAATCTATGTAATAGCTATGTCGTTGATAAAAAAATTTTTGTGGCAAGATTGAGGTATCAGATATTGCAGGTCAGTATATGTAATTATGAAAGGGCTGAATAAAACTAAAAAGTAAACAGGCATACCCTTCTGCATCTAATACACATTGCACCACTATGCTTCACAAGAGAAGTGTTTTGGCTATTGCAATAATAGCAGATGACATACTTATCTGTAATGATAAACTTATCAGCAAATGTATACAGTAGAGGGGATTACATAAATGGAGATAAAATCATTGAAGAGTTTTGGAAACTTACCGGCGTATCGCTTCAGAATCTCTTCAAGGTTTTTGGGTACAAATCTTCCATTGAGTTCCAATTTATGATAAGTATCAAGTGACCCAGTCGTACGCAATTCTGCTGCCAAGAAGGTCATAACATCCTCTGGCTTCCTGTGCATGCTGTTTAAAATAACCAGTGAGCATTTTAGCAACCATCAAATGCTAAAATTATCAAAAAGTAAAAACTAGAGGCCCGGCAACAGATTAAAGGGGGAAAAAAAGTATTTTATAATATGGGTCTAAACGGTCTGGGTCAGGTGAGTTGAACTCCAAAGCTTTGCCAATCTTTAAAAGAAGATCGATGCAGAAGACAATCGTTGTGTTAATTATGACTAACAAAAACAACATGTAGACACCAATAACCAAAGTCCTCAAATATAGACTAATTGGTTTACTGATTTGACACATTCCCCTTTCAGCTAGTTTGTTTGATGCTACCCATTTAATATAAAACACAACCCAAATTGGTTTATTCACAAGTGAATGGGTTAAAGCTCCCACATCTAACTAAAGAAATGGATATGGTGGAAATGATCATAAAGCAGGACATACGCTTGGCAAAGGTCTGCAAAATTCACAACGACAGTCTTTTTAATTCCTTCATGACGAACCCGTGGTGGGCTCATATCTCTTCTTTCAACAGGACGAGGACGCTGAACAAAGCAATTAAATAACCAAAAAACAGTATTAACAAAATGAGCAGAAACTTTTTAAATTCAATTCATATTGTCATATGGTGAATATATCTGTACTTTCAAATATTATATACCCGTGCATAGTAGTATGCCATTTTTAACAATCAAGTATGAAGAATCTGCAATTCTAAGCTTTCCTGGTCAACAAAAAACAGAAAAAAATAATACTATTAGAACTTCATGACATGGTTAAAGAAACTACAATCGTCCTTGGTTATAATCCAAACACTAATCACATAATAAAACAACTACTATCATCGACGTATGCTTCCACATACGTGGTGTTAATAACCATTGATGCTCAAAGAACTCACAAGGCCACAAAACATTTAGGCAACAACATGGAGACTACATGCAATCATCAAATAATACAAGCATCAAATTATACGTTACAAATTCAATCTAAAATAATTTTTGTAATGTACAAAAAAGTAATGCTAGCTTATTCCAATCACATATACGTAGTAATTAGATAAGCAAACACTGGGAAAACGGCTTGTTTGTAGTACTAAAAGGCAAGCAATAAAATCCTAAATTAACACAAAACTTCAGACATAAAATAATTTCTTATTTCACATTACATGAGTACTTTTAAGATGATCATTTACTTTGGGATGTTTAGAAAATTAGAAGCATATTATTCTTATTTATAATATACGACATATAAAGTGTTTATATTAGCAAATTAATTATCAGCTGATCAAATACTTTTTCAAATAAACTAGCCCATCAGGGCATTTAAACACTCAAAAGTTTTGAATAACACTAAGGGAAAACGAGCCCACTGTCGTCCAAACCATTTGTTAACATACAAAACGATCATAAAGAAAACGCGAAGTTTGATATCAAACTACAAACCCTTAAATATATTGTTTACATGCAAGTGCATTAATTTTAACTGAATAGAATTTATGTGATTTAACTAACAAAAGATGGAATAAACAGCACATGTTAAAGCAGTTGAAAATTAAGAAAGTGAATAGATTAACTATACCTTAAAATCGTACGGAGTAATATTTTTTTATCGAAGATTGATTGATATTTAGGTTTGTGTGAAGTTTAATTTATTGATGCTCGGTATATATATATAGTGGATATTAAAGAGAGAATTACGTGATACCTTGCCATGCAAGTCAAGGATTTAACAGACTTGTTTGATTAGATTTAGAAAACAAATGTCTTACAAGTTTAGAAACAATGTTTTTTGCGAAAATAATATGTTTAGAGCATTATTTAATTATATTTTGGATAGATCATAATATGTTTTATTTTTAATTTAATTTCCTTTGGATATATGCTTTCCATTTAATGTATAATATAATAATATTGAAGATTTAGAATTATAAGTGTCCACAGAAAGATGCGTCTTGTGTTGTATTGGCGAAGGTGAGAGATATTCACCTTATTTTAAATATCAAAAATGTGTAACGAAAAGAAGGGTTCTCAGACTTTAAATGCCAATATGTGGGAGGATTATGGCTGTGGATTGAATTTAACGGAAAGGATGCATGTTTGAATTTTAAACAACATAAAGAGGTTGATTGGTACTTTACTCAGATTCAACATATTTCAAAAACCTTTAAGGTGGATGAAAGAATTGTGTGGGTTGAACTAGATGGTCTCCCCCTTAGTGCTTGGACATCTAATGCCTTTAAGAAGGTTGCAGGTATTTGGGGTACGGTGACCCTTTATTTGTAGATGAAGATCAAAATGAATGCTTGGCTAATGGACGTGTTTGCATTAAAACTAAGATTCACGAATCTATCTCTGATGTTTGCTCGGTATCCATCAATAATGAAAACTATCATGTGCGTGTGAAAGAATTTGCAGGTTGGGTCCAAGATTATGATACAATTGATGATAATTCTCAAAACGATTGGACTAGTAACAATTCAAATTCTGATGAGGATGAGCAAAGTATTCACGCCAACGATGAAGAGGAAGACGGTGAGATAAAGGAAAATAATATAGAAGATGAAAACATTGATATGAGGGCTGAGGACGAGATAAAAGATACGGCAACAAACAACACTAATGATTCAGAAACGGTAATTAAGCCCACATGGGATGAGGAAATGAATAATCCGGAAGCAGAGCAAAATGCAGACTTGGAAAAGGATGAAAAAGTCGATATCGACCAGGAGGCATCCAATTCACCATCCAAACCACCAGGTTTTGAAGGTATTCGGTTTTCAACTTCTTCCTTTAATCATGGAAAGAAAAGGAGTGGAGCTTATTCAGCAAATTCACATTCTAATGTTAGAGGTTCCCGAAATGACTTTGGGACGTCCCTTTAGGCGGTCATGCGTTCACACGCATAAGTAGTAATGGAGAGAAGCTTAGCCATCTTGACTGGTTTTTAGTGTCGGAAAATGTGATGAACATTGTTCCAAATCTAATGGCTGTTGCTCTTGACAGGTTAATTTCTGACCATCGGCCTATCATTTTGATGCAATCTAATGTTGATTTTGGTCCTACTCCTTTCAAGCTTTTTAACTCTTGGTTATCTATTCCGGAATTTGATAGCATGATTAGTAAAGTATGGGACCAATCTCATGGTATTTCTTGTCCAAATGCTATGCTAGTGTTTAAAGATAAAATGAAGCATTTGAAATCTAATATTAGATTGTGGGCTCGTCAATTCAATGCATTGAAGTCTGAAGAGAAACTCGAGTTATCCTCTAAAATAGCTGAAGTTGAGCAAGATTTGGAAGTAGGTTTGGGATCTTCAAGCTTACATTCCTGACGTAAAGAAATGCTCTTAAAGTTACGTGATATTGAGCATGCCGAAAGTCAAGATGCACATCAGAAAGCTAAGATCAAATGGGGGATAGAAGCTGATGAAAATACTAAGTTTTTTCATGGTGTTATCAATAAAAAACGAAGGGGTCTTGCTATCAAAGGTGTTATGAAAGATGGAACTTGGTTCACTGATCCAAGAGAGATCAAAGATATATTCAAGGATTTCTTTGTCGAAAAATTCAAGCATTTTAAAGGGGTAAACGTCACTAGACGAAGTGATCATTATAAGACCTTATCTTCAGCTCAAGCTTCCTTACTTGAACATCCGGTCTGTTATGTTTTTAGTCTTCTTATTAGCTTATAAATAATTCTAGGGGATTAGAGTGTTAAGCTTAAACTTATCTTAGTTAAGTAAAGTCGGTTTGGTTGGCTTGTGTCCCAAGCCCAACCCGTGTCGTGTTTACAGCCGACTTACAAAGTCGGTTTACCCTCCCCTCATCTCTATAAAAGGAGGTGAGGGGGGACGAGTTATTTATTGATTAGTATTGAAAGAATGCGTACATAAAAGGAGGTATCAGAGCCCAGGTTCGCGGGTTTCCCTGGTTATCTAGGATCGATCGATTGAAGGGTTTTTGCTGTTCGTTTTTCTGGAAGAAGCAGAAGGTGTTTTCGGTTTTGGGTTTCAGTTTAGAACAACAAGGTGCAGCAGATCGACAGGGTGTGTTGATTTTTCGGATATGGTTTTTTCTTTGTTGTCGGCGTTTATTATAAATGAAGAAGAAGGATAACAGCATCTGGTTCTTTTTGTTGTTATATACGGAGTAAGAAAAAGTCAACAAAGGGTTAAATTTAGATTGTTTTATTATAACAAAAATTGGATTTGTTCTTTTGTGTTTTATTATTTATAAAACAAAAGGGTTAATATTAATTAAGAGGGTATTGCACAAGGGACTTTATTAGTTTGTGATTGTGGGGTTTTTCACAAGGTTTAACAAATTAATAAAGGGATTAAAGAATGACGGGAGCCAAGTTTGAGATCGAGAAATTCGATGGAACTGGTGATTTCGGGTTATGGAGAGTCAAGATGCGTGCTTTATTAATCCAACATGGATGTAAAGCAGCTCTGGAGGTTTTACCCACGGATATGGATGCTGCAGCGAAAGCTGAGCTAAACAAGAAAGCTCATAGTGCCATGATTTTGTGTTTAGGTAACAAGGTACTGAGAGAGGTTACCGGGGAGACGACTGCAGTGAGGGTTTGGACCAAGCTTGAGACTTTGTACATGACAAAGTCCTTGGCCAATAAGTTGTACCTGAAGAAGAAGTTGTATACATTCTACATGCCGGCTGGACGTACGATTTCCGAGCATATAGATGAGTTCAACAAAATCGTTCTTGATTTAGCAAATATTGAGGTAAAATTCGAGAATGAAGATCTTGCTTTATTATTACTCACTTCTTTACCAACATCATACGAACACTTTGTAGATACCTTGCTTTATGGACGGGAAGCTTTGACTTTGGAGGATGTGATGGCCACATTAAATTCAAAGGAAATCAAAGAAAGATATAAGGCAAAGGGGGATGATGGTGAAGGGTTATACGTGAGGAGAAGAACTGATCGCAGGAATTCACATTAGTCCAGGGGAAAGTCAAGATCTAAGTCTCGAGGTGGAAGACTCAAGTGCTTTATTTGCCAATTTGAGGAGCACTTGAAGAGAAACTGTCCAAAGAATAATCGCAAGAAGTCAAATGGTTTCGTCAAGAAAGAAGATCAGCCAAGCTCCAGTGGTTTGATTTATGACGGTTCTGAGGTGATGATGGTGATGAGTGCAGAGGCTCTGCTAGATTGGATCATGGATTCAGGAGGTTCATACCACATGACACCGAGGTTAGATATATTTTTTTGATTTTCTGGAATGCGATGGGGCAGGGTACTGTTGGGTGACAACAGGGAGTGCAAGATCAGAGGTATTGGCAAGGTAAGGGTACAACTAAAAGATGGGTCAAGTTTTGTATTACACAATATCAGGTATATTCCTGAATTGAAAAGAAACTTGATATCGCTGGGAACTCTTGAAAAAGAAGGATATACCGTAAAAATGCAGTCGGGCAAAATCAAGGTGATTAATGGTTCTAGGGTTATTTTATCTGGAACCCGAAGGGATAATTGAGTATACTCTTTGGATGGCCATGCAGTGGCGGGTGAGTTTAATGCTAGTGTTGAAGAAAAAGACAGTCTTGCGCAGGTTTGGCATAAAAGACTGGGACATATCAGTGAGGCGGGACTACAGGTGCTGGAAAAGCAGGAGTTGTTTGGTAAGAAAAGTCTAGGTAAGCTCGATTTTTGTGAGAATTGTGTTCTGGGAAAGTCACATCGAGTCAGTTTCGGTGTAGGAAGGCACACTACTCAGGGAGTGATAGACTATGTTCATTCAGACTTATGGCGTCCGTCTCAGGTGGAATCATTGGGAGGTAAGAGGTACTTCTTATCTATTGTTGATGATTATTCCAGGAGGGTATGGGTTTATATTCTCAGGTTCAAACACGAAGCATTTGGAAAGTTCAAAGAGTGGAAGCAGTTAGTAGAGAATCAGACTGGGAGGACGGTTAAGAAGCTGAGGACAGATAATGGTCTTGAGTTCTGTAACCGGGAGTTTGAACAACTATGTACTGAGAGTGGGATTGCTAGACATTTGACAGTTTCCGGGACGCCGCAGCAGAATGGATTAGCAGAACGGATGAATAGAACTCTCATGGATAAGGTACGCTGTTTATTAATTCAGTCTGGATTGCCCAAGACCTTCTGGGCGGAAGCGACATGTACGGCCGCATATCTTATAAATAGGTCACCATCGACAGCGATTGAGAAAAAGACACCTATGGAGATATGGTCGGGACATCCAAGTGATTATGGGATGTTGAGGATTTTTAGCTGTGTCGCATATTTACACGTTAAACAAGGTAAACTCGAGCCGAGAGTGGTAAAATGCGTTCTTTTGGGGTATCCTGAAGGTGTGAAGGGGTACAGGCTATATAGGCTTGATAATGAATCACCTAAAATAGTCACTAGCAGAAACGTGGTCTTCAATGAAAGTGTCATGTATAAAGTCACATTGAAGGATTCTGGTGCAGGTACTGATAAGTCTGTTGAGGAATTACAGGTTGAGGTGGAACTGCAGAGGTTAAATAATCATTCGCTTGAGGAAGATCTGATTGATGGTCAGGAAGATGGCGATGATGAAGATGCAGGGGATCAGGATCATGATCAAACACCGGATCTCACAGATTATCAGTTAGTTCGGGATAGAGAGCCAAGGAAAAGAACGAAACCTTTGAGATTTTGAGATGAAAGTAATATGGCTTCTTACGCGTTTGCTGCAGCAGAGGAAGAAGATACTCATGAACCATTGACATACCAGGAGGCAGTTGCTTGTAAAGATAGATCTAAGTGGAAAGCTGCTATAGATGAAGAGATGGATTCTCTGAAGAAGAATGAGACCTATGAGTTAGTGGATCATCCAGCTGGGCAAAAGCTTTGGCTGTTCAAGATAAAGGAAGGGATTGAAGGTGTTCAAAAGCCTAGGCACAAGGCGAGGTTGGTGGCTCGTGGATTCACTCAAAGGGCAGGTATTGACTATAATGAAGTATTTTCGCCGGTAGTTCGACTGATGAGGCGAAAAATGAACCACTTTTAGGGGGTCATTTAAGCCCGGAATTGAATTTATTTGATCAAATATTGCCCTAAATCGTTCCTTTTGTGATTTTAGGTACTTTGGGAGTGAAATCTGGAAAAGGAAGCAATTCGGACGCTTTTGGAGCATAAAAGTGAAGAAAACGCCAAAGTCTTAATTTTCCTTGCTGGGAACAGTAGGTGACGGCATCAAGAGCAACACCCTGACGGCGTCAAGAGGAAATTGCATGACGGCCCAGTGCAAACATGAAGGCGTCACAAGTAGAGCGTCAAGAGTAAAACACGTGACGGCCTGGAAGACCCTAACACATGACGGCGTCAGATGTAGATCAAGGCAGTCCGAGAATTATTTTGGCGGCGAGATGACGGCGTCACCTATTTGGTCTTGACGCCGTCAGCCTCAATTTCCTATATATAGTTTTCTAATTTTCATTTATAAGGAGAACAAGTTTTGGAGAAACCCTAAGGCCGAACCTATTATGAATTTTACAGGTTTTTCAAGGGTTTTCAGCCCTTGAACTCTTACATGTGTAATTGAGATAAGTGTTCTTCTAATTCAATCAATATGTCTATGTGTTGGTTGTCTATATCTTGTGCTTGTCTTAATTCCACCATGCTAGGCTAGATTTATCTTGTGTTTGCTTAGATCTAATGAAACCTAGATGTTGATTATGTGTTGATTACTTGTTTATGGTTGTATTGGATGAATGATTTCGATGTTAGGCTTAAGAAAACTGGCAGATCTCCAAATGGTAACATGCTTGAACGTCTTAGGAAAACATGAACTGATGTACACTAGGTTTTATTGGTTGTATTTAATGCATGAGTAAATTCTAATGATCCCATGTTAGGAGCTTCTTAGCCGCCTCGACATAGGAGTGAAGTAGGCACTCATAGGATTGGGGAATTAAGTGCGCCACCCCATGAATGGTATTAAGGAATACAATCCGTCATCCACGCAACTATAACAAGTAATTAATGTGTAAAAGATATCTATGGAGTAGTGAAATCTAAGTAAACACAATTTCTCCACTTATTGCTCACAACCTTAGTTTAATTTAGTTTTATTTTCATTTCTAGTATTTTATTTTGATTGCATCTTTAGTATTGGGTTAGTTGACTAGCAACTAATTTCGCCCAAATCCTTAAAACCCGAGATATTTACTTGCTTTCTAAAAAAATATAAAAATACAAAAATAATCATCCCTCATCTCTAGAACTAGTATTTAGGTTTTCTAATCCTAGCGACACTATTCCTAGCTGAACGATCAATCCCCCGGTACTTGTCACTATACTATACTACAACGATCAGGTACACTGCCTAGTGGGGGTTGTAAGCTTCTCAAGATCCCTTGAGAGGTAAAGCCTGGTGCAATTCCCACGCATCAAGTTTTTGGCGCCGCAGCCCGGGAAATAATTATTGTCTAGGTTAGAATCTCTTTTTATTAGGTCTACTTGCTAGATTCCTTTCTAGTAAGATTTTTATTTTTATTTTTATAGGTTTTCTTTAGTCTATCTTTTTCTTTGTGTCTTTGTTTGTAAAACCATTTCCATTGACTCTTCCATTCACCATTATGGAGAACGCGAATCCGCCAAGTTTTTCATCCAATCGACCAAATCCACTACAAAATCTACCCTTTCCACTTCAAAATGACATCTTGATGTTTCGACAACGTCATGATGAATCTTTTCCCGTTGCATGGACTTGTTTCAAATACTTACTACAAAAAGTCCTTCACCATGGTCTTGATTTATTGCCTCTACTTCAATTATTTTACACTCGTATCGACTACGAAACCCAAAAGAGGCTTGATTATGTAGTGATGACATTTCTTTTAGTTCTAAGGAAGTTCCTAGTTTTGATGAACCGGAGCCTCAACCAAAGCCGTTACCTAATCTTCCATCTTTAGATGTGAATTTAGGAATTGAAATAGGTCCCGATCCACCCATCAAAACATATAGTCCGGGTAGTCTTAGGACAAAGGTAGTAGACTCTAAGCCTTGTAGAGAGGAAGCTGACATAGGAGTGGAACATGACCTTACATACTTACATCACCCATTTATGAGTGATCATAAAAAACATTATGGGTTTAAGCCGGGTTTATTAGGTCAAGATGGATCCCCAACTAGTAATCTCTTGAAGTTGATTGAAAATGATCCCTTTCTTGGAGAAAATATTAATCCACCCATTAACCCGATTGAATTAGGTAAGGTTATGATGATAGGAGCACAACCCTTTGAGCATATAATTCATCCACCACTCTTTACTCACGAGGCATACTATTACCAAGTTGGTGTGTATCGCTACTATCACCCGCACTTAATCCTAAGTGTAGGGAAAACCTCCCCTATTTTCGTTAAATAAGGGCAGAGTCAGGCTCGTGACTCGAACAAAAACAAGCGCTTCTTGGGAGGCAACGCATGCTTTGTGTGATTTTATTTTGTTTGTTTGTTATTTGCTTCCGTATGCATGCTTTATTTTTATTGTTGGTAGATCATGTTTCTAAACTAAATAGTGGAAATACTTTACTTTGTTGTTTTGGCCTAGTCTTAACTCAACCTAAAAGTATTTTTGCAAAAGATAAGTGTAAGGGGAAACCCCAAATATGTTTTTAAGAAACAAACCGATCATGATTCTCCACAATATTATATGAACATGCATATTCTTATTTGTTAGAGTCAAATGCTTGTATTGAGTCATAATGAAATTTTGCAGGATTTTCCAGGAAGTAGGACCAAGTTTTTCCAGAAATTTTCCGGAAACTTAACATAAGAATTTCTGCAGATCACTTCTGACGGCGTCACGAGATTACTCTTGACGGCGTCACGTGTAAAAACCTGGAAATTTTACCGGTTTTGTTTTTCTAACGGAGTTTTAAAGTTTTTGTTGAATTATTAAGTTTTATAATCTCCAGGAAATCTGCAAACTTCATTCCACAAGCATTATATCTTATTTTGTTTTCTAGGATTTAGTAACTTATATAGATTGCCGCCGATTTTATGCGAGGTTACTTTGTTTGTTTTCTCAGGATTTACAGGTTATGTATGACAAGAAGATGATTTATATTCTGGAAGGGAAGCTTTGATTGTTCATTTTCTTGGAGGAAGATTTAACCTGGCCACCTTATTATCCATACCGAGTGAATCAAGGGAGTATTTGATTTCATTTGTTTTACTTATTTAACTTTTACATTCTTTACTTGAACATTGGGGACAATGTTCATCTTAAGTGTAAGGGGAGGGTAAAACGATGATACCTTACATATACACTTTCGCTTGAGTTTGTTTGTTTAATAGTAGATGTGTAATAAAACTATGAGAAATACTTGTTAGTGCAATTTTAGCGCCAAATTTAAATTTTTTTTACAACATTTAGGAGTGAAACTTTAGCCATAGCAAGCGTCTCATGGATAGGAGATTGTATGACTAGCATAAAACCGTATCATTCAGAAAAATTTTCCACCCAAATATGTGAGGTTCGCATTTAGATTTGATAGGAAAAGCATTTACTATTAGTGCTTATGAGTGTACCGGTAGCATTTAGATTCTAGAACTTGTGTTAGTGATGCATCCCGAGACTGCTAGTGAGACTACATTCGTGTAGTAGGATTTACTACATGATAAGAGGCATTAGGATTACCCTTGTGTTAAACCCGTATTATAATTACTTGACCATTTAAGTCATATTACTTGGCTAGTTAAGTCAACTAATTTTTCCCACACCTTAGCGTTGTACTCATTTTTAGTACACGATACCCCTAGTACACCCCTCCGAGCCTATCTTTTCGTTTCTAACTTTAAGCATTTTACTTAAAGGAAGAATTTGTTACACCCCACTTAAATGTACACCCAAATCGCCTTAGCCTTCCGTGTATGCGCTCATCTTTAGTGCATTATTGTTATTTGTTAAACCCTAAGTTAACTATCTAATTGATTACATGGTTGCTAAGTCGAGTCATATCTTTGTACATATTGTTTTGGGACTCATGGGACTCATGGGTAAAGTACTTATTTTATGGAGTAATGGGGAAGAACATCATTTATTACCCCCATATGTACGTTAATCTTAAAAGTACTCCAAGTGTTTTGATTTTCTTAATTCGAGTCATTAGATTAGTTTATTGTAAATTATGTAAAGATTCAAGTGTAAGGGGAATTTCCATTCCCTATGATGTATTATTTTGGATGGTAGGGTAAAAGTGTATGCAAAAAAAAAAAAAAAAAAAAAAAAAAAAAAAAATCAAGAAAAAGAAAAAGAAAAAGAGAAAAAAAATACGGACTACCATCCCTTTTTATTCTATGTTCATTTTATGTTTTTGTTATTTTTTATTTATTAGCTTAAGTCGAGTCTAGTCTTGGCTTAGCAACGCCATATTGTACATGTAATTAACCAAGATTATTAACTCGCCACCAGTAAAGACTGCCTTTATCCAACAAAACCGTGTATTTCATATCCCTACACCTAACATTACAACCCTTTAAAAGACCTCTTTGATAGTTTATCCTAGGTGCTTACGCCATGTGGTGGAGGTTTGATCCTTTCCCAAGCCTATGGTAATCTATTTTGCTATGACAGGTAGTGAGACATATCTTCCATTTCCATATTGTAATTTATACTTTATTACACCCGAGAGATGTGAGTATCTAAACACTATTTGTGAGGTGCTAGTATATGACCTCCGTGCTTGTCTTTGGTCTTTAGTGGAACGATTATTTGTTGTAATTACTTTTATATTAGTGTTAAATGACCCCTAACTTGTATTTTGACTAGAATAAAAGCGCATTTGCTTGAGGACAAGCGAATCACAAGTGTAAGGGTATATGATGAGGCGAAAAATGAACCACTTTTAGGGGGCCATTTAAGTCCGGAATTGAATTTATTTGATCAAATATTGCCCTAAATCGTTCCTTTTGTGATTTTAGGTACTTTGGGAGTGAAATCTGGAAAAGGAAGCAATTCGGATGTTTTTTGAGCATAAAAGTGAAGAAAACGTCAAAGTCTTAATTTTCCTTGCTGGGAACAGTAGGTGACGGCGTCAAGAGCAACACCTTGACGGCGTCAAGAGGAAATTGCATGACGGCCCAGTGCAAACATGAAGGCGTCACAAGTAGAGCGTCAAGAGTAAAACACGTGACGGCCTGGAAGACCCTAACACATGACGACACCAGATGTAGATCAAGGCAGTCCGAGAATTATTTTGGCGGCGAGATGACGGCGTCACCTATTTGGTCTTGACGCCGTCAGCCTCAATTTCCTATATATAGTTTTCTAATTTTCATTCATAAGGAGAACAAGTTTTGGAGAAACCCTAAGGCCGAACCTATTACGAATTTTACAGGTTTTTCAAGGGTTTTCAGCCCTTGAACCCTTACATGTGTAATTGAGATAAGTGTTCTTCTAATCCAATCAATATGTCTATGTGTTGGTTGTCTATATCTTGTGCTTGTCTTAATTCCACCATGCTAGGCTAGATTTATCTTGTGTTTGCTTAGATCTAATGAAACCTAGATGTTGATTATGTGTTGATTACTTGTTTATGGTTGTATTGGATGAATGATTTCAATGTTAGGCTTAAGAAAACTGGCAGATCTCCAAACGGTAACATGCTTGAACGTCTTAGGAAAACATGAACTGATGTGCACTAGGTTTTATTGGTTGTATTTAATGCATGAGTAAATTATAATGATCCCATGTTAGGAGCTTCTTAGCCGGCTCGACATAGGAGTGAAGTAGGCACTCATAGGATTGGGGAATTAAGTGCGCCACCCCATGAATGGTATTAAGGAATACAATCCGTCATCCACGCAACTATAACAAGTAATTAATGTGTAAAAGATATCTAGGGAGTAGTGAAATCTAAGTAAACACAATTTCTCCACTTATTGCTCACAACATTAGTTTAATTTAGTTTTATTTTCATTTCTAGTATTTTATTTTGATTGCATCTTTAGTATTGGGTTAGTTGACTAGCAACTAATTCTGCCCAAATCCTTAAAACCCGAGATATTTACTTGCTTTCTAAAAAATATAAAAATACCAAAATAATCATCCCTCATCTCTAGAACTAGTATTTAGGTTTTCTAATCCTAGCGACACTATTCCTAGCTGAACGATTAATCCCCCGGTACTTGTCACTATACTATACTACAACGATCAGGTACACTGCCTGGTGGGGGTTGTAAGCTTCTCAAGATCCCTTGAGAGGTAAAGCCTGGTGCAATTCCCACGCATCATCGACACACATCTATTCGGGTTATACTTGCATTGACTGTGTGTAGAGATTATGAGCTAGAGCAACTTGATGTAAAGACGGCATTTTACATGGGAATTTTGAAGAAGTGATCTACATGAGGCAGCCACCGGGTTATGAACAAGGTAACAAGGTATGTTTGTTAAAGAAATCCCTTTATGGTTTGAAGCAGTCTCCTAGGCAATGGTATAAGAGGTTTGATGAGTACATGCTGAGTAACGGGTTCAAACATAGCAGTTACGACAACTACGTATATTACAGGAGTTATGCACCAGGTGAGTATATCTATCTACTGTTATATGTAGACGATATGCTGATTGCTTGTAAAAGCAAGGCTGAGATTGGGTCTATCAAGTCTTTGCTTAAAAAGGAGTTTGACATGAAAGAGCTCGGGGAAGCAAAGAAGATTCTTGGTATGGAGATCATCAGGGATCGGAGTCGCAAAATTCTGAGGGTGTCACAATCCGGGTACGTTTCTAAGATTTTAAATAATTATAGAATAGACAATGGGAAATCGGTTAAGATGCCATTGGGTGGGCACTTCTAGCTGTCGTTGAAGGATTGTCCGGTTAGGGATTGTGATGTTGAAAGGATGAGTAAGGTGCCATATGCAAATGCGGTTGGGAGCTTAATGTACTTGGTGGTATGCACAAGGCTAGACATAGCGTATGCGGTAAGTGTAGTTAGCAAATATTTGGCGAATCCAGGTAAAAAGCATTGGGAAGCAGTGAAGTGGATTTTGAAATATTTGCGGGGTACTACAAATGTGGGTTTGGTGTATGGGACATATTGTAGCAACCATGTGGACGTAACAGGTTTTGTTGATTCAGACTACGCTAAGGATCCGGATAAAGGTAGGTCAATCACAGGTTACGTGTTTTTAGTACAGGGATGTGTTGTAAACTAGAAGGCAACGCTACAACATGTGGTGGCTCTTTCAACTATGGAGGCGGAGTATATGGCCCTTACAGAGGCTGTGAAGGAAGCTATTTGGCTAAGGGGACTCTTGGAAGAGTTGGGCGCAGAGCTTAACACTGTGGCAGTTAATTGTGATAATCAGGGCGCGATTCACTTATCACGGAATCATGTTTTTCATGAAAGGACTAAGCACATCAATGTGTGTTACCACTTTATCAGAGAGGTCTTGGAAGCAAAGATGGTTGAAGTTCTGAAGGTGGGTACTGAACACAATTCTATAGATGCCTTGACAAAGGTGGTACCTAGACGAAAGTTACAACACTGCTTAGAGTTGTTGAAGGTCGGTATAGGCTAATATGAAGCCTAAGGTGGAAATTGTTATGTTTTTAGTCTTCTTATTAGCTTATAAATAAGTCTAGGGGATTAGAGTGTTAAGCTTAAACTTATCTTAGTTAAGTAGAGTCGGTTTGGTTGGCTTGTGTCACAAGCCCAATCCTTGTCATGTTTACAGCCGACTTACAAAGTCAGTTTACCCTCCCCCTCAGCTCTATAAAAGGAGGTGGGGGGGGGGGGGACGAGTTATGTACGCATTCTTTCAATACTAATCAAAAGTCTATTAGGGTTACTTACTTGTGCATCGTTCTTTACTTTCTATCGATATAAGCTGTGACTGTGTCGACTTCGAGATCGAAGTAATCCGCTCTAGTAATCAGGTTGTAGGTTGTCGATTCTACAAGGTCTCTGAGCTCGAAGTATATGACGCAATTCGGGAATGTGGCTCAGAAAAATCTCCCGGCCCCGACGGTTTTTCTTTTGCCTTCTACAAGAAATACTGGGACATTCTTAAAGCAGATATTATGGCATATGTTCGGGAATTCGTTGTAACTGGCAATCTACCTTCAGGTTGTAATTCTTCATTCATTACTCTGATTCCTAAAGTTGATAACCCTCTGGTCATTTCGATTTCCGTCCTATTAGTCTCATTGGAGCCCAATACAAAATTCTAGCAAAGATTCTAGCTATCCAGCTTTCTTGCGTTATAGATTCTGTAATTTTCCTGGAGCAAACGACCTTTATAAAAGGACATCAAATTTTGGACGGTCCGCTTATGGTTAATGAAATCATAAACTGGTACAAAAATCGAAAGCAATCTTTTATGATTTTCAAAGTGGACTTCGAAAAAGATTTTGATTCAGTTTCTTGGGACTTCTTAGATCGGGTTATGGTTTTCATGGGTTTTGGGTGTCGTTTGAGAGGTTGGATTTGAGGGTGCCTAAATTTAGCCAAGGCTTCTGTTTTAATTAATGGTAGTCCATTGTCTGAATTTTCTTTACATCGTGGTCTTCACCAAGGTGACCCTTTGTCCATTTTTTTGTTTATTTTGGTGATGGAGGCTTTGCATGTTGCTGTTGAAGATACCGTTAATGTTGGTCTTTATCGTGGAGCTCAAGTATGTGTTAGCGGATCATTACTTGTATTGGCTTACGTTTTTAGTATGGGCTTAGCCCATTAGCATGCAATTCATATTCTATCATTGTAAACGTATTATTCATTCAATATACAACATATTCGGTTTACATGGTATCAGACTTAAAAATCGATCCTGTAAAACCCTAACCCTACTGCCGTATACCTCATACCCCCTACAACCTACTGCTGTGATACACCTCCCTCCCCATCATCAACATGACTAATTCCACCCCACCACCACCTTCTACACTAACCCTCGTTGAAAAGCTATACGCGGTACACAACATCAATAACCTGGTACCCGTCAAACTCGAACTTGATGAGTTAAACTACTCCTCTTGGTGCTATTTTTTCACCATTCACTGCCAAAACTTTGGTATCCTAACGTACATCCAAGGTACAGCAGCAACCACATCAACAACGCCTCCACCGACTGATGAGTGGGAAACGGCAGATTCCATTGTCAAATCTTGGATCTTTCTCACCCTTTCACCCACTCTTCAACGCAGGCTAATCAAAACAAACCCAAAAACGGCTAAAGCTGCATGGGACCAAGTCGAAGCAATCTTTCAAGAAAACAAACGCACACGAACAATTGCCTTAAAAGGTGAGCTACGTATGATACAAATGGGTGATCAAACAGCTGATGCATACTTCTCAAAGATTGAGTCTATCACCACTCTTCTTAATGATCTTGGCTCGACCATGTCTGATGATGATGTCGTTACTTATGCTATAAATGAGGTCCATGGTAACAACCGAAGAGATGAGGCTTCGCTCCAAGTCTTCAATATCACCAGCTGATACTACTTCATCTGCTCCCAGGTTCTCCTCACCGAGACAACTGCATCTCGTACTCAAGCATCACGCAACAACCGTGACCGTGACCCTCGTAACACTAATGTGCGTACTGACATGTAACGCAACTTCGGACGTGGGTATTGTAGATGGGGAGACACATGCCATTTTATACATGATGCTAGTCGTGCAACCAACACTCAAACCCCTCCTGGCAACCCTCAGCAACACAATGGACATCATGTTAATCGTACACCAGGCTCACAACCATTGGTACCATCTGGGCTTGCTTCAGCAGCCTTAAATTTTCAAAATCAACAACAACTATTAGCTCTTTTGCAGGCCCAAAACACTTTACTGGCCCAATGTGGAATATTAGCACCCTCGGCCCAACATCAGTTTCTGCCTACATCTTCATTGGGCCCATGACCCATGGTGCCACCTGGTTTTCAAAGTGTCCAACAGCAGCCCACCAATGGTTTCTCTCCTCAACAGTAGGCACTCTATTCTAGTACTGTTCAGGCCTCGACTCCGCAGTCCATGCCACCTGGTCAAGAGACGGTTCTCTCTCAAGCCTTCAACGCCATGACACTTCAAGACCCAACCAATGCAAATTGGAACATGGATACGGGTGCATCATCTCATCTTAACTCATCTGCTAATAATCTTAGTACTATTTTTAATTCTTGCATGTATCCGTCAGTTCTTGTTGGTGATGGAAAATCCATTCCTGTCACCAACACAGGCCATAGCACTTTGCCTACTCCCTACCGCCCTCTTCATTTAAATAATGTACTTATTACACCTAATATTGTCAAAAATTTAATCTCGGTTCGTCAATTTGTTCGTGAAAATAAATGTACCGTTGAGTTTGATGAGTTTGGTTTTTCTGTGAAGGATTTCTGGACCCGTCAAATTCTACTCCGATGTGACAGCACGGGTGATTTGTATCCCGTCACCAGCCCTACCACACCACAAGCTTTTCTTGTTAGTCAACATACGTGGCACCAGCATCTTGGTCATCCAGGAAGTGAAGTGTTACGTACTTTAGTTTCTAATAATTTCATTTCATGTAATAAGACTAAGTCTCCCGTGCTTTGTCATGCTCGTCAGCTTGGCAAGCACGTGCGACTTCCTTTTTTGGTTTCTGAGACAATTGTTAAGTCTCCTTTTGATATTGTTCATTCTGATTTGTGGACATCACCACTTTCAAGTGTTACGGGTGTTAAATATTATGTCTTGTTTTTAGATCATTTTTCGCATTATCTTTGGGTGTATCCTTTACGTAATAAGTCTGATGCTTTGTCAAAGTTTGTTCATTTTCGTGCTTTTGTTAAGAACCAATTTAATTGTGACATTAAATCTCTGCAATGTGATCATGGGGGTGAGTTTGATAACAATGCCCTACACAAACTATTTGCATCTAATGGTATTACCATTTATTTCTCTTGTCCAAAAATGGCAAGTCTGAACGAATGATTCGTACCATTAACAATCTCATTCGAAACCTTTTATTTCAAGCACATTTACCTCCAACTTTTTGGGTCGAAGCCCTCCACATGGCCGCCTACCTTTTAAACATCTTACCTTCCACCATACAAAACAAGATTCCTCACACACGCCTTTACAAGACCTCACCCAACTACACGGATCTTCGTGTTTTTGGTTGCCTTTGTTACCCTCACTTACACACCAACCATAAGCTTGAACCACGTACCACCCTGGCCATTTTTCTTGGGTACTCTACAAACCATCGCCGGTATCGATGTCTAGATCTCAACACCAACAAGATAATACTCTCTCGTCATGTCACTTTTGAGGAGATGGTTTTTCCTTACGGGTCTATGACTCCAAATTCATCACCCTCGTATACTTTTCTAGACACCTCCCCTAATCTTATTCAACAACACTTATCAACTAACCCCATCACCCGTTCTTTGCCTACACCCACTGGACTTAATTCCAACAATAAGGCCACACAACCCACTACCAGTCTTGACCCACCTTCTCCTCCCTCATCCACCAGCAACTCACCACAACATGTCCAATCCCTAGCAATCTAGCATCCATTAACCCACAACCACATCCAAATAATACCGTACTGACTCAAACTACAAATCCCAATCCCGTGTCGACTCACCCCATGGTCACTTGCTTTCGTGTTGGTTCTAATCGTCCCACTCAACGCTTTACCTTTCATGTGTCTACTATTTCCCCAATTCCAAAATCATACAACCATGCGTTTCGTGAACCCAATTGGCATAGTTCTATGATAGATGAATATAATGCATTACTTAAGAATAAAACTTGGATTTTAGTGCCTCGACCACCGGACTCGAACATTGTTAGTTCCATGTGGCTTTTTTGGCACAAGCATAATGCAGATGGTAGTCTTAACCGCTACAAGGCTCGCCTTGTGGCGAATGGCAGTACACAGCTTACAGGTATCGATGTGGATGAGACTTTTAGCCCGGTTGTGAAACTGGCTACTATTCGTACATTTCTTAGTCTGGCTGTTTCTCGGCATTGGCTGTCCATCAGCTTGATGTTAAGAATGCATTTCTACATGGTCATTTATCTGAGACGGTTTATATGCATCAACCTCCTGGCTTTCGGGATCCCAATCATCCTTATCATGTGTGTCTTCTGCAGAGATCATTGTATGGGCTTAAACAGGCTCCTAGGGCCTGGTTTCAGAGGTTTGCTACTTATGCTGCTCGTGTTGGGTTTCATCACAGTCGGTGTGACACTTCACTCTTTGTTTATCGTAAGGGATCGAGTACTGCTTATTTATTGTTATATGTTGATGATATAGTCTTGACTGCATCTTCATCCACACTTCTACAACAGATTATTGATTCTTTACATGCATAGTTTTCCATGACTGATTTTGGCCCACTTAATTATTTTTTGGGCATTTCTGTGACACGGAATACTTCGGGGATGTTTCTTTCTCAATCGAAGTATGCTACTGAGGTTCTGTAGCGTGCCAATATGCTCACTTGTAACCCCTGTCAAACTCCGGTTGACACTGATCCCAAACATGCAGCTGACGGTGATCCTGTTTCTGACCCAACTTTGTATCATAGTCTTGCAGGTGTTCTACAGTATCTTACTTTTACTAGACCAGATATATCTTATGCTGTTCAGCAGGTCTGCCTTTTTATTCATGATTCTCGGGAGCCGCATTTCTCTGCTCTCAAGCGGATCTTACGTTATGTTCGAGGGACTTTGGACTATGGATTACAGCTTTATTCCGCATCGACATCATCTCTAGTGGCCTACTCAGATGTAGATTGGGCTGGTTACCCTATTACATGTTGGTCCACTTCAGGTTATTGTGTGTTTCTGGGCAACAATCTTCTCTCTTGGTCTTCTAAGCGTCAACTTACACTGTCTCATTCCAGTGCTGAGGCTGAGTATAGGGGAGTTGCTAATGCAATGGCAGAGACTTGCTGGTTATGCAATCTTTTGCGTGAGCTTTATACACCACTCTCATCTGCTACGATTATTTACTATGATAATGTGAGTGCTGTTTATCTCTCCAGTAATCCCATGCAACATCAACGCACGAAATGCATTGAGATTGACATACATTTTGTTCGTGATTTGGTGGCAACTGGTCATGTTCGTGTACTTCATATTCCTTCTTGTTATCAGTATACAAACATTTTCACAAAAGGCTTACCCACTGCTTTGTTTGATGAGTTTCGCTCCAGCTTGAGTGTTCGTTCCTTTGCCGCTCAAACTTAGGGGGGATGTTAGCGGATCATTACTTATATTGGCTTACGTTTGTAGTATGGGCTTAGCCCATTAGCATGCTATTTATATTCTATCATTGTAAACGTATTATTCATTCAATATACAACATATTCGGTTTACAATAAGATCCCTGCATATCTCTCATTTACTTTTTGCTGATGACGTTCGTTTTTTAGGGGAATGGTCTCGCTCTAATATTATCGGGATTGTTAGTCTTCTTCAGTGTTTTCATAGTGTCTCGGGCCTCAAGATTAATTTGCACAAGTCTAGCTTATATGGTATTGGGATTCAGAATCATGAAATTTCCAACCTCGCTTCGTTCACATGTTGTACTCCCCAACAACTTCCATTTACATATCTGGGAATTCCGGTAGGTTCTAACATGTCGAGAATTGAAGAATGGAATCCTATTATTGATAAGTTGAAAAAGAGATTATCAAAACGGAAAGCAAATATGCTTTCTATCGGTTGTAGGACTACCTTGATTACTTCGGTGTTAGGTGCTCTTGGAGTCTACTACCTTTCTCTCTTTCCTATGCCTAAGCAGATTATCAAACGCCTAGAAACATTACCGTCCAATTTCTTTTGGGGTTGCACGGATGGGATTAAAATAATTCCATGGATCTCTTGGAATTCAGTTTTAGCTTCAAAGGTGAAAGGTGGTCTTGGTATTGGTTCTCTTGAGGCTTTAAATCTTTCTCTCCTCCAAAAATGGAGATGGAGATTTTTTAATAGCCTCAAGCCCTATGGGCCAAAGTCATTTAAGAAATTCATGGTTCATAAGGTATGGTTGGTTCTGTGTTTTTTCACCAATATGGAGGTTCTAGTTCTTGGTCTAGGATTGTGGGGGCAATCAATGACATGCATGACAAAGGCATCATTCCTCATTCTTCTATTAAACGTCAAGTGAAAGACGGTTCTGCTACTAGATTTTGGAGAGATGAATGGCTTGGTGACATCCCTCTTGAGCGCCAATTTCCTCGTCTTTTTTGTCTTGAAGCAAACAAAGATTGTCTTGTCCGAGACAGGTGGCAAAATGGTTAGGTTTGGTGTTGGACGCGTAATTTTCTTGGAGGAGTTACCGGTTCTCAATTGGATTCGTTGATCTCTATGTTAGTGAATGTCCAACTTACAGAAGGTCAAGATGCTTAGTAATGGAGCTTAATAGGTTCGAACATCTTCGCCGTTAAAGATACTCAGATTTATATTGATTCCATTTTTCTACCAGATTCCCCATTTGAGACAAGATGGTGTCGCTTCATTCCTAGAAAAGTGAATATTCTGGTTTGGCGTATCTTGAGAGATCGAATTCCTACACGGTGGAATCTAAGCAGGAAAGGTTTCGAGGTTTCTTCTCTTCTATGCCCTCTTTGCAACATTTCTCCTGAGACCTCTAAACACCTTTTATGGTCATGCAACCTGGCTACTTCAGTTTGGCGTATTGTCTTCAAATGGATGGACCTTCCTCTTCCAGATGCGGACAACCTGAACGACGTCTTCAGTTGGCTTATCACGCACGTCTCAATTTAGCCTCCAAGATATTCTGAATACTATTTTGGGTGTAGTGGTTTGGATGATATGGCAGTTTCGTAACAACAAAATTTTCGGTGACAAGAAGGTGCTTCAAAAGGATCTATTTGATCAAATTGTCGATGTATCGTTTTTGTGGTATTCTTCTAGAAATAGAAATTGTAAGGTTTCTCGGTCCAATTGGATCCAAAACCCTCTACTTAACTCTATTTTGTAATTCTTTTTTCTAGCTTCATGCTAGTTTTATATTATCTAGCCGTTAAAAAAATATTAAATAATAAGTGTCCATAGAACAAGATATTAACTTCAGTTACATATTTAAATTTAAATTAATGTTACTACTAGAAACTGTTTTTTCATGTTCATTACTAATAATTTATTTATTTATTTATTCTTACTTTATTATTATTATTATTTTTGGAAAAACAATGCATGATAAAAAAAAAATGAGGGAAACCAAGATACAAAACAGAGACATCCAAGATGGAAGTAAGGCTACCCACAGTAAGGGTTGCCGATCGCCTTGGGCGATCGATTCCTAGTCGATCGGTCTACTGTGGGGAATTGATCGTGGGGCGATTTTTTGGGTACTTGGTCAAGAATATAATCGACAACCGTTTGGTACCTATTTTTTATTTATTTTTATTTTTTATTTATTTTTTTTACCGGTTGAATATGTTTATTGATTGTGTGTGTGGGCTGGGGAGGAAGATGAAGTTTTATAACTTTTATTTATTTTTTTTGAAATTTAGTTTTGTAATTTTTTTATGTATTATTAATGAAATTTGAGTTTGTGTTAAAAATGTTTAAAAAAAATTGAACTTGGTCACCCAATCGCCCGCAGGTTGCTGGATAGAGAAAACTGACGTGGCAAGGAAAATGGGAGGGATTGGCCACCCTTACTGTGTGCAGCCTAATTTCTACAAAAATCGGGACTCGAATTAATCCACAACCTTTTGATTTAAAGACCATTCACATATTGCTAAGTCACAAGATCTTTTGGTTTACTGAAGTAATGTCCTTGACGAATTCTGCTTTTTGACCACATGCAATGCATGTAAAAGAACAGAATAAGTAAAACATACACGATTACGAAGTTAGGGGTGCAATTTGGTTAGGAGGCTAAACCTATACATTAACCAAAGTTTATTTTTTTAAGGGCACCCGTTGCAATATGTGATTAATTAATCAATTCCAATGAATGAATCCATACAATATAAATAATAATAGTAAATCAGGTTAGGTCTGATTAGAATAAAATGAGCATAGTGCAATATTAAAGAAATACCAACTACCCACTAAAAGTCTCTTCCAGTTAGAGCGAGAGAAGGACGAACACTCAAACTGGAACAGAACTCATCAAATAAAGCAGAAGAAAGCCCTTTCATGAAAATGTCAACAAACTCACAACAAAAAGCCACATGAAGAACCTGAACCTGACCTCGAGCAACTAAATCATGAACAAAATGAATATCAATCTCAATGTTCTTCGTCCTTTGATGTTGAGTTGGATTATATGATAAATAAACAGTACTAACATTATCACAATATACCAAAGTAGCGAAAGACAAAGGGATATGAAGCTCGTGTAACAAATTCCTCAACCAACAAGTCTCAACAACTGAATTGGAAACACCACGATACTAGGCATCAGCAATGAATCGACAAAGTGTTACCTGGTGCTTAGAAGACCAAGAAAGTAGGGTGCCAAGAAAAAAACAATAACTAGATGTCGATATGTGGGTCGTAGGACAACCTTCCCAGTCCGCATCTGAGTAAACAACTAGAGACATAGTAGAGGAGGAGTATAGTTGTAATCCATAATCTAAACTACCATGAACATACCACAAAATCCTCTTTAGAGCAGAAAAATGAGGCTCTCTATGATCATGCATACATAAACAAACGTGTTGCACAACATAGCATATATTAGGGCAAGTAAAGGTAAGATACTGAATAGCACATGCAAGACTACGTGATAAGGCAAAAAATGAACCGTTTTTAGGGGGTCATTTAAGCCGGAATTTGAATTTATTTGATCAAATATTGCCCTAAATCGTTCCTTTTGTGATTTTAGGTACTTTTGGAGTGAATTCTGGAAAAGGAAGCATTTTGGACGTTTTTGGAGCATAAAAGTGAAGAAAACGGCAAAGTCTCAATTTTCCTTGCTGGAACAGTACCTGACGGCGTCACCAAGGCCGTCACGTGTGTTGGTGACGGCCCAGAAACTTCATGAAGGCACCACGTAGGCCGTCACGTGTAAATTGTCACAACTTGCGCGCGCGGTAGCTGACACCGTTTTTGCCATAACTTTTGCATACGAACTCGGATTTGAGCGATTCAAAAAAGAAAACGACCGGGACGAAAAGATATACGATTTGGTGAAGAAAAATTGTTCATGACGCCGTCAAGGTTTGGCTGACGCCGTCATGATCGGGCCGGGCAGAAAATAGCCTATAAATATAACATCATAACTTCACTTTTTGTAAGCCCTAAACCCTAAGGTCGATTCCTGGGTTTAGATAGGTGTTTTTCCAGCAACTTAGAGGGTTTCAATCACTCCATAAACATCATGTATTGGTTTGATGATTCTATCTCAATTATGTCTTTCATTATTATTGTTGTTTGCTTTTCTTTGATTATGTTTTGCTAATTCATCTTGTGTCTACTTATGTTTATGTGAAACTTGTATATAATTGATTAGATCTTATTGATTCCTGGTTGATGTTTGTGTCTATCTTCATCAATTAGGGCGTGACACTTCGATATGTCTAATTGGTTTAGTTTATAATTCTTGTTTCCTATTGATTCTTGTTTTGATTGAATGAATTCGATGTTAGGCTTAAGAAAACTGGCAGACTTCCATAGGGTAACATGCTTGAACGTCTTAAGAAACATGAACCGATGTGTACTAGGTTTTTATGGTTGTATTTAATCCATGAGCGAATTCTAGTGATCCCATGTTAGGAGCTTCTTAGCCGGCTCGACATAGGAGTGAAGTAGGAGCTTATAGGATTGGGGAAGTAAGTACGCCACCCCATGATTGGTATTAAGGAATACAACCCGTCAATTAAAACAAGGTGTAACAATTCAATAGGTAGAATTGGATAGCTAGCAAGGAGTAACATATCATAGGTAGACATGCTTCACATCCCTTGTAGAACCTTAGTTTACTTTTCTTGTTTATTAGTTTAATTAGTAGTTTTTGGGTTAGTTGATTAGCAACTAATTCCGCCCTTCCTTCCAATACCCGAGATTTTTACTTGCTTTTCATAAAATATAAAAATACAAAACGAATCATCCTTCACCTTTAGACCTAGTTAGATTAATTTCAATCCTAACGACACTATTCCTGAGTTGAACGATCAATTCCCCGGTAGTTGTCACTATACTATACTACAATGATCAGGTACACTGCCTGGTGGGGGTTGTAAGCTTCTTGAGATCCCTCGAGAGGTAAAGCCTGGTGCAATCCCTACGCTATCAAGTTTTTGGCGCCGCAGCCCGGGGAATAGTTATTGCTTAGGTTGAATTTTTAATTTTATTAGGTCTACTCATTAGGTTCCTTTCTAGTGATATTTTTTTTATTTAATTTTTCTAGGTTTTCTTTAGTCTCTCTTATTTCTTCGTTTCTTTGTTCGTAACCATTACCATCCGCCATCATGGAAGGTGGTAATATCTTAGATCCCATCATCCCATCACAACCAAACCCACAACAACCAAACCAACTTCCTAGAGCCCGCACCTTAGGAGAATACTCCCAACCAAGCCACAAAGGTTACCGAAACGCCATTGAGCTTCCCAAAGAAGCCATTGTAGCCCACCTGCGACCCGACACCATCCGGTTGGTGCAAAATGGATGTGCATTCCACGGACATGTGTCTGAAGACCCAATTCAACACCTTAAGGACTTTCTTAAAATCGTAGATGCCATTGACCTTAACGGTGCTACTAGAGATACTACCCGATTGCGTCTCTTCCATTTCTCTCTTCGTGACCAAGCTATCCATTGGCTTGATCGTCTACCCGCGGGATCTATCTCGACTTGGGATAATCTCACCACTCGTTTCCTTGCTAAATTTTTCCCACCGGGGAGAACTACCAAGCTAAGGAATGACATCTTGATGTTCCAACAACGTCAAGGTGAAACTCTTTATGAAGCATGGAATCGTTTCAAGGAACTACTCCACAAAGTCCCCCCATCATGGCCTCGATATTTGGTTTCAAATCCAAATCTTTTATAATGGAGTTAATCACCAAACTAGAAAAGCTATAGATCACGCTGCCAATGGTAGATTGAGCAAGCTCAGTGTTGATAAGTGCTGGGAGGTCATTGAGGACTTAGCACAATACGAAGAAGAAGAATGGGAGGATCCAATGTTCTTGGAGGAAGGAAGTTTAGATTACATGAATGCAACCCAAGAACCGTTATTTGAGAACATCGAAAGGCAGGTTAAGGAATTGATAAGAGCCGAGATGCCCATGGCTAATCCCTCTGGTTATGTGAATACAGACAGTAAATATACGTTTCCTGAATATTCACGACAAAAGGAATTCGAAGGGATAATGCTGACTTTTGTAAACAACCAAGAGAGGCAAATCCAATGATTAGAAGCCCGCATGGAAAACACCCGAAGTCTTTTCATGGACTTGGCTGATAAGTTTATATCAAGGATTAAGGAGAAAATTAGGGAAGAAGCTATACCCAAGAAGATCGAAAAGATTTTTGAATTCCCAATCCCTAATGAAACAGGCAATGATGGGCACAATGAAACACCTCTCTCTGTGAGTTTAACCCAGAATAACTTCTATTCTCATAAGCTTCCTTTTGAGAAAGGGAACTCTCACGCCTACACCCTAACCTCTAAATCACTCAAACCAACCTTGATGCATAAAGTCTCGATGATTTCTCAAACCAAACCCATTACCCATAAAACCTCTTTCCAACATTCCAACTTCAAAACGCCAACACTCCACTTCTTTGATGAAAGCAAGTTTGAGTACGAAGATGAAGATGAAGTTGAAATAAAAAAGATGGGAACCGGAGTGGATGAAGAACCGTTAGAGCATACTATTCATGAAAATGGCAAGAGCTCAAATCTTTGTCATAAAACTCTTCTAACTTCAAATCCACCCATCAAACCAAAGGATTCAGGTAACCTAACAATGAAGGTGGTAGACTCTTTCCCCATCTACTCGCCCCCTTCACCTCATGTGGCATATTTCCACCCTAAGGGCGTGTATCGCTACTTTCACCCGCACTTAATCCTAAGTGTAGGGAAAACATCCCCTATTTCCGTTAAATAAGGGTAGAGTCAGGCTCGTGACTCGAACAAAAACAAGCGCTTGTTGGGAGGCAACCCAACCCATGTTTTTAATTGTTTGATGTTATTATTTTATTTATTTGTTTGTGCCGTATATGCTTAATCATAGTTGTTTAATTTTCATGTTTCGAATAATTTGTGAAAATGCTTTATTTTGTTTTTAACCTTGTCTTAATTGCATATAAAGGTATTTTACAAAAAGATAAGTGTAGGGAAATTTATATCTTGTTAAAAAGAACTAAATTTGAACATGAAAACTTCACAATTCATGATTAGCATATATTTTATCTTGTGTGTCAATAATTGTGGATATGTTTTATGAGTTCCTATTTGTAATTCATTCCACAAGTATCCTATCCTTTTGTTGCTTTGTCTTGTTTCTATTTCTAAGTCTGGAATTACATCTAGTTGTGATTTTTGTTCGGTTTGATGCTTTGGTTTTTGTGTTTGTTGATTACAGGACAAGAAGATGATTTATATTTCTAGAGGGAAGCTTTCAACGTTCGTCTTCTTGGAGGTAGATTTAACCATGTTGTCACATTATCCACGGTGAACGAATCAGGGGAGTATTAGTTTCTTTCATTCTTATTTATTTTTACTTTTACATCTTTTATCTAGAACATTGGGGACAATGTTCGGTTTAAGTGTAGGGAGGGTATATTAGAAACTATTAATCCACTTGGTTTTTGTTTTGTTTAATAGTGAATGTGTAATAAAACTGAGAGAAATATTTGTTAGGGCAATTTTAGCACCAAATTTAAAATTTTTTGCAACATGTAGGAGTGAAACTTTAGTCTTAATAAGCGTATCATGGATAGGAGTTGTATGACTAGCACAAAAACCATACCACACTAAAAAATTTCCACCCCAAATATGTGAGGTTCGCCCTTAGATCTTTAGGAAAAAGCATTCATTGTTGGTGCTTATGAGTGTACCGGTAGTATTTAGATTCTAGAACTTGTGATAGCGATGCATCCCGAGACCGCTAGTGAGACTACATTCGTGTAGTTAGGATTTACTACATGATAAGAGGCATTAGGATAACCCTTGTTCTACACCTGTAATATAATTACATTGACTTCATAGGTCAAGTAATTCTCCCACACCTTTGCGTTGTACTCATTTTTAGTACACGATACCCCTAGTACACCCCTCCGAGCCTATCTTTTCGTTTCTAACTTTAAGCATTTTACTTAAAGGAAGAATTTGTTTACAATCCACCCCAAATGTGCAACCGAATCGCCTTAGCCTTCCTTGTATGCACTCATCTTTAGTGCATTATTGTTAATTGTTTAAACCCTTTGTTAATTGTCTAATTGATTACATGGTTGCTAAGTCGAGCCATATCTTGTACATATTGTTTTGGGACGATTGGGACTCATGGGTAAAGTACTATTGTAATGGAGTAATGGGAATGATGTCAATTATTACCCCCATATGTGCGTTAATATTTGAAAGTACTCCAAGTGTTTTGATTATCTTGATTTGAGTCATTAGAATAGTTGATTGTAAAGTATGTAAAAGCTCAAGTGTAGGGAGGAAACGAGCTCCTTTTGATGTATTGTTTTGGATGGTAGAGTAAGAGTGTATGCACAAAAAAAAAAAAAAAAAAAAAAAAAAAAGTAGAAAAAGAAAAGAGAAAAAATACGGGCTACCATCCGTTTCTTTTATTTATGTTTAAGTCAAATAGTGTCTTGAAAAAAAATCCAAAAAGAGTCGTAGTTAGTTTAAGTTGATTCGAGTCTTGGCTTAGCAACGCCTCATTGTACATGTAGTGAACTAAGACAATTGACTTGCCACCAGTAAAATATCCGTTTATCCAACAAAACCGTGTCTTCCATATCCCCTACACCTAACGTTATAACCCTTTAAAAGCCCTCTTTGATAGTTTATCCTAGGTGCTTACGCCAAGTGGTGGAGGTTTGATCCTTTCCCAAGCCTATGGTAATCTATTTGCTATGACAGGTAGAGAGTGATATTTCTCCATTTCCAATTATGACATATAAATTTACAACACCCGAGATATGAGAGTATCCAAATACTTAATGTGAGGTGCTAGTGTATAATTTCCGTGCTTGTTTTGATTAAGGTGGAACGATCATTTGTTGTAATTACTTTTATATTAGTGTTAGATGACCCCTAACTTGTATTTTTATTAGTGGAAAAACTCATTTGCTTGAGGACAAGCAAAACCCCAAGTGTAGGGATATATGATAAGGCGAAAAATGAACCATTTTTAGGGGGTCATTTAAGCCGGAATTTGAATTTATTTGATCAAATATTGCCCTAAATCATTCCTTTTGTGATTTTAGGTACTTTTGGAGTGAATTCTGGAAAAGGAAGCATTTTGGACGTTTTTGGAGCATAAAAGTGAAGAAAACAACAAAGTCTCAATTTTCCTTGCTGGAACAGTACCTGACGGCGTCACCAAGGCCGTCACGTGTATTGGTGACGGCCCAGAAACTTCATGAAGGCGTCACGTAGGCCGTCACGTGTAAATTGTCACAACTTGCGCGCGCGGTAGCTGACACCGTTTTGGCCATAACTTTTGCATACGAACTCGGATTTAAGCGATTCAAAAAAGAAAACGACCGGGATGAAAAGATCTACGATTTGGTGAAGAAAAATTGTTCATGACGCTATCAAGGTTTGGCTGACGCCGTCATGATCAGGCCGGGTAGAAAATAGCCTATAAATATAACATCATAACTTCACTTTTTGTAAGCCCTAAACCCTAAGGTCGATTCCTGGGTTTAGGTAGGTGTTTTTACAGCAACTTAGAGGGTTTCAATCACTCCATAAACATCATGTATTGGTTTGATGATTCTATCTCAATTATGTCTTTCATTATTATTGTTGTTTGCTTTTCTTTGATTATGTTTTGCTAATTCATCTTGTGTCTACTTATGTTTATGTGAAACTTGTATATAATTGATTAGATCTTATTGATTCCTTGTTGATGTTTGTGTCTATCTTCATCAATTAGGGTGTGACACTTCGATAGGTCTAATTGGTTTAGTTTATAATTCTTGTTTCCTATTGATTCTTGTTTTGATTGAATGAATTCGATGTTAGGCTTAAGAAAACTAGCAGACTTCCATAGGGTAACATGCTTGAACGTCTTAAGAAACATGAACCGATGTTTACTAGGTTTTTATGGTTGTATTTAATGCATGAGCGAATTCTAGTGATCCCATGTTAGGAGCTTCTTAGCCGGCTCGACATAGGAGTGAAGTAGGAGCTTATAGGATTGGAGAAGTAAGTACGCCACCCCATGATTGGTATTAAGGAATACAACCCGTCAATTAAAACAAGGTGTAACAATTCAATAGGTAGAATTGGATAGCTAGCAAGGAGTAACATATCATAGGTAGACATGCTTCACATCCCTTGTAGAACCTTAGTTTACTTTTCTTATTTATTAGTTTAATTAGTAGTTTTTGGGTTAGTTGATTAGCAACTAATTCCGCCCTTCCTTCCAATACCCGAGATTTTTACTTGCTTTTCATAAAATATAAAAATACAAAAAGAATCATCCTTCACCTTTAGACCTAGTTAGACTAATTTCAATCCTAACGACACTATTCCTGAGTTGAACGATCAATTCCCCGGTACTTGTCACTATACTATACTACAACGATCAGGTACACTGCCTGGTGGGGGTTGTAAGCTTCTCGAGATCCCTCGAGAGGTAAAGCCTGGTGCAATCCCTACGCATCACTACGATATAAAGTCAGATAAGATAAATGATCCCCATCACCTCCTAATGTGGACTTAGTATAAATAGGTTTCCAACAAGGATTACACCGAACCATGTGAGCCCGCTCAATAAGCTCAGAAGTATACTTCTTATGTGACAAGAACATCGCAGAAACCAAAAAACCAAGAAAATAATTAAGTGAATCAAGTTCTGTCATAGAAAATTCTTGATGTAAGGAAGTAATATTCCGTTGTAATAATGCTGTAGAAGATGCAGTTAAGACAATATCATCACCATACACAAGTATATAAGCAGTATTAGTCCCATGTCTGCATAAGAATAATGACAAGTCACATCAAGAATGACAAAAACTAACATCGGTGATAAAGGCAACAAAACACTAAAACCAAGCCTGTAGACTCTGCTTAAGACCATATAGAGATTGATGTAATAATGTTCGTATCCTTGGGTCTCGACACAAGTGTTTTCCCAAATGTGTGAGTTAAAATCTAATTTGCAAACAATATAAAAAAGATAACTTTTATTTCGTCTAACCAATGTAATGTTACATAATCATAAGTACTTTAACTAACTTAACCGCTTGGCGGTTATTAACTTTCTAATGAACATGTTTGGTCCTTTACGTTTTTTGCACAAGCAATATCGAGATTATCTTTTTTTTGGTTCACATTCTCCTCCTTAATCTTGATCGTTGCTTTGTCCAAGGTCTTGAACTCCGAGCATTTGTCGCATAGTCAAAAACTTGAGTCTTGGTAATGCTTTTGTTAAAATGTCTGTTCTTTGTAGTTCTCCGCTAACGTGTTCCACATTAATATGACAATTCTCTACGCATTCCCGAATGAAATGATAGCAAATGTCTATATGCTTACTCCTTCCATGAAATACTGGGTTCTTTACGAATGCTATTGCTGATACGTTGTCAACTCTAAGCGTTATTCTTCTTTCTTCCAATCCATTCAATTCACTAAGTAAACGTTTTAACCATAAGGCTTGACATGCTGCTGCCGTAGCCGCCATGAATTCTGATTCACATGATGAGAGCGCCACTGTTGGTTGCTTCTGAGTACACCATGTAATAGGTGACTCTCCAATGTAAAATACTATTCGAGTAGTTCCTTTTCCTTGATCGGCATTGATTCCATAACTACTATCACTGTAACCTGTTATCTTGCAGCCGCCTTCCTTCTTGTATATTATTACCTTTGATATATCAGATTACTTGTTTCACTGCCTTCAGGTGATGGTCCTTTGGTTCTTGCATAAATCTGCTAAGTAGTCCGACTGAGTAACTAAGATCCGTTCTTGTATATAATAAGTATCTGAGGCTTCCAATTAAGCTTCGGTAATAAGTTGCGTCAACTGAGTTTCCATCTTCCGCCTTGACCAACTTAGTGCCGAGATCCAATGGTATCTTCGTATCATTGCTATCCGTCATACTTGTTTCTTGTAGGATCTTATTAATATATCTAGTTTGCTTGATTGTAATCTCTCCTCCTATATGTGTAACTTCTATCCCAAGGTAATATGCTAGCAATCCTAAATCGCTCATTACAAATTTATCTTCCATCTGGGATTTGAACAAGTCTATTTCCTTCTTTGGAGTGCCCGTGATTATCAAATCATCTACATATACTCCAACTATAAGTGTAGAATTCTTGCTTCTCTTCGTATAAACTGCTTGTTCGAGATTACATTTCTTAAAGTCTAGTGACTTCAAGGTTTGATCAAGCTTCACATTCCAAGCTCTCGGTGATTGTCTTAAGCCATACAAAGCTTTGGTTAGCTTGTATACTTTTCCTAGGTTTCCTTGTTGAATAAAACCTTCAGGTTGTGTAACATAGACTTCTTCCTTCAATTCTCCATGTAAAAATGCTGATTTTACATCTAAGTGGTGTACTTGCCATCCATGATATGCTGCTAGTGCTAATATTAACCGAACTGTCTCTATCCTAGCAACTAGTGCAAACACCTCATCAAAGTCTATTCCTTTTTCTTGTACATAACCTTTTGCTACTAATCTTGCTTTATATTTGATGATCTTCCCTTGTGAATCTCTCTTGGTTTTATAAACCCATTTGAGTCCGATTGCCTTCTGATTTTCTTGCAATGTTGTGAGAGTCCATGTGTGATTATTATTAATCGAATCCAGTTCAGCTTTCATGGCCTCAATCCATCTTTCATCTGTTGATGCTTCCTTATAGTTACGGGGTTCCTCTTCTGTGAATAGTAGACTTTCAGTCTCAACTACGCGTGCATTCCTATATATATCCTTTATCTCTTTGAAACCTCGTACTGGTGTATCATCAAATCTTTGTTCTGAGCTTCCTAATGAGCTAAAAGTAGCTTCCTCTTCATCTTCTGAGTTGGGTTCATAAGTATATGCTGGTGGTGTGATTGGTGAGTCTGGATCTTGTATTTGATCCGGTATTGGTTCTTGTGTTGGATACATGTTATCATTGAGTTCTATGTTGACTGGTGTAGGATTTTCATTGTCAACTTCGTCTACCGCAAAACTAGCCCAAAATGTGTCTTGTGTACTTGTATCCTCTCCACTCTTATTCCAATACCACGGTTTTGTTTCCATAAACTTTACGTCCCTACTAACATGTTTTTTTCTTTCCTACCGGATCATATAGCCTACAAGCTTTTGATCCTTCCTCTACTCCTAAGTAAACCATAGGTATGCTTCTGTCATCCAACTTCTTCAAGTGAGGTATCGTTATCCTAGCATAAGCTGTGCATCCGAATATTCTTAGGTTTTCCAGGTTCGGTTTTCTGTTGTAGAGTGCTTCATATGGTGTTTTATCTTCCAATGCTCGTGTAGGTACCCTATTTAGTATATAAATGGCATATTTGACTGCTTTCGTCCAAAAAGTTAAGGGTAACTTCATCGCTTTCATCATATTCCTAGTAGTTGATAACACCATCCTATTCTTCCTTTCAACTACTCCATTTTGTTGCGGTGAGTATGGTGCTGTTAACTATCTTGTTATTCCATCCTCCTTACAGTATTTAGTGAATTCATTTGATGTAAATTCACCACCTCTATCTGTTCTTAGCATTCTTAACTTCAATCTTAACTCCATTTCAATCTTCTGTCTAAATTCCTTAAATGTGTTGAATGCCTGATCTTTCGATGTTAGAAAATAGGCGCACATGAAACGTGTACAGTCATCTACTAATAAGAAGATGAGCTTCTTTCCAGAGTGTGTGGCTGGACTTATGGGACCACAGAGATCTCCATAAACTAAGTCCAATGGGTTCTTAGATCTGAATTTAGCTTGATTGGGAAATGGTGTTCTGCTGCGTTTTCCTAATAAACATGCATCACATACTTGTCCGGCATGATTTATCCTTGGTATTCCTTCTACTAGACCCTTTCTTGTCATCTTGTTGATATCGTCAAAGTTCAGATGACCTAATCTAGCGTGCCATAACCATGCTTGGTTATCCACATTTGCTAAGAGACATATAGGTGCTTCTATCTGCAGTCTAATACTGTATAGTCTATTCTTGGATATTTCTACTTTCATCAACAACTTCCTATTCTTATCATACAAAGTCAGCTTGTTTCCATCCATGATCATTTTACAACCTATCTCAGTAAGTTGTCCTAGACTAAGTATGTTGCTCTTGAGGTTTGGTATGTAGTAAACATCCGAAATGATCTTTTGTTCCTTGTTTCTACATTCTAGTAATATAGAACCTCTAACCTTTATCTCTACGTACGATCCATCTCCAAAATGAACGTGTCCAGTGATGCTTTCATCAATATCCTTAAAATGACTCTTGGCTCCCGTCATATGGTTGCTTGCACCATTATCTAAATACCATATGCTAGCGTCTGTTGTAGCATACTTTCCGGGTTGTATTTGTCCTTCATTTAACAATACTTCTTCGTGTGTAGTCATTAATAGTGATGGTTCATTGTCTTCTAAGATAAGGTTTGATTGTTCCTGAGTTGTTGGTTGACTTCTATAGTCTCTCTTAAAGTGTCCATGTTTCCCGCAATTGAAACATTTTCCTTTCTTCTTATTCCACTCACCTCTATTCTTATTGGGCTTGTCGTTGTGAGTTGAATTTTCTCCATTTGAGTTATCTCTATTTCCTTTGTTTTGCCAGTTTCCTCGTGAGTAGTTTGATCTACCCCTATTCTTGTTAAACCGTTTCTTATTTCTAGAGTGTTCGCCTTGTGCGAATAATAAGTTATCCTAGCTTTCTGCTTGTCCTCCCTTTCGGAGTTTTATCCTTTCCTCGAATGCCTTTAATTTTCCAGTGATCTCATATAAGGTGATATCATCTAGATCACTTGTCTGTTCTATGGATGCTACTATCTGAATGAATTTATCTGGTGTGGAGTCTAATAGTTTTCGTACCAAAAGTGATTCATCCATGGTTTTTCCTAATTATTTAGCCTTCGTGGCATTACCATTTAGTTTGTTGGTAAATGCATCCACCATTTCATCCTCCTTCATTTGAAGAGCATGAAATCCAATCATCAGTGATTGTAATCGTGCCTGTTGCACTTTCTCTTCTCCAACGTGTCTCTTTCTTAATGATTCCCATAATTCTTTTGCAGTTTTACAACTTGCTACTTGTAATATCACATCTTCGGTCACCGCTTGATATAGGAGGGCAATAGTTGCCTTATCCTTCTTATCATCTACTTGGTGTTCTCCTTAGGTTCTATAGTCTCCCATAAACCATGTGCCTCTAATATAACCTTAATTTGTATAGCCCAAATCGTGTAGTTTGTGGTTTTGAGTTTAGGGCATTGATATTGTGCAATGGGTGTAACGGGTTTTACTATAGTGTTTCTGTTATTCATATCATCATCTTCACCATACATCTTAGATGTGTTTACAATCTTCACTTTCTAATTCGTATGGGAATTCTAACCAGTATGGTATATCCTACTACTACGGGAACAGAAATAGTTATCCGAGTATCCTAGTAATACGGGATCAATATATAGTTCTCGGGATTTCCTAATAGTATGAAATAAATATCTATACTATAAAAGTATATTGAAATCCAAATAATGAATTCTTGACCTCGTTTGTTGGGTCAAAACACAATCGTGTTCCCACTTGTGTATCGGTAACTTGAGTTTTACCAACCACATTTCCTTTTCTTTCCTCGTCTCTTATCCAAAACAATCCGGTTGTGTAAGTTGTTGTCGAAGCAATATACCAACCAAACGTTGTTTTCTCCTTCTACCACACTTCACGTTGTTCCTTTCTTTGTCTTGAATTGGTTCCAAATGCGTGTGCCCTAGACCCTTGTTATGTCTCGGCTCCTTCTCCAAATCCACCCTTAGTGTTGTTTGGCCACAATCAAACTAGTGTTTGTCGTTGTTTTCTATTCCAAGTCCCTCGCCAAAATACCTCTCGGTATCTTTACCAAAAGCAATTCGTTTGCTTTTCTTCTTTCTAATACCTACGGTATTAACCCAACGTCTAAACAAATAAGTTTTGTTTGTCGTTGCTGATGTTGCTTGTCCCCTTTTTTTCGCATTGTACCACAATACTCCTTCTTTCTATGTCCACACCGTGTCCTTCAACAACCCTACAATACCCGTCGGTATTCCCTTATGTACGAGTGATCAGCCCGTCCTATTTCGTTATTTGTTGTTGTTCTTGTATTGCTAAAAGCCTCCAAAACAATCCTTGATTGTTTGTCTCCGGTATACGCTATCTAAAACTTCACAAGCAACGCTTTTCCTTTCCTTTGTGTATCTCGTTAGTGTACACAAGTTCCTTGACGTCTCTCTTTTCTTTCTTGTTGCGTTGTAAAACCAACAAGTTTCTTTCCTTCTTTGTTGTCGTGTGTAATAAACCAATAAGAATCGTGAAAACAATTGTTTCCTTCCCTTTTTTTGGTTTTGTTGTTGCGTACAAAGACAAAAACAAAACAGGCCACCCTACATTCGGTGTCCTCCCGTTTGCAAATTCGACACTAGATAAGTTGTATACGACTTTCTTGTGTCCCTAAGTGTAACAACCGTGGTTTTGGCAGGTTAGTTTGACTAATAGTCTTGACTCGGTTGACATTTGTTTGGTGTGTATTAGGTGTTTGAAGTGATATATGAGTGATATAGGTGAGTTTTAGCACTAAATCCCTTTGCGTAAGTGGTTTTATTGTGATTTGGAAAAGTTCATTTTGATCACCTTTGTGGTGTAGAAATGACTTGTGTAGTTTTGGTGTTTTTGTGTTTTTGCGTAACGAGGCTTCGTTCAAGTAATTGAGCGTTAGTAAGTTACGTGAGATTTGTTTTTATGAGTTATATTTCAAAAAGAGTGAAATTCTATTTTTGGAAACTTTGTTTTGAAAATGATATTTTTCCGGTTTATCGTAAAATTAAGGTTTATCGCGTAAGACATTAGGTTTTGTTTTGGGAGTTTATAAAATATGAAAAGTATGAGGTCTTGAGTGTAATAAATAAATTTAATAAAAAAAATAAAAATATATATATTTTATATATGTAAAATTCGGATTTAAGGGATAAGGGGGAAAAGGAAACCCAATTTGAGTGACTCTTAGGCCCAAGAATTATCCATAATTAATATATATACCAAACCAAACACCCCTAAAGCATTTTTTCTGCAAATATGGGTCGACATATGGAGAATCAAGAGGGGAAAAATTAGGGTTTCATAATTGTCTAGCAATAATCAAGAATCAAGGTAAAATCTTTAACCCTTATGTGTAATTAATCAATTATTGTTATGATTCATGTAATAATTAATATGATGGATTAGGGTTTGTGTTAACTTCTGTAAATTAATGTTATAAAACATGTTGGGATCAATAATTAGTAATATTATGATGATTGGTGAAGAGAATTGAGCGTAAAACATGCTAGTTATTGAGTTAGGGTTTGGACAGATTTGTAAGGCTGTAAAGATGTGAGTGTATATAATGGATGGTGATGAGTTAAGTCACGAATTTTAAGTCTAAATTGAAGTATAATGAAATAGCTTTCCAAAAATTCCAGCCACGATCAATTTTGAGGTCGGGAAATCGGTCTTTTGATTTTTCTTTGTTAAGGTGTCAAAGCTGTCAAACCGGGACAGATTTTGGGTAAAGGTTTGAGGGTGGCATGTGGTTGTAAAAGTGGTATTTTGACTTGGTCTTCTGGAATAGTTAAGTTTTAGGTTATATTAGACTACCACGAAGAGGATTCGCGATAAAAACTTGTGGAAGTAATTATTAAAAATCAAAACTTTTTGGTGTGCGTTCAGATCCGAATTTGAGTAGTTGACAAGTTTGAATTTTCTATGAGTACTTGTGTGTGTTATTGGTCCATGGCCTTCTGGGATTAGCTTCTATGCTTATGAGAGACCATGGTAAATTTTTGGTGTGAGTTGTTGAGCTTTATTTGTCGTGAATTCATGTGAGGGAATCTACTCAAAAATTCTGCGTTTTCTGAGTTTTAGAGTGCAAGGGATTTAGTGAGTATTAAGTTATGGTATTGGTTAGTGTGGTGTCTAGGAGATCCATGGTGGGTCATATGAGTCTTAGACATCCATCATATGTGTATTGCATGGGTTGTAGCTTTTATCTTGACCTTGTGTAATGTGGATTATTTTTGTGTATTATAGATTGTGTATTGTTTTGTGGAGCTGCGAAGTTTAAGGTGAGTTCATAGTCCCATATTTTTACTTTGTTTTAAACTTGGGATGGGAATGATGCTTGTCTTAAATGTTTTGGTTTACTGTGATTATGTGTGTGATATTAAAGAGTTTGGACTTATAATGTTGTCGTATGTATGCTATGTGTGATTATTTGCTTGTGTGGATATATATGTTTGGTCCAATTGGGGGGGGGGGGGAGCATCCAATTGGAGAGTAATACTCCTGCTCGTACCAAACTATGTGGATTGGATAATGTGATGATAATTCTGTGTAGTCCAATTGGGGGGGGGGAGTATCCAATTGGAGAGTAATACTCCTACTCGTTACCGGTTTTTTTTGGGATTCAATTGGGAGGGTGCTTACCCTGTTGCTCGCGCATGCGACCTAATTGATGGCATATTGATGGGTACTACTTTGGATCGGTGGGCACGTTCCGCCCAATGGTTGCCTTATGAGTGTTGTTGCCTTAATGTGTGGATATTAACTTGCAAATGCACGTAGCAATATGATAACTATAATTTATTTGTCCAGCTATATTTTGTAATCACAGTAAATTCGGTTGCCTTGTGTGGTTGAGTCTTAAACCTATGAATCTCACCAACATTATGTTGAAGTTTTAAGCATCATTTTCAGGTGAGCTTTCTAAGGATAAGATAGAAGGATGTGGTTAGACGAGTCCTTAGTTGCATTGGAAGTGGTTTATCATCTATGTTTGGATTTATGTTTTGTTTTGGTTATTTTATCTTGGGGTATTGTTACAACACTTTGTGTTTGTACATTGCTTTATTTATGTGCATGTAATTGTTCTCTATGTAGACACCAGGTGTTGTGATGATATCCATGAAGTTACACCCGCGCGTTTCCGTCGTGGCGGGGTGTGACAGATTGGTATCAGAGCCTTGGTTATAGAGAATTAGGTGGTTTAACCTAGACTATAGCCTAGGAGTCCTTCATATAGTTGCATTTAGGACCTATGTGTAAGTATAGTATTTTATATGTCTATTTTCCTATATTTATGAGATGTTTTATTGAGTTTCGGACGTCTATTTTATCTCCTATATGTATTATTATATATATCGACTTTATTATATCGTCTTCCGCGCGTAAGATGCTTTGATGGACAACCGTTGTCGCTATCGGATGCGAGAGAAGTGGTAGGATGAAGCAGACTAAACGCATAATCCGAGTTTCCGATAGAATGTATCTACGTTCGGACAAGGAGAGGACGTTTATAGTGGAGAAGAAGTGAAGAGGTTTGGAACCATGACGACTTCTGGAGATGGAGCCATTACCAAATACCCTTGGTGGTGTCCTCATTTCACTTAGGAAGGAGAGGTGGTTTAGTCTAAACCTTGTGAGTTATATGCACTTGTGAATCATGAGGAATTGGAAGAAAGAAATAGAGATGGTTTTGCATGTTGTCGATTACCTCAACATGTAGGAAACAGGAATGGTTGGTTGAGTAAAGATAAAAGGGAGTTAGGATGGAATGGTGTGGATTCGGATCTAGAGTCCACAACGAGTAGTAAGTTGAATTGATCTGAGTAGGGAGATAAGTGCGAGAGTGGAATTTGAGCCATTATGCGACGTCTTTTGTTTTGTGTTATGTTTTGGAGTTCGTATATTGTATTTTGCCGTCCGGAGCCATGTTGGAGCGTGATTACTCTTGGATATTGGATCGACCTTATCCAAGTAGTTTTGATTATAGATTTACGTGATCGTCAAAATTGTTCCATGCGAGATGATTGTTTGCGACGTCTTTAGTTTTTGTTTGCATGTTTGTTTGCATGATGTGTTGTCATAGGAGGGAGTACACTTATGAAAGGGGGCATAGATAATTATGGTAGCCAACATAATTATACATGCGTCACAACACAAGTGAACTTGCAAGCATGATAGCATGGATTGCATGGTGTATTAGGTGCTATGTGGTATATGTGTGTTATCATTGAGATGTGTGGTTTTGGAAGCAACTATGCGTGTGGAATAGGCTTATAACTATGGTCACGAACATAATTATAAGGGTATCACACACGTGGACTTGTGACCATTATTGCATTGATTGATGTTTGTTGTTATATGTTGTGGTAGATGGTATGTGATATCATGTTGGTGATGGCTGTATGGTTAGAGAAGTATTCTCTTAACCGTTCGGGCAGTCGTTATATGTTGGGGTGTGTAGGTGGTGAGATTCCATCCTACCTATCATATGTTGATACCTCAATTATCGGTGGGTACTTATGTTGCGGTATTTAAGTTGATTCGTTTGCTAGACGCTCCGTTTGTATACCTATTTTTTTTTTTTGATTGGCATTCCTATTCGTACCATGATGGTACATATGCCATATTCTTTCTATTTGACGTCGTGATAGGTGTTAGGTAATCGAATTCATTTTGTTGGACACTGTTTCGTTTCTTTGATTATTCCTTACATTCATTCCTCGGATGAATGTTATGCTATTCTTCAAGTATTGGTTGTTCGTGACGAATTGGTGTGGATATTTAATCCCTCATTTACACACACCAATTGAAATTTTGTGACATGTTTGTGACCTGTTAGTGTCGGTGTTTTTCTATGACTTTGGTTTGATTGTTGTACGAGTGAGTCTTTGCGTTCTTCGCTTGATTTGCAATGTATTTGCGTGAGTGTTCACTGGTATGAGTTCGTTTGAGGATTATTTTGATTTCGAAATTCTTCAATGTCTTTTGCGTTTGATTAAGAGGTTGTAATAGAGTCTTTATGGCATTTTACAAATTTGTTTTGGGTATTTCAAGGTCGTTTGATGGAAACTAATATTTTTATGGGAAATGAAGTGTGAAGAAAAAAAAAATGGTTATGTTGATGTCTTACATAAAATGGTTTATATATATTTTATAAAAAAAAGTATAAGTTTAAGATATGTCTTGTGAAAAACGGTGTTCATTTGTTGTTGGGAAGGTCGAGTACGGGAATAAGAACTGTCCATGGTTCTCATTTACCAAACTTCTTATGTATTTAGTTCATCGAGTGTTTCTTTTGTTGAGGTACGCCTGTGGATTTACTATGGGTACGTGTATTTTATGTTTTCTTTGTATGGGTGTTCATGAACATTTTATCCGTGTCTACTTTTATTGGGGGAAAATTTCTCATTGTGTTTTTCTAGCTTTGATTTTGATGTTCGTTACTTCGTTAGTCGATAATTCGTACCCCTTTTGAGTTCGTTGATATACGTTTTAGTTCGACCGGTTTCATGGTTCGCGTCGTTTACTTAGGATAGATTGTCGTTTTGATTATCGATTTGTTCGTCGAAGAGGAAGAGGGTGTTTTCCGAGTTGTTCAAGTGAGAGGTTTAGCTTCAAGATGTATGTTCTTCGGATTGCATGGGCATCGCGGAGATAGAAGATTCATAAGAGGAACTATGTGATGCGTGACTTAGAGTTGGGGAATAGAACTTGGAGATGAAATTTGTATGGAGCAGGAAGTGTTATCTACACGGATCATGAGAATCTTTAGCATATATTTGACAAGAGGTTAATATATGTTGAAGAGAAGTTGGGTGTGGAGTTTCTCAGTGACTATGATTGTCTGATTCGCTATCGTCAAGGAAAGGAGGACATCGTGGTAAGAGCGCTGAGCGGGAGTGAACGAGTGAAACTTGGATGTTTGTATAATTCGGTTCGGAGTTAAGAGGATGATACTGGCAGCCTAGATAGAGAGGTTCAAGGATGAGAACAGGTAAGAAGAATGATTACTTGGTTTAGACCAGTAAATAGTGAGGAACGAAGATGGGGGAGTGTACTTTGTGGACCGCTAATCATTTCGTGGAGAGGAAGCTTAAGGATATCGATCATGCAAGGTATAAGATACATTCGAGAATGGATAAGACGTATTATTAACTTAGCAAGTGGTTGATACGCTTGAAGGTGAGTGTTGATGTCAACGATTATTATGGTGATGCAACGGTCAGAGATACTTGGAGATTTTGTTGAGAAGGAATTGGTGAGACATTTCATTTGATGAGTCGGTCGAGAGACGTGGGGTGTCGCGTCAGTCAGCTTATATCAAGATGAAATACTTACTTCGCGATTGTGGTAAATGTGTTATAGAGTCTTGAGAACACGTATGTAGATGAGTACGACTTATCATTCTCTAATGAGTGAACTAAGTGAGCGTACAAATCAGGAGATGGATGCGAGCTGAGAGCATGGGTGTGTTTGATTTTGGAGGAAGCCGGGGTATACATTTATCCTTAGCTGAGTTCTCCTATATCAACAACTATTATTCTAGTATGGAGTATGTGTCGTGTGAAAAGTTGTATGGAATGTTCTATGGGCAAAGGTTGGAACAAGCCAACTAATTGGTCCTGAACTAGAACGAGAGACTACGAATAAGGTTTTCTGGCTAAGGAAAAGACTTAAGGCAGCAAAAGATCGCCAAAAAGAGTTATGCGAATAATTGCAGTAAGCCTTATAGTTTGGTGTTGGTGATATTGTGTGGTTAAAAGTATCTCCTTGGAAGGGTGTTGTGCGTTTCGGTACGAAAGGCAAGCTAGCACCGAGATACGTAGGACCATTTGAGATTTACGGAAAGGATTGGATTTGAGACATATCGGTTGAATTTTCCTGAGAAGTGAAGTACAGTGCATGATACGTTTCACGTATCTAATGGAAAGAAGCGGTTGGCGGATGCTAGTCTGCATGTGCCATTAGATGAGAGTAAGGTTGACAAGACTTTTCGTTTTGTTGAGAAACCTGTTGAGATTATGGAAATGAGATGTTAAGAGTTTGAAGTGTGGTGAGATAGCCTTGGTAAAGGTATGGTGGGATTCTAAGCGTGGTCCTGAGTTTACTTGGGAGCGTGAGGAATCAGAGGTAATTAATGTTTGTTTTATGAGTATTTGTTATTTGTGAGTGCATCTTGCGGTTACCATTCGGGTTTTCATTTGGTTCGAGGGTATCGTACCTACCTGTGAGAAGTCGTTTGGATTGTTGGTATTAGTGATCGGGGAGTGTATCTAATTGCGTGTTTTGTTGGAGTGACGGAATGTTTTCTATTGTGTGAATTCGAGTATTTAGTCGGTTCACATTTTTGCGATTCTTTCTCTGTGAGTTTATGGGGTGGTATTTGTCCGCTTAAAAATCCATAAATTTCCTTTTTGCTGTTGTGAGAGGTGACTATAGTAGTTGAAATCTTGGGACGCGATTTCCCTAAGTGGGGGATGATGTAACAACCGTGGTTTTGGCAGGTTAGTTTGACTAATAGTCTTGACTCGGTTGACGTTTGTTTGGTGTGTATTAGGTGTTTGAAGTGATATATGAGTGATATAGGTGAGTTTTAGCACTAAATCCCTTTGCGTAAGTGGTTTTATTGTGATTTGGAAAAGTTCATTTTGATCACCTTTGTGGTGTAGAAATGACTTGTGTAGTTTTGGTGTTTTTGTGTTTTTGCGTAACGAGGCTTCGTTCAAGTAATTGAGCGTTAGTAAGTTACGTGGGATTTGTTTTTATGAGTTATATTTCAAAAAGAGTGAAATTCTATTTTTGGAAACTTTGTTTTGAAAATGATATTTTTCCGGTTTATCGTAAAATTAAGGTTTATCGCGTAAGACATTAGGTTTTGTTTTGGGAGTTTATAAAATATGAAAAGTATGAGGTTTTGAGTGTAATAAATAAATTTAATAAAAAAAATAAAAATATATATATTTTATATATGTAAAATTCGGATTTAAGGGATAAGGGGGAAAAAGGAAACCCAATTTGAGTCCAAATATGACTCTTAGGCCCAAGAATTATCCATAATTAATATATATACCAAACCAAACACCCCTAAAGCATTTTTTCTGCAAATATGGGTCGACATATGGAGAATCAAGAGGGGAAAAATTAAGGTTTTATAATTGTCTAGCAATAATCAAGAATCAAGGTAAAATCTTTAACCCTTATGTGTAATTAATCAATTATTGTTATGATTCATGTAATAATTAATATGATGGATTAGGGTTTGTGTTAACTTCTGTAAATTAATGTTATAAAACATGTTGGGATCAATAATTAGTAATATTATGATGATTGGTGAAGAGAATTGAGCGTAAAACATGCTAGTTATTGAGTTAGGGTTTGGACAGATTTGTAAGGCTGTAAAGATGTGAGTGTATATAATGGATGGTGATGAGTTAAGTCACGAATTTTAAGTCTAAATTGAAGTATAATGAAATAGCTTTCCAAAAATTCCAGCCACGATCAATTTTGAGGTCGGGAAATCGGTCTTTTGATTTTTCTTTGTTAAGGTGTCAAAGCTGTCAAACCGGGACAGATTTTGGGTAAAGGTTTGAGGGTGGCATGTGGTTGTAAAAGTGGTATTTTGACTTGGTCTTCTGGAATAGTTAAGTTTTAGGTTATATTAGACTACCACGAAGAGGATTCGCGATAAAAACTTGTGGAAGTAATTATTAAAAATCAAAACTTTTTGGTGTGCGTTCAGATCCGAATTTGAGTAGTTGACAAGTTTGAATTTTCTATCAGTACTTGTGTGTGTTATTGGTCCATGACCTTCTGGGATTAGCTTCTATGCTTATGAGAGACCATGGTAAATTTTTGGTGTGAGTTGTTGAGCTTTATTTGTCGTGAATTCATGTGAGAGAATCTACTCAAAAATTCTGCGTTTTCTGAGTTTTAGAGTGCAAGGGATTTAGTGAGTATTAAGTTATGGTATTGGTTAGTGTGGTGTCTAGGAGATCCATGGTGGGTCATATGAGTCTTAGACATCCATCATATGTGTATTGCATGGGTTGTAGCTTTTAGCTTGACCTTGTGTAATGTGGATTATTTTTGTGTATTATAGATTGTGTATTGTTTTGTGGAGCTGCGGAGTTTAAGGTGAGTTCATAGTCCCATATTTTTACTTTGTTTTAAACTTGGGATGGGAATGATGCTTGTCTTAAATGTTTTGGTTTACTGTGATTATGTGTGTGATATTAAAGAGCTTGGACTTATAATGTTGTCGTATGTTGATGCGTGGGAATCGCACCTTGCTTTACCTCTCAAGGGATCTCGAGAAGCTTACAACCCCCACCAGGCAGTGTACCTGATCGTTGTAGTATAGTATAGTGACAAGTACCGGGGGATTGATCGTTCAGCTTAGGAATAGTGTCGCTAGGATTAGAAAGCCTAATTTACTAGTTCTAAAGGTGAGAGATGATTCTTTTTATATTTTTATATTTTTATGAAAGCAATTAAAATCTCGGGTTTTGAAGGAGTGGGCGGAATTAGTTGCTATTCAACTAACCCAAAGCTAAGATGCAATCAAAATAAAATAATAAAAATGAAAACAAACTAATTATACTAAGGTTGTGAGCAGTAATTGGAGAAAATGTGTTTACTTAGACTTCATTACTCCCTAGATATCTTTTACATGTTAATTACTTGTTATAATTGCATGGATGACGGATCGTATTCCTTAATACCATTTATGGGGTGGCATACATAACTCCCCAATTCTATGAGCTCTTATCTCCTCCCACACCATGACCCAGCACAACTATAGGGATTGTAAACAGTGGCTCATGCATTAAATACAACCAATAAAGACCTAGTACGCCTCGGTTCATGTTTCTTAAGACGTTCAAGCATGTTACCATTTGGAGATCTGCCAGTTTTCTTAAGCCTAACATATAAAATCATTCATCCAAGAACAAGAATAAACAAGTAATCAACACATAATCAATATCTAGGTTTCATTAGATCTAAGCAAACACAAGAGAGATCTAGCCTAGCATAATTGAATTGAGACAAGAACAAGATATAGACAACCAACACATAGACATATTGATTGAATTAGAAGAATACTTATCTCAATTACAATGCAAGGTATCAAGGGTTTGGAACCCTTGAAAAACCTGTAAAAGTTCACCCAAATTCGTCTTTAGGGTTTCTCCAAAACTTCCTTTTTTTAATGAAAAAACTAGAAAACTATATATAGGAAAACTGGTCTGACGGCGTCAAGACAAGCATGTGACGCCGTCACCTCGCCGCCAAATACTTCCTCGGACGGCCTTGATCTCCTTATGACGGCCTGTGTGACGCCGTCACCACCTACGGTATTTTATTCTTGGGACTTTTGACGCCGTCAGGATGGCTTTTGACGCCGTCACCACCTACGGTATTTTATTCTTGCTATCTGACGCCGTCAGGTGTAACTCTTGACGCCGTCACCTAGTGCTTCCAGCATGGAAAATTGATACTTTGCCGTTTTCTTCACTTTTATGCTCCAAAAACGTCCAAAATGGCTTCTTTTCCAGAATTCACTCTCCAAGTACCTAAAATCACAAAAGGAACGATTTTAGGGCAATATTTGATCAAATAAAGTCGGATTGGGGCTTAAATGACCCCCTAAAAACGGATCATTTTTCGCCTCATCATATACCCTTACACTTGAGATTTGCTTGTCCTCAAGCAAATGAGCTTTTATTCTACTCAAAAGACAAGTTAGGGGTCATTTAACACTAATATAAAAGTAATTACAACAAATAATCGTTCCACTAAAGACCAATAGACAAGCACGGAGGTTATACACAAGCACCTCACAAATAGTGTTTAGACACTCACATCTCTCGGGTGTAATAAAGTAATATAACATTATGGAAATGGAAGATATCTCTCACTACCTGTCATAGCAAAATAGATTACCATAGGCTTGGGAAAGGATCAAACCTCCACCACATGGCGTAAGCACCTAGGATAAACTATCAAAGAGGTCTTTTAAAGGGTTGTAACGTTAGGTATAGGGATATGAATTACACGGTTTTGTTGGATAAAGGAAGTTTTACTGGTGGCGGGTTAACAATCTTGGTTAATTACATGTACAATATGGCGTTGCTAAGCCAAGACTAGACTCGACTTAAGTTAATAAATGAAAAATAACAAAAACATAAAATAAACATAGAATGAAACGGGATGGTAGTCCGTATGTTTTTTTTTTCTTTTTCTTTTTCTATTATTTTTTTTCTTTTCTTTTTTCTTGATTTTTTCGAATTTTTTTTTTTTTTTTTTTTTTTTTTTTTTTTTTTTTTTGCATACACTCTTACCCTACCATCCGAAATAATACATCATAGGGGATGAGAATTCCCCTTACACTTGAATCTTTACATACTTTACATTAAACTAAACTAATGACTCGAATTAAGAAAATCAAAACACTTGGAGCACTTTTAAGATTAACGTACATATGGGGGTAATAAATGATGTTCTTCCCCATTACTCCATAAAATAAGTACTTACCCATGAGTCCCAATCGTCCCAAAACAATATGTACAAGGATATGACTCGACTTAGCAACCATGTAATCAATTAGAAAGTTAACTTAGGGTTTAACAAATAACAATAATGCACTAAAAATGAGCGCATACACGGAAGGCTAAGGCGATTTGGTTGTACATTTAAGTGGGGTGTAAAAAATTCTTCCTTTAAGTAAAATGCTTAAAGTTAGAAACGAAAAGATAGGCTCGGAGGGGTGTACTAGGGGTTTCGTGTACTAAAAATGAGTACAACGCTAAGGGTGTGGGAAAAATTAGTTGACTTAACTAGCCAAGTAATATGACTTAAATGGTCAAGTAATTATGATACGGGTTTAACACAAGGGTGATCCTAATGCCTCTTATCATGTAGTAAATCCTACTACACGGATGTAGTCTCACTAGCGGTCTCGGGATGCATCACTAACGCAAGTTCTAGAATCTAAATGCTACCGGTACACTCATAAGCACTAATAATGAATGCTTTTCCTATCAAATCTAAAGGTGAACCTCACATTTTTGGGTGGAAAATTTTTCTGAATATACGGTCATGTGCTAGTCATACAATCTCCTATCCATGAGACGCTTGCTATGGCTAAAGTTTCACTCCTAAATGTTGTAAAAAATTTTAAATTTGGCGCTAAAATTACACTAACAAGTATTTCTCGTAGTTTTATTACACATCTACCATTAAACAAAACAAACTCAAGCGAAAGTGCATATGTAAGGTATCATCTTTTTACCCTCCCCTTACACTTAAGATGAACATTGTCCCCAATGTTCAAGTAAAGAATGTAAAAGTGAAAAAATAAAGAGAATGAAATCAAATACTCCCCTGATTCGCTCGGTATGGATTTTAAGTGGCCAGGTTAAATCTTCTTCCAAGAAAACGAACAATCAAAGCTTCCCTTCCAGAATATAAATCATCTCCTTGTCGAACATAACCTGTGAAACCTGACAAAATAGACAAGACAACCTCGCGTAAAATCGGCGGCATCCTATATAAGTTCCTAAATCCTAGAAAACAAAGTAAGATATAATGCTTGTGGAATGAAGTTTGCAGATTTCCTGGAGATTATAAAACTTAATAATTCACAAAAACCATAAGACTCCGTTAGAAAAACAAAACCGGTAAAATTTCCAGATTTTTAACTCCTGACGCCGTCAAGAGTAAACTCTGACGCCGTCAGAATGGACCTGCAGAAATTTTTATGTTAAGTTTCCGGAAAATTTCTGGAAAAACTTGGTCCTACTTCCTGGAAAATCCTGCAAAACTTCATTATGACTCAATACAAGCATTTGACTCTAACAAATACGAATATACATGTTCATTTAATATTGTGGAGAATCATGATCGGTTTGTTTCTTAAAAACATATTTGGGGTTTCCCCTTACACTTATCTTTTGCAAAAATACTTTTAGGTTGGAGTTAAGACTAGGCTAAACAACATAGTAAAGTATTTCCACGTTTTAGTTGAGAAGCATGATCAACCAACAATAAAAACAAAGCATGCATACGGAAGCAAATAACAATCAAACAAATAAAATCACACAAAACATGGGTTGCCTCCCAAGAAGCGCTTTTCTTTATTTACGAGTCTTGTAGCTAGACTCAAAGTCATGGGTTACTACGTTATCTCATCATCAAACATCACATCCTCCTCATTAATCATTTCATTGTTATTTTCTTGGTAATGTTTTACACGTTGTATGTTAACCGTGAATTCCCTACCTTCATCATCAATTAACACTACCGCTCCAAATTTAGAAGAATTCTTTACTGTGAACGGCCCATACCATATAGACTTAAGTTTTCCCGGAAATAATCTCAACCGAGAATTGTATAATAGGACCTTGTCTCCTTCTGAAAATTCTTTGGGTTTCTTAATTCTTTGATCATGCCATCTTTTAGCTCTCTCTTTATATGTGATGGAGGATTCGTAGGCTTCTAGTCTAAGCTCATCAAGCTCGTGTAATTGCAAAAACCTATTGTTCCCAGCAGCTGTGTAATCTAAGTTGCATGCCTTAAGCGCCCAATAAGCCTTGTGTTCTAACTCTACCGGTAAGTGACATGCCTTACTATACACCATGCAGAATGGGGTTGTTCCAATAGGTGTTTTGTAAGCAGTTCGGAATGCCCATAAGGCTTCGTCGAGTTTGAATGACCAGTCCTTTCTGTTTTGACTAACCGTTTTTTCAAGTATTCTCTTAATAGCTCTATTGGTGTTTTCGACTTGGCCATTGGTTTGTGGATGATAGGCGGTTGAGAATCGATGGGGTACTCTATACCTCTTCATGACCTTTTCCATTTGTGCATTGCAAAAATGTGTCCCCCTATCACTGATGAGAGCTTTCAGAATCCCGAATCTTGTGAAAAGCTTTTTCAGGAAATGAATGACTACTCTGGCATCATTGGTCCTAAGGGCTTGTGCCTCGACCCATTTTGAAACATAGTCAATGGCGACTAAGATGTACTCGTTCCCCCCCGAGGATGGAAAGGGTCCCATGAAGTCAATCCCCCAAACATCGAATACTTCACAGACTTGTATAAAGTTCTGGGGTGCTTCATCCCTATGTGATATATTTCTGGCTTGTTGACATGCATCGCATGCTTGCACCATTTCTTTTACATCACGGAAAATTGTGGGCCAATAGAATCCCGCATCGAGAATCTTTCGGGCGGTAACGTTTATCCCATGATGCCCGCCAGAGGGACCAGAGTGACATTCCCTCATAATCTTAACTGCCTCATTTTCCGAAACACAACGCCTTATAATGTGGTCAGGACACCTTCGGAATAAAAAGGGTTCATCCCAGAAGTAATATTTTAGTTGGGAAAAGAACCTCTTCCTCTCGTACTTAGTCAGGTGTTCTGGAACAAGCCTACATCTACTTGCGAAGTAATTAGCAAAGTTGGCGTACCATGGTTCCGAATCCATCATTGACATTAGTTGTTCGTCAGGAAATGAATCCCTAATCTCACTTCTATCGTGCTTATCCAAGGGGTTTTCAAGACGAGATAGATGATCTGCGGCTAGATTCTCTGCCCCCTCTTATTGCGAATCTCAACATCGAATTCTTGTAACAACAAGATCCACCGAATTAGTCGTGGCTTGGTATCCTGCTTCGCAAACAGATATCGAAGAGCTGAGTGATCAGTGAAGACGACTGTCTTTGAAAGGACAAGATATTGTCGGAATTTGTCGAATGCAAATACTACGGCTAATAATTCTTTTTCGGTGGTGGAGTAATTCTCTTGAGCGGGATTCATGGTTTTGCTAGCGTAGTAAATAGGTTGGAAAAGCTTGTCACGTCGTTGACCTAATACAGCCCCGACAGCGAAGTCGCTAGCGTCACACATGATTTCGAATGGTAACTCCCAGTTGGGTGTGATCATGATTGGAGCTTGAGTGAGTTCCCTTTTTAAGAGATCGAAAGCATCTTTGCATTCTTGGGAAAAATCGAATGGAGCATCCTTCACAAGCAATTGAGTCATTGGCCGGGCAATTTTGGAGAAGTCTTTTATGAATCTCCGATAAAATCCGGCGTGCCCCAAAAAGCTGCGTATTGCCTTAACAGTCGTGGGATATGGTAGCTTAGATATAGCTTCAACTTTAGCTTGGTCCACCTCTATTCCGTTCCCTGAGATCTTATGCCCTAACACTATCCCTTCCTTTACCATGAAATGACACTTTTCCCAGTTTAACACCAAGTTGGTTTCCTCACAACGTTTAAGCATCTTTTCTAAATTAGCAAGACAGCGGTCGAAGGAGTTTCCGAAGACTGAAAAGTCATCCATGAACACTTCCATGCTGTCTTCCATGAGTTCGTGAAAGATTGCGGTCATGCAACGTTGGAAAGTGGCGGGAGCATTACATAGCCCAAAAGGCATTCTTTTGTAAGCGAACGTTCCATAGGGGCAAGTAAAAGTGGTCTTTTCTTGGTCCTCGGGTGCTATGGGGATTTGAAAATATCCAGAGAATCCATCCGAGAAGCAATAGTACTCGTGTCTAGATAATCTTTCTAACATCTGATCAATGAATGGTAAGGGAAAGTGATCTTTTCTCGTGGCATCATTGAGCTTTCGATAGTCGATGCACACCCGCCATCCGGTGACAGTTCTCTGGGGCACCATCTCACCCTTGTCATTCTTTACTACAGTCATTCCACCCTTTTTAGGTACAACCTTCACAGGACTGATCCATGGGCTATCCGAGATCGGGTAAATCAGTCCTGCATCCAAAAGTTTGATAATTTCTTTCTTTACTACTTCCTTAATGTTAGGGTTCACTCGCCTCTGGGGTTGCACAGTAGGTTTATAATCTTCCTCCATAAGAATTTTATGTGTGCAAAAAGTTGAGTCAATCCCCTTAATGTCGGCCACACTCCATGCGAGTACCCCCTTGTATTTTTTTAGGACCTCTAAGAGTTTAACTTTTTGTTCTTTTTCCAAGGAAGAGTTTATGATTACCGGGAGTTGGTCCTCCCCTTGCAGGAATGCATACTCCAAATGGTTAGGAAGCTCTTTGAGATCAACGTTAGGAGGTTCGATAATAGAAGGTTTGAGCTTGTTTTCGGGCTTTCGGAGCTCGAGATGCTCCGTTGCCTCTTGTCTGGGGTAGAAGGAGACTGCATTAACATCCTCCGTCTTTTCCATCTCTAGCAAAGGCAGAAAACTCTCGTCCCGTAGCCAACCTTCGTCGATTTGTTCATCGACGCAACTATCAATGACATCTGTGAGTTCATCTACTTCCCCGATAAAATAGAGCCGATTGGCTGCTTCGAGGGAGAGGTCCATAGAATCCTTAATGTCGAAGGTTGTGCTGTCGTCTCCCACTCGTAAGGTCAATTTGCCATCGTAGACATCGATGACTGCACGAGCGGTAGCAAGAAATGGTCTACCTAAGATGATGGGTACCAAGTCATCCTCTTCCATATCCAGGATTACGAAGTCGACCGGGAATTTGAATTTCCCAACTTTGACTAGCACATTCTCGCAGATCCCTACGGGGTACTTGACTGATCTATCGGCTAGTTGGATGTTCATACGGGTAGACTTCAATCCACAATATCCTAGTTTACGGAACATAGAGTGAGGCATGAGATTGATACTCGCTCCCAAATCGGCAAGAGCATTCTTGATTGATAGAGGTCCTATGGAGCAAGGCAAAGTGAAGCTGCCCGGGTCGTCCACCTTCTTTGGTAGCCCTCGATGGGTTACCACTGAGCATTCTTCCCCCAGGGTTACAAGACCCTCGAGCTTCTTCCTGTTAGCGAGCAGCTTTTTGAAGTATGTGCTATACTTTGGCATGTGATAGCAAGCATCAAGGAGAGGTATGGTGACAACCGAGTCTTTTAGGTATGACAAGAACCTCTTGTTATCATTCTCAGTTTTCTGGTTCCTTAACCGGGATGTGTATGGAATTTTTACAGGTGGGTTAGGAAGGGCTGATGGGGAAGGGGTTGTCACGGGCGGTTGGTCTGGGGTGATAATGCCGACATCCACCTCTTCCTCCCCTGGTTTGTCTGGATCGAGGGTGATGGGGGACGAGTCTGGGTAAGGAGGGTCTTTGGTTGTCGTTCCAGCTCGTGTGGTTATCGCGAGCATGGGGTCTTTTTTTCTTACTAATGGTGTTTGGAGATTATCTAGGGCCGAGTTAAGCTTTTTGAAGAATTCTCCAATACCCTCCTGCTGCTCGTCGAAAGCTCATTAAGCCCTTTCATTTGCAGGTCTTTTTCTTGAGTGAAGTGACCAAGGTCATCTTCGAAATCGCTCCTGATTTTGAATTCAGGGCCTTCCTCCCCTTCTCTTTTCTTTACCAGATTTCCCCAAAGGGTGTAATCGTCATTTTGGTAAAAAGGTAAGAGGGAGGGATCAACATAAATGTCTCCTCCTGACAAGCATGCATGTTCAGTTGTGGCTGCTCCTCCGCATTCTTCCACCTCATGCGGGCCCCCACAGTAATCGCAGATCAGGTAAGGATTCGACAGTTGTTTAGGTGACTGCGATCCAGCTATGTATTCCACTCTTTTGTGAATTTTGCTTAACCGATCCGAGGTGATCTCAGAAATGCTGACAGTCGACTCAGGTTCATCCCAAGTGTCATCCTGGTCTTGAGCATATTCTTCAATCCTATCCCATCCTTCCTCGGCACTAAGATTGGCCAATCTTCCTTTCCTAGATTGGTTAATTCCGTTCCGGTCATTAGAGGAGATATTTTCGTAGAAGATTTGGATTAAGAGCCAAGGCTCAATGCCATGATGGGGAACTTGTCTTATTAAATCCTTGAATCTAGTCCACGATTTATGGAAGGGTTCATCCCTCCCCTTCCGGAAACGAAGGATCCTATCTCTAAACGCTGAGGTTTTTCCAGGTGGAAAGAACTTCTCATAGAACTTGGATATGAGTTGCTCCCATGTGAAAATAGATTCGGAATGGAGTTTGTCATACCATTCTTGGGCTTTTTCGTATAAGGTGAAAGGAAAGAATCGCAATCGGGATGTGTTTCTAGTAGCCCCATCCGTATGGATGGTGTCCACTATTTTCAGGAAATCCTTGATGTGTTGGATTGGATTTTCCTCATCAAGTCCGTGGAACTTACACACACTTTTGACAAGCCAAACATCGTTTGCATGCAAGACCTCGTTGGTGTGTTCGTTTGGGTAAACAATGGCATTTGAAAAACCACGAGGAGTTGGGGAAGAGTAGTCTTTGAGACGCTTAGGAGGAGGTATTATAGGGGTACTTATCTCGCTGTGGGAGCTAGGGGTTGTGATGTGATTCTCTGAATTTTCCTCAGAAAGAGGTGCATCAAAGATGATAGCAATGCTGGATGGTTCGGGAGTTGAGTGAGTTCGTCTTAACCTACACATTTCTCTTTCGGGTTCTGCGTAAGGCAAGACAAGGTCTCTAGTGGTACTACGACTCCTAGTGATCCTAAGGTTGGAGAATTCGTTGGTTGCCATGATGGCGGACGGTGAAGAGTTACGAACAAAGGCACGACGAAATAAGATAGACTAAAGAAAACCTAAAAATAAAAATAAAATCTTACTAGAAAGGAATCTAGCAAGTAGACCTAATAAAAAGAAATCCTAACCTAGACAATAACTATTCCCCGGGCTGCGGCGCCAAAAACTTGATGCGTGGGAATCGCACCTTGCTTTACCTCTCAAGGGATCTCGAGAAGCTTACAACCCCCACCAGGCAGTGTACCTGATCGTTGTAGTATAGTATAGTGACAAGTATCGGGGGATTGATCGTTCAGCTTAGGAATAGTATCGCTAGGATTAGAAAGCCTAATTTACTAGTTCTAAAGGTGAGAGATGATTCTTTTTATATTTTTATATTTTTATGAAAGCAATTAAAATCTCGGGTTTTGAAGGAGTGGGCGGAATTAGTTGCTATTCAACTAACCCAAAGCTAAGATGCAATCAAAATAAAATAATAAAAATGAAAACAAACTAATTATACTAAGGTTGTGAGCAGTAATTGGAGAAAATGTGTTTACTTAGACTTCATTACTCCCTAGATATCTTTTACATGTTAATTACTTGTTATAATTGCATGGATGACGGATCGTATTCCTTAATACCATTCATGGGGTGGCATACATAACTCCCCAATTCTATGAGCTCTTATCTCCTCCTACACCATGACCCAGCACAACTATAGGGATTGTAAACAGTGGCTCATGCATTAAATACAACCAATAAAGACCTAGTACGCCTCGGTTCATGTTTCTTAAGACGTTCAAGCATGTTACCATTTGGAGATCTGCCAGTTTTCTTAAGCCTAACATATAAAATCATTCATCCAAGAACAAGAATAAACAAGTAATCAACACATAATCAATATCTAGGTTTCATTAGATCTAAGCAAACACAAGAGAGATCTAGCCTAGCATAATTGAATTGAGACAAGAACAAGATATAGACAACCAACACATAGACATATTGATTGAATTAGAATAATACTTATCTCAATTACAATGCAAGGTATCAAGGGTTTGGAACCCTTGAAAAACCTGTAAAAGTTCACCCAAATTCGTCTTTAGGGTTTCTCCAAAACTTCCTTTTTTTAATGAAAAAACTAGAAAACTATATATAGGAAAACTGGTCTGACGGCGTCAAGACAAGCATGTGACGCCGTCACCTCGCCGCCAAATACTTCCTCGGACGGCCTTGATCTCCTTATGACGGCCTGTGTGACGCCGTCACCACCTACGGTATTTTATTCTTGGGACTTTTGACGCCGTCAGGATGGCTTTTGACGCCGTCACCACCTACGATATTTTATTCTTGCTATCTGACGCCGTCAGGTGTAACTCTTGACGCCGTCACCTAGTGCTTCCAGCATGGAAAATTGATACTTTGCCGTTTTCTTCACTTTTATGCTCCAAAAACGTCCAAAATGGCTTCTTTTCCAGAATTCACTCTCCAAGTACCTAAAATCACAAAAGGAACGATTTAGGGCAATATTTGATCAAATAAAGTCGGATTCAGGCTTAAATGACCCCCTAAAAACGGATCATTTTTCGCCTCATCATGTGTATTTTATGTGTGATTATTTGCTTGTGTGGATATATATGTTTGGTCCAATTGGGGGGGGGGGGGGGGGGAGCATCCAATTGGAGAGTAATACTCCTGCTCGTACGAAACTATGTGGATTGGATAATGTGATGATAATGCTGTGTAGTCCAATTGGGGGGGAGTATCCAATTGGAGAGTAATACTCCTACTCGTTACCGGTTTTTTTTGGGATTCAATTGGGAGGGTGCTTACCCTGTTGCTCGCGCATGCGACCTAATTGATGGCATATTGATGGGTACTACTTTGGATCGGTGGGCACGTTCCGCCCAATGGTTGCCTTATGAGTGTTGTTGCCTTAATGTGTGGATATTAACTTGCAAATGCACGTAGCAATATGATAACTATAATTTATTTGTCCAGCTATATTTTGTAATCACAGTAAATTCGGTTGCCTTGTGTGGTTGAGTCTTAAACCTATGAATCTCACCAACATTATGTTGAAGTTTTAAGCATCATTTTCAGGTGAGCTTTCTAAGGATAAGATAGAAGGATGTGGTTAGACGAGTCCTTAGTTGCATTGGAAGTGGTTTATCATCTATGTTTGGATTTATGTTTTGTTTTGGTTATTTTATCTTGGGGTATTGTTACAACACTTTGTGTTTGTACATTGCTCTATTTATGTGCATGTAATTGTTCTCTATGTAGACACCAGGTGTTGTGATGATATCCATGAAGTTACACCCGCGCGTTTCCGCAGTGGCGGGGTGTGACACTAAGTTATCTAGGCAACTTCTCGTTCATTAACAAGGTGGAAGAATGTTGTGTGTTTGTTCCTGAAACAAGAGTTTCAGCGTGGTTCTGGTTTGGTTTTCTTGTGTCTCGTTCAAAAGTTTCTGGATTTCTGGTTTTGCGATATAACGAGAGCAAGGTTTTAACAAGGCTCTTGATGCCAAATGTTGTCCTAAATGTGTGAGTCGAAATCTGATTTGCAAACAATATAAACAAGACAACTTTTATTTCGTCTAACCAATGTAATGTTACATAATCATAAGTACCTATACTAATCCAATCGGTGTAAGTAACCGATGTGTCTATTCGAATAGGTATGTTCCAAACGACATGACCCTTCGTTCATATCCGGAAAAAAAACTAACTTCCTATAACTACTTTAACTAACTTAACCGCTTGGCGGTTATTAACTTTCTAATGAACACGTTTGGTCCTTTACGTTTTCTGCACAAGCAATATCGAGATTATCTTTTTTTGGTTCACAACAAGTGTCCAAGTATTACTTTTAATAAGTGCATTATATTCATCATACATAACATTATACCAATGAGAGTAATTAAAGGTTTCACTATACGACTTAGCTAACAGAGAGATAGTTGACACATTTAAAGTTAGACGATTAAACCCGGCACGAAAAATAAGTGACAATAGGGTGAACATAAACCAGGTTTGGTTTGGATGAATTTAGGCTTGAGTGTTAGGAGGTGAGTCGTGGGACTCTGTAACCGGTTAGGCCATTAGAGTGGTGTGTTGTGTAGTGGAAAGTTGTTTAGCTGATTGGGCCATTGGAGTTGTCTATTGTGTGGTGGAATGTGGTCTGTTGGATCGGTTCAGAAGGCAGTTGGGTTGAAGTTGGGTGATGGGCTAGAGTAACAGGAATATTATCACTAAGTGGTGTCATTAGAACAATGGGCCATAAAGTAGGCTCATTAGGTAAATTGGCAAGGTTGTGCAAATGATTCAATTAACTAAATTCAGAGACGTGTCAAATGTATAGGAAGGAGGCGAGGTGTCTGTCTTAGAACCATAAGGAAATACAATCTCATCAAATGTAACATGGCGGGAAAGAATGATTTTGTTGGTATCCAAATCATGACATCTATAAACAAGATGGTCGGATGGGTAACCTAAAAACATGGACCACATGCAAGTTCGTTATTAGCATACAAATGTGGGTAACACAAGCAACCAAAGACATGTAAGAGCGGGTTTGGACCAAACAACTGAGTGTGAGGGACATCATTGTTAATGGCACTAGTGGGTAAATTATTTAAAAGATGGATGGCCATATTAAGTGCTTCGACCCAAAAGTGAGGAAGGAGGTGTGTTTGAAGCAGTAAGGTCCAAATTTTATCATTAATCATGCATATCATACGTTTAGACTTACCATTTTTTTTTGGGAACATTTTAGGGCATGAAAACTGTAATTGAAAGCCTTTAGTAGTTAACAATTTTTGAAGGTCATGGTTGTCAAATTCACCACTATAATCACATTGAAAAGACTTAATTTCACATTTAAATGGAGTATTAACAAAATTATGGAACAAAATAAACTTAGACAAAACATCCAACTTATTAAGTAACGAATAAGCATACACATAATGAATGGTAGAGTGTATAAGTGAAATGACCTAATTTCACATTTAAATCAAGTATTAAAAAAATTACGCAACAAAATAAACTTAGACAAAACATCCAATTTAGTAAGCAACGGATAAACCCACACATAATCAATGGTAGCGTGTATAAGAAACAAATTACCAAAATAAACCTATTTCATACTCAATTTACCAAATCGACCTATTTCATTACGTTTACCGAAATGAACCATAGGGCCCTTGTCAGGATGTCATTGCATGGTTGAATCTGATGGTTAAAGTGGTTGGTCCCACGAAACCTGAACTGTCTATTGGTATATGAAGACATCTTGGTCGTCCAATATTAGTCTAGTACTACATGGTAGAGACACGTGTAATGAAGACTTTTATGTCCACTTGATATCCACTTAAAAAGTTAATCGTCGCCTAGAGAGGTTTGTATTCGCCTATGTATTAATTGATCGCCTACCAAATGTAAAGCGTAAACTTTTATATTGCCTAGCAGTCGCCCAACTAATCGCCTACTTTTCAATCATCAACTCGCCCAGCTTGCTCGCCCAGCATTTAACCCACTCGCCCAGCACTCCAGCCTTGCTCGCCCAACGTTTAACCCACTCGCCCAGCCCTCGCTCAGCTTCAAGACTCGCCCAACACTTCGCCCAGCTCTCGTCCCAGCTCAAGACTTGCCCAACACTCGCCCATCACTCGTTGTCATACACGTGCATGGTTAAAAAGTAATCTACTAATCAATCTAACGGATAATATTTAAAAGTTCATTTTAGAAAAATGCATGTGCGATGTTCAATTTCGTAAAGTACTAGTAGACAAAACATCCAACTTATTAAGTAACGGATAAGCCCACGCATACTAAATGGTAGAGTGTATAAGTGAAATGACTAATTTCACATTTAAATCAAGTATTAAAAAAATTACGCAACAAAATTAACTTAGACAAAACATCCAACTTAGTAAGCAACGGATAAACCCACACATAATGAATGGTAGCGTGTATAAGTGCAGAAATTCAGTATGGTTTCTATTCACTACACAAGGTTGTCCTGAGTTTTGCAGTCCCCTAACCATAGCCAAAATAAATCAAGGAGTGTATTTCCTAAATTACTTGAATTAAGAGATCAATATTACACATTCTAAGGAACTTTATTTAAGAGATTAAAATGTCATCGAAAAGGAAAATCAATGATCAAAACTACAGATTCTGCCGTGATCCAAACTCAGTTGGTACCAAAGGTAAAATAAACCACTAAAGAAAGAACATATGTAACAAAATCCACTTGGCTTTCTCAATTCAGCTTACAGAGACTACGTCCAAACCTGTCCAGCACCGAGCCACAAGACTAGCCTTGTCTTAAATAACGGCGATTCTTACACTACAAAAAAACATACAAAATATTACGTTATAAATCAGTTGTGCACCAACAGATACATAGTATAGTAAGTGAAAAGCGTAGGGTTATATTAGCAAGCCAAATGCATATATTAAGAACATATATTCTAATGGAAAGGGTTAGACATGTTGACCGTCACCCAAAGTTCATGTGTTTCAAATGCTTAAAAACTCCTAAAGAAAAGATAATAAACAATTTTGTAATAATAAATTTATGCATACATTGCAAATCAAACTTTTGTATATTATAGTAGTGCCTTAGAGGCTGCATGTGTCAATCGAATGGTTATTAAAACAAATAAACTTACTGCACGTCTGCACTGCCTATGCTTTCTATATAATAAATAACAAGATTTTCAAAAAATAAAACCCAGAAAATTTTGTCAATGTATGTAAGCTATGTCATTCAAAAGAAAAATTGTGGGAAGTTTGAGTTCTTAGAATATACAGGTATGTAAACAGACATGAGGACATACCTTTCTGCATCTAACACACCATATACCATCCTCCTTTAAAAGAACAGTACTATTTGGGCTCTGGCACCAATAGCCACGGCAGATGACATACTCATCTGTAAATACAAACTTATCAGCAAATATGCAATGGAGGGAATGAAATAAATGGAGATGAAATCATTTAAGAGTTTTGGAAACTTACCGGCGTATCGCTTCAGAACCTCTTCAAGGTTTTTGGGTACAAATCTTCCATTGACTTCCAATTTTTGATAGCTATCAAGTGACCCAGTTGTACCCAATTCTGCCTCCAAGAAGGCCATAACATGCTCTGGCTTCCTGTTCATGCTGTTCAAAGTAACCAGTGAGCATTTTAGCAACCAACAAATTCTAAAATAATGAAAAAGTAAAAACTAGCGGCACGACAACATAATAAAGGGAAAATAGATCTTTTTAGTATGGGTCTAAACGGCCTAGGTAAAGGTGGGCTGAACTCCAAAGCTTTGCCAATTGTTAAATAAAAATACATATGCCGCATTAAAATAATTGCCGTGCTAATTATGATTAACAAAAACAACATTTAGACACCAATAACCAAATTAGTCAAATGTAGACTAATTGTTTTTCTGATTTGAAAGTTGAAACGTTCCCCTTTCAGCTAGTTTGTTTGATGTGACCCATTTAAGATGAAACACAAACCAAATTGGTTCATTCAAAAGTGAATGGGTTAAAACTCCCACATCTAATTAAAGAAATGGATATGGTGGAAATAATCGTAAAGCAGGACATACGATTGGCAAAGGTCCTTAAAATTCACAACGACAGTCTTTTTAATTCCTTCATGACGAACCCGTGGTGGACTCGTAGCTCTTCTTTCAACACGACGAGCACGCTGAACAAAGCAAATAAATAACAAAAAAACAGTATTAACAAAATGAGCAGAAACTTTTTAAATTCAATTCATATCGTCATTTGGTAAATTTACTTGCACTTTCAAATATTATATACCTGTGGATAGTAATAAGCCATTTTAATTGATCAAGTATGAAGAATCTAACCTTTCCTGGTCAAGAAAAAAACAGAAAAAAAATTACACTATTAGAACTTCATGACACAGTTAAAGAAATTATCATCGTCCTTGGTTATAATTGAAACACTAATCACATGATAAAACAACCATTCTTGTCAACGTATGCTACCACATACATGTGACTAGTTAAGCGTGAAGGTAACTCAAATAACAGAAGAAAAAAAAATCCTCACTTGTTTGGTGTTAATAACCATTAAAAGCGCACATGATGCAATGATGCTCAAAGAACCCATAAGGCAACAAAACAATTAGGCAACGAGTCAACAACATGGAGACTACATTCAATCACCAAATTATATGTTACAAATTAATCCCTTTGTGGCCACAGAGGTTCACCTGCGCCGACTCCGGGCTATCCAAAAGGGTAGTCGCCGTGGGATTAGTCGACTCGCAATGTCGAGTCGGAAACCCATGTTAACAAAAAAAAAAAAAAAAAAAAAAAATCAATCTAAACTGATTTTTGTAATGTACAAAAGTACTGCTTATTCCAATCACATCTAATTAAACAAGCGAACACTGTGAAAACTGCTTGTTTACTTTTAAGATGATCATTTACTTTGGGATGCTTAGAAAATTAGAAGCATATTCTTATTTAGAATATACGACTTATATATAAAGTGTTTATATTAGTTAACAGCTGATCTGATGTTTTTTCAAATCAACTAGTCCATTACAACGTATTTAAACACTCAAAAGCTTAAATAACCCTAACGGAAAAAACGAACCCACGGTCGGCCAAACACAAACCATTCGTTAACATACAAAACGATGATAAACAAAACACAAAGTTTGATATCAAACCTGTTTCAGACTACAAACCCTCAAATATATTGTTTACATGCAAGTGCATTAATATTATCTGAACAGAATTAATGTGATTTAACTAACAAAAGGTGGAATAAACGCAGATGTTAAAGCAGTTGAAAATTAAGAAAGTGAATAGAGATTAACTAACCCTTAGAATCGTAATTTTTTTTTGACGATTGATTGATATTTAGGTTTGTATTGATATTTAGGTTTAATGTTATTGAGACTCGGTGTATATATAGTGGAGATTAAAGATAGAATAACCTGATACCTTGCCATGCAAGTCAAGGATTTAACGGACTTTTCTGATTATATTAAGGAAACAAATGTGTTACAAGTTTAGAAACATTTTTTTAGCGCAAATAATATGTTTACAACATTATTTTAATTATATGGGATAATTTCATCAATATTTATACAAAACTTTAAAATTACATCAATATCCTTGCAAAAATGATACCCCTTCGTCTCAAAATAATTGTTAGAGCATTAGGTGTAGTCAACAAGCCCCTCCCTTCATTCGGGTCCCACGTGTGCCACATCACTCAACACCTCTTCACAACAAAACCTCCCTCACCAAACAACAAACCTTAACTTCTTCATTAGGGCCTCACCACTTACACCTTTATTTTTTTTATTCATTCATTAAATAAAAAAAAATTCATTTCACTAATTATAAAAAATAATACAAGATACTAATTTTATTTCATCCAAATAAAAAACATGCGATACGAACTAAAAAAAACGATACTAAAATAAAAAAATAAAATAAACAAACAACAATATAAATACTGCACTAGTTTGACCAATTTCCCAAAAATAAAAATGAAGTACCGAATCACACAAGACTGTAGATTGACCATCACTCGAGTCACTTTTTATTTCACCCAAATGAAAAACATCCACCGTCATCGCCACCATCTCCGGCCACCATCCCACCATCACAAACCACTATAGTCTCTACTCTCACCACCATCCTCCACCAAACCCAAAACTAGTCAACCACACTAACCCCATCATTCATCACATCTTACAACATAACACCAACCCACATAGAACAACTCCTTTTCATCACATCACACACACACTTTTATTTATAAAAAAAAAAAAAAAAAAAAAAAAAAAAAAAAAACAGATTTATTAAAGATATGGAAGAAAGAAAAAAAAATGAAAGAAACCTGCCAACTTGTCAGATTTTTCCCTCGTCGTGGCCACGAACAACTACCCAACAACGAAGAACGGCGAGGCCTTCCTGGTGTAGCAGCGAGCTTCGGCTTGCCGTTGGCCACTCCACGTCAGACGGCGAGGGCTGACGAATAGACTACACCGAGTGCTCTTAGGAGACAAGAATTACAAAGTTTAATAAAAGTGGGGCCACTTTAGTTTTCAACCACCCAAAGAGAATATTCTCTTACTATATTATCTAGTTTTTATTTAAAAGGGGAAAATAAACAATTATTTTGAGACATCACAAAATAAAAATATGGACAATATTTTTGAGACGGAGAGAGTAATTACATTAATATCCTTTAAAAACTTTCAAATACACATATTTATCCAAGAGAAATTTACTCATTTGGCAGAGTACAAGGTGGTTACCCGTGGGCTAATAGAGACGTGTCGAGTATCTAACTATAAAGTACACTACTTGAATTTCTTAATAAGTGTTTTTGTGCTTATCTTCCCAACAAAAATATTATATGCTCGAGTTGGGAAAGCGAATACTTATATCGTATTTTTCAGTATGATTAGTTTGTTTTTTTCTTCTTGTACTCGTTTGAGTGTAGGATAGTGGTAACATCCCTAATTGTCTTCTGTACATCCAATTGAGATGTACGTGTCCAATCGCAAGTTGTATCATGAGCTCAAACTCTCATAACCAAAAACTGTAAGTCTTGTCCTAAATGAAACATAGCTTAATTTAAGTAAAAACCGACCAAACTTATTTAATCTTGCTAAAAATTTAGGTCCTAAAGCACTTGAAATATATAAGAGATCAAGATTAATTGCACATATACTCAAAGCACTTGATGCGTAATTTAAGCCTTATATGCTCAAAGCGGCTCAAAAATAAGAAACAAGAGATCAAGATGGCACATCCTAAAGAGCAGTATAATTGAGAAACCAAAAAGTTGTTGAAAAGGACCATCAAAGTTCAAAACTGCACATTCTTCCAAAGTAAAAGATACCATTAAAGAAAAATACATGTAACAAAATCTACTTGGCTTTCTCAGTTTCAGCTTACAGAGCCTATGTCCAAGCGACCAAGCCTTTCTAGCACGGACCATAAACCAGCCTCGATTTAAATAACGGTCTTCCCGCGCCAACACTGCAAAGAAAAAACATACAAATTATTATGTTAAGAATCAATTGTGCACCAACGGATACATCTAAAGTGGAAAGCAGTACCATTCCCAAAATGGGTCGATTTTTTGTGTTATATTAGCAAGACATATGGGTATAAACATATATTATTATAATGGAATCGGGTCTGACAGATTGACAGTCACAAATTGTACGTAGTATGTGTTTCATAATGCTTAAAAACGTACTAAATACTGTATACATAAAAGATGATAAACTATTTTGAAATAATATAATATAGCTATATGTAAACTTTTTTTCATGAACAGCCTTTGCCATTAGAATATTTTGGATGTCAAAGATACTTATATTATTAAAAGCTACAGGGCGATGTTACATATATCTATGTACATGTAAATGTGTGTTTTAAGACGGCCACAGAAGTGTACAGTTTTCACTCCACAGTGCACAATATGACAATGTAGCCGATTCATCACATGCCACTACTCACTAGACTACATCCAAGTGAAATTTATACATATTCTAGTATTGCCTTAGAATCCAAGTGTTAATCGAATAGGGATTAAATCAAATAAACTTACTGCACTACCAATGCTTTCTATATAAAGTAAATAATCAGTTCTTCAAAATATTAAACCATAGAATTTTATTATATGTAAAGCTATGTTGTTGATCAAAATAGATTTTGTGGCAAGTTTGTGTCTTGAGATTTGGCAGATCAGTTAATGTAATTCTGAAAGGGCTGATTAAAACTAAAAAGTAAACAGACATAATGACGTACCTTTTCGCATCTAACAAACAATTGATTATCCTCCTTTGAAAGAACAGTTTTTGGGTTCTTGCAATATTCGCAAATGACCTAGTTATCTGTAAATAATGACTTCTCAGCAAATGTTATTTGTAACGGAGATGAAATCATCCAAGATTTTTAAAAACTTACCGACGTATCGCTTCAGGATCCCTTCAATGGTTTTGGGTGCAAGTTTTCCGTTGACTACAAATCTTTGATGACCATCAAGTGACCCAGTTGAATTCAATTCTGCCAGCAAGTAGGACATAACATGCTCTGGCTGCCTGTGCATGCTGATTGACATAACAGTGAACATTTTAGCAACCAACAAATTTTGATATGACCAAAAACTTTCAAAACGCAACTCACGTGATGAATTGTGAAATTACTAATGTTAATAAATCTTTACTAAGTCAAAAATAAAACACAAAAACAGGCGCCCCGCAACAGACTCAAGGGAAAGACGGTTCAATAACCAATCGTCAAATATAGACTAATTGTTTTACGATTTGACACCTTCTTCTTTATGCTAGCTAGGTTGTTTAATTTGACGCCATTTTAGATAAAACACAACTTAAATTGGTTCATTCACAAGTGAATGGGTTATAACTCACATATTTAGCCAACGAAATGGACATGTGGATATAATTAAGAATGACATACCGTTCGCAAAGGTCCTTAAAATTCACAACAACACTCTTTTTTGTTCCTTCACGAAGAACCCGTGGTGGGCTCATAGCTCTTCTTTCAATTTCATGCTCACGTTGCGTACGGGAGAGTTGGGCCATACGCTGAGCATATTCCTATAAATAACCAAAAAAAATAAAAATAAATAAATAAATAAATAAAATAAAATATTACAGTAACATATTGAGCAGAGACTTTTTAAATTATATTTTCATCATTCTATAAATTTATTTGTACTATAAAATTTAATATACCTGTTGATAGTTGATTGTAGCCATTTTAATCAAGTATGTCGAATCCGCAATTCTAACCTTTCCTGGTCAACAAAATAACAGAATAAAAAAGATTAATAGAACTTCAACATGGTTATAGAAATTACAATAGTCCTTTGGCTATAATTCAAAACTCTAACCACATGAAAAAACAACCACTATTATTGACATATGCTTCCACACTAAAAGTGAGACTACATAACTAAGCTAATTGACATATATTTTTTTTTTGAAAGGCGACTTTCAATTTTTTGGTTTAGAGTCGCACCTACCACATTGGCAGGCCTTATCCACCACATACTCAGACTATGTTGTCTGAACCGGGTCCACGCTGGAGCAGTGGGGATTATAAACGGCTTCCGCCCGAAAACCGTACCACCTCCACACGAGTTTTACTCGTTGGAGAAACGGTCGGATGAAAACCGGGGCCGGCTTGGATTCGAACCTGCGCATCTTGGCACATCGGCTCTCCTCTACATTGCCTAATATCATTAGAGCTTGTGGTCCCCAAGTGAGAACTTCCCGGTCGGTCACCCAAACCGGTACTACTCTCACCCGGGCTCGCTTAACTGAATAAGCATAACCCAATGGACCACCACCCCATGATGCTAATTGACATATATAATAGAAGAATCCTTATATGCATGGTGTTAATAATCGATTAAAGCATATATGATGATCAAATAACTGAAAAAACCATTCAGGCAACAACATGGAAATTACCACTAGCGATCATCAAATAATACAAGCATCAAATAATGCACCGATATAAATAATACTTGAATCAGCCAAATTGGAAGTTTTATACAAGCATCTACCAACGATATAAATAATACTTGCTTTATAGTGTAGATTTTTGATAAAGCCAAAAATCTACACTAACGTTCAATTTGGCTGATTCAAGTATTATTTATATCGGTGCATTATCAAAACTTGAGTTATCAAAACACTCAAGTAAGCTTTTGAATCAGCCAAATTGAACGTTAGTGTAGATTTTTGGCTATATCAAAACACTCAACATTGCTTTATAGTTGTGTCAAAACGCATAAAGTAAATAAGCTATTTAGACCATATTCAAACAGATAAATAATAACGAAACACAAACAAATAGTTAAACAACTAACTTTCAACAGTAAGCCCAAATTATAGTTTAATGCCTTGATATTGACTGAACATATAGATTATAAATTAGCAATCAAAAGATTAAAAGTTAAACACCCTAAGTTCATTAAAGCAGAATGATTAACAAGAAAGTGAACTGAACGATAATTATACCTACGAGTCGTAAATTTGTGATAGTCGATTATTTGATTGGTAATGGTTTGTTTGTTCGGTTATTGTATTGCGACTGGTGTATTTATAGTGGAGATTAAATATAATACGCTTTATATCTTGGTGCGCAAGGCAAAGAGGGTTTCGATAAAATCAATTATTCTGCATGGACTTGTTTGTTTAATATTTCAGTTAAGGTAATGTTTGATAATGACTTAAAGAGTCTTAATTTATAAATAGGTAAATTTATTAAGTCATTAATTGGGTGTTTGTTTAGTGCTTAATTTAAGTGGATGATCTTCTAGAAAAAGCCATAAAAGTGAGAGTCTTCATATTAAGTCATCATTTTTATCTTACTTTTACATATTTACCCTCCCACTTCTTAACCTCTAATTCAACACTTATTTTAAATAAAAGGGTATAACAATAATTTTTCTAATTCAGACACTTTATTCAACACATAAAACAAACAACCATTTATTCGTTTACAAATAGACAACATATATCTAGACAGACGCTTTAATTTGACAGGACTTAATGTGAAAACCTTCTCACTTTATGATTTCATCAATCTTTTTCAACTAAGTTATAAACAAACAATTTTCACCTGAATTATTATTATTATTATTATTATTATTATTATTAATAATAAGACCATTTAAGTCAAATTCAAACACCATCTAACTTTAACTATAATTATTACTTGGCGTACGTCCATTTTGTATTTCTAAAACTAACATGTATAAGGAGGGGTGGACCTACGGGTTTCTCGAGGGTTCACGGGAACCCATATATTTATTCGCATAGTGTAAATTTTGTCAAAAATCATTAATTTTTCCAAAATGAACTTGGTAGCTTCGTCATTTTTTATATATTTTTTATGTGCACTTGGTGACTATAACGCCATGTAGTATAGGATCATACGAATAGCTAAGAACAACTGGATCGAAAGTTCCAGCGAGAAATTCGATAAAAGCACGCATGGTGTTAATAATCGATTAAAGCTTAATTGCTTAAATGATTCTCAAAGAACCCACAAAAAACCGTTTAGGCAACGACATGGAAACCACTTGCAATAAATAGTGTACTGATATAAATAATACTTGAAACAGCCAAATTGGAAGTTTTATACAAGTATCTACCAGCGATAAACTCCCAAAACATCATATATAGGCACAAGTTCAATTAATCTGCTTTCTGCAATATACAGTTTGAATTATATAAAAAAAACTGCTTATTCCAATCACAAATAATCTGATAAGCAATCCAAATAATAAGAAATCCGCTTATTTGGAGTCTCAAATAGCAAGCAACAAAACCCAGCTGTTACAAATTAACTCAGAATTTCAAACATCAAATAGTTTATGAAAAGGATTGCTTACCGTGTCCTTTTAACGCATTAGAAACACTTGATTGTTTAAATACCTACTTATCAGGGTCGGCCCTGAGTTTTGGATGCCCTGGCCGGCGAGACAAAAAAAAGGTCCCTAGGTGTGAAAAACACAACATACTATCTTTGATCTACCCCGCAACAAAATCCGCATACCAAAAATATAAATTGTCATTTCGAACTGTTTTTCATAAATGTTCAAAACAAATAGTTTTCTTTAGATAACTAATACTGTTTTTAGATAACAAAAAGCAAAAAAAAGTTACATTCATTCGAGAGTGTAAATTATAAAAAACTAAGTAAAGTATAAATCAGGACAAAAGATAATAAAACATATAGAACTTGTGGATTTTAACATGACCTTAGTATAGAAGTCCACTTCTCTACCATTTTTGCTAGTGATTTTCTTTAATAAAAATATATTTCTAAGTAATGAGTCATTTTAGGATTACAATATTTAGTTCTTATTCACAGCACAACTTTTGTAAACTAGTATATTATATGGGAGGTGATTTGCACACTCCCAAGATTGATTGACACACTTAAATTTTAAATGTATTGATATTTATATCCTTACAGTGTGAAATGAATAAAAATGATGTGAGGACATATATGTCAAAACACTCAAAATTTGAGTGTGCCAATCAATCTTGAGAGTATGCAAATCACCTCCCATATAATATATTATATGGTAAATGTTCAAAGAAAAATAGTAAAGTAATACCCAGTAGCAATGTAATAAAATAATTATTTATTTACAATTAATGTCCAAAATTCCAAATCTATGTCAAAAGTAAGAAAATTATTGCAAGAAAAGTGATGAAACTTAATATGGTAAAAAGTTATAAGGGAAAAATAAAAACATAATCAAATTAATACGTAGTATTTCATTCCCTATGTATATAAGAGCACCCTGTCTAGGCACACCGTTGCCTCTCGCCGATCCCACGTGGAGGCTCAACGGTGAACCGAAGCTCGCTGCTACACCGTTAAGGGCTCGCCGTTCGTCTTCGTTGGGTTTTTCTTCGTAGCCACGGCGAGATATCTTGCTGACAAAAGTGCATAGGACGTTGGGTTTGCAGGAAATTACAACGGATATATTACCGTTGTAATACAAACGGTTGTGTTTGTTTTATTTTTTTTCCCTTCACTCTTTTTATACACATAAACACTATAAATAATAAACCCATTTTCACTTCTCTTCACTACATTTCAACAAACTAAACTAAAAATTTCTATACCTCTTCTCCAAATTAAAACAAAAATGTCTCAAAACCCAAACGAAGGGGGCTATTTCACGAACCTCCTAATGTCAAACCAACATCAATACGGGGGAGCCTCAAACTCTTCTACTCCCTCGTCTCAAAGTCCAAACCCTTCACCGCCATACGGTTCGCAACCATTTAATCCGAATGAAATTTACCGTAACCAACAATATGCGTTTCAACAAGGATTCGCAAATCAACAACAATTCAATCCGTCACCACAATTTTATAACCCGAATCAACCACCCACGTTTCTTCCATCACAACAATCTCAACAAACGTTTAAAGTACCTAAGGCACGATCACCGGCCAAAGGTAGAGGAAAAAAAACCAAAGCCCAAAGAGGAAAAAGCGTCGTAAATTTGGACGCGGACGATGACGATGACTTGAAAAAAGCTGGTCATACGCGTGCTCGAAAGTTGTGGTCCAAAGAAGAAGAAAAGATTATTGCGGAAGCGTGGATATAAATTTCCCAAGACCAAGAGATGGGAAATGACAAAGAGAATGACTTCTTTTGGAACGAAATTCATGCAATTTTCAACGAGCGGACTATTGAAGACTCTCGAACCAAAAACATGCTATCCGGTAAATGGTCGAGGCTCAATGGCGACTGCCAAAAATTCCACGCAATTTATAGATATTTAGAGCGTCGCAGTGGTGAAAATGAGCATGATCATATCGAGAATGCCAAAACGAGCTTCGCAGAACGCTTTTGACAGAGTGGTTTCACTTTGGTTCACGTTTGGGAGATCCTGAAACGCTACCCGAAATGGGATGCTGAAGAATCTCTAGACATTACATGTCTTGAGGATATATTTGGGCCGGACAAACGACCTCATCCCTAAAGAAACAACAAACGAGCCGGAAAGAAACAAAAGTCGACGAAAACGTCGAGTGCGGCTAGCTCCGGTGGGAGTCAAACGAGTACTTTTTTAGGACAATTATCCGAAAAGTATACGCAAGCAAAAGACACTCAAACTGCTTGTTACGAGGCGCGGAGGAAGAGGGAGGAAAAGGCGTTCGAGAAAGAAGCAGCGGCGTTGAAGTGGCAGGATATGCAGATGCTAATGCTCGATCCAAGCACGGTTACTGACCCGGTTAGAGCCGAAATAATTTACAAGAGACAAGCAAGAATAACTTAGAAATACCAAAGTCTCGACCGCGAAGATGACGCATAAATTGTTTAATTTTCATATTAGTATCGTAAGTTTTTTTTCTTCGTATTGTATGCGTTTTTTTTTTTTTTTTTTTTTTTTTTTTTTTTTTTTTTTGTATCTTATTTTTTTTCCGTATTGTATGCGTTTTTTTCTTTTCGTATCGTATTTTTTTCCGTATTGTAACTTTTTGATTTAATGAAATAAAATTAGTATGTTGTGTTATTTTTAAGTAATTGTGGAATGAATTTAATTAATTTAATAAAATGAATAAAAAATAAATGTGTAAGATGTGGGGCTCTAATGAAGAAGTTGAGGTTTGTTGTTTGGTGGGAGGGGTTTGTTGTGAAGAGGTGTTGGGTGATGTGGCACACGTGGGACCCGAATGAGGAGATGAAGCTTGTTGTCTGCACCTTGTGCTCTAACGACAAATGAGTACTACTCTTTATATCACATTGACCAATCACAAGTAAATTAAATGCTAGTATTCGTCTTCCTTGTATCTCTTCTATGTATAATTTCTTCCGGCGGTTTTCTTCTCGGCGACTCATACATTTACTCATCATTTAGTTATTTCTTCTTCTTTTTTAATTTATACCAGGCATCATATTTATATATACAACATCATCTATAACACATATAAAAACGATCCACAACACCAAAAATTTGATGCTCTCTACTTGTTCGATACCCTGGGCGGTCGCCTAGCCCTAGGGCCGGCCCTGCTACTTATATTCTTATTTTAGATTACGTAAGTACTTTTTGGATTTGCATTTTGGGATATCCGAAAAATCTTATTAGAAAAGGTTACGCGTATAAAAACACAACTTATATAAAAATGCTTTTGTTAGCTTATGCTCCTATGATAAACCTCAACGGGAAATGACCACAATTTGTTATTGTGTATATTGTCGCTAGTTGATTCTTGGTAGCCTAAATTACTCGAGTTAGCAAAGATTGTGTGGTATTTCTCAGAAGAACCAACAGAATAACTCCACTTAAGTGGTTCTTTAGGAGGTGCATATCATTAACTTGAGGAGGCGAGTTTTTTTGAACTTGAGGAGGCATGTTAACAGTTCATTTTCAAAAACTTTGTCTTTTAAGGAAGGTTATCCTTGGGTGGTTTAAAAAAACACACCCTACTTTCTCTCTCCAAAACCCTCACACACTAAACACACCTTCACTACATGTTTCTTAAAATAGCAACAAACTCAATTGTTTCTTCAATTTCTCACTAAAAACTCAATGGATTTCAATTCTGATTACACCATTAGATTCCTCTTGTTATTCCGCATCTAATGGTTGTTTCGAATTAGATTTTTAGTTAGTATTGAAGAAAGCCCCAAATTTAATAATTTGGCGGGAAAATCATTTTTTCAATTTCAGTTTCATTTTTGCCTAGTATTCAATCTACTAAGTTTTGATCTGTTTCTATAGTAATCAATTCTTGTATTTTGTTGTTATGTCGAACAAAAAGAAACAAAGAACATCGAAACAGAAACCTAAGACTCCGGGTTGGTTGGATGATCATGTTGTTAGTAGTTTGGGGCATAAGAGAAATGAGAAAGATGTTGATGGGAATAAGAAGATGTCTGTGAATAGTAATGGGAAAGCAACTGTGATAGAGAAAACATGTGAATTAGAAAGGGAAAATAATATCAATATGAAGGATCAGGGTAGAAAGGAGATTAATGTTGATAAGGATGCTACTAATGTACAGTATAATGTGGAGAATGTGCAGAATAAGCAGAAAGGTAATGAGATCAATGGAATTGTTGATAATAGTACTGTTACATTGGATAGTTTGGAAAGTGTTTGTGGAAATGTGTCAATTGCTTTGAATGTGGATAATACAGATGTTAATAATGAGGCTAATATGAGTGGTTTAAAGAAAAAGAATGAAAGTAGTGTATGTGGTGATGTTAATAGCAAAGGGTCTGAGCTTCTACCCACTGTAAGTGTTAATGTTGATAGTACTGTAGTTGTTGGAAATGCTAAGTCTTATGCTAATGTTGTCACTAAGAATGAAAAATTCATGAGTAATAAGCTTGATTATGTACCGACTAAGAGAATTGATAATGATGAAGAGGTTGTTGTTTTTAGTGAGGAAATTGTGAATGAAGGAGGTAAACACCGGAATTTAACTGTTTGTGGGTACTTCTTAGGTTGCACTATGAATGAGAATGAAATGAAATATAATTTGAGAAGGATGTGGTCTAAGTATGGTTTAAAGGATATTATTGTTGATAATAATAACATGTGTTTTTTCAAGTTTAGACATGAAGAGGGCTTAAATTTGGTTATTGAACAAAGTCCATGGTTAGTTAATGGAAAACCACTACTAGTACAAAAATGGACTCCTGAAAGCTGTATTGAGAAGACCGATCCCTGTAAAATCCCTGTTTGGGTAAAGCTAGTTGATGTTCCTTTGGAAGCTTGGAGTATTAAAGGAATAAGTGCTTTATCTAGCAGGTTGGGGAGACCAGTGATTATGGATCAGATGACTGCTAATATGTGTAACAATGGTTATGGGAGGTTGGGGTATGCTAGAGTATTAGTTGAAATGGAAGCTTGTAAGGGTTTACCTGATAAAATTGAGGTTGTGTATAAGGATGCTGAAAACAATATTAAGAGAAGAAAATCAGTAAAAGTTGAGTATCCATGGAAACCTATGATTTGTGATCACTGTGCTGTTTTTGGGCATAGTATACATTCTTGTAAAGTTAGGCCAAGAACAAGTGAAGAAATTGTACAAGAACAAAACAAGAAGAACAGTGATGTGGAAAAAATGCACAAAACTAAAGAAGATGTTAAAGATGGGAAGGTGGATTTGCAGAATGATGGTTTTGTTGAAGCAAGAAATAGAAGGTATAATGGCACAGGAAAGTAATTTCAACAGAAAAAACAAATTTTCAGACAAAAAGAGAATCAAAGTAAAGCTAGGGACACTGAAGTTTCAAACGAAAAGGATAAAGAAGAAAGTAAAATGGATAATGGGAAAGGTAAAAAAAAAGTTTATGAGCAGAATAATAGAGATGAAGGTCCTAGTAAAACACCACCATCATTAGAGAAAGTTTGGAGAGTTAGCCCTGGAGCTGTCAAAGAAATACATAGGAGTGCTAATAAATATGCTGCTCTAACTACTGAAGATGATGTGGAGAATGAAGTTGAGAATGTGGATCCAGAGTTGAAAATAATTGTAGATAGATTTGTACTGGAAAAGAAGAAACCAACAGTTTAAGAATCTCAACAGTGGAATAAAGAGATGTTTAGTTATTTCAGGTATAGATGGAAGATTGTGAATACAGACATTGGAATCAGTGATGATGAAGAAGATATTATTAACAATCAAAATGAGAATGAAGGCTTAATTGCAGATGAGATTCTGGGGAGGGATGCTCAGTTATTCAATTGAGTATTCAGTTTATCAATATCTTACAATGGAGTTCAAATTATCAGTGTGGAATATTAGAGGTATGAGCAATGAATTTAAGCAGAATGAAGCAATAAAGTTCATAAGGGAAGAGAATTGCAGGTATGTGCTTTCATAGAAACTCATCTTAAACAAAAAAATATAATGAGAATTGGCAGGAAAGTGTTTGGTCAATGGGATTGGATTTCAAATGTTCAATATAGTCCATCAAGTTGCAGAATAGTGCTTGGTTGGAATCCTTTTCATGTCAAAGTAATGGTTGTTAGCATGACTGCTCAAGCAATTATGTGTATAGTTGAATTGGTTCAGAATAAAATCAAGTTTTTTTTGTAGTTTTGTATATGCTAGCAATAGTGACAGTGAAAGAAGAGTGCTATGGGATGAGCTTCTTCTATATAAACAGGCTGTGGGTGAAAATCCATGGGTTATTGTAGGAGATTTTAATGTCACATTGGATATTTCTGAGCATTCTTCTGGCAGTTCACATTGTAGTTTGGATATGAAAGAGTTTAAAGAAGCTGTGAATAATATGGAGGTGGATGATATAAGAAGCACTCGATGTCAATTCACTTAGACTAAGTCTTTGAAGAATCCTATGTATACCATTTTAAAGAAACTGGATAGAATCTTGATTAATGAAGAGTTTATCAATAAATTTCAAAATACTCATGGTCTGTTCTTACCATACACCATATCTGATCATAGCCCTTCCATTCTTGTTATTAAAGATGCTCTTCCTAAAAAGAAAAAGTCATTCAGGTTCTCTAACTTCATTTCAGATAAAGAAGAGTTCCTTGATATGGTTAAGAAAGAATGGAATCAAGACATTGATGGTTATCATATGTATAGACTGGTTAAAAAGCTTAAAAGTCTTAAGAAGCCTTTAAATAGTATGAGTTGGAGGAATGGTAATGTTTTTGAGAATGTTAAAAAGCTCAGGGAGGATTTAAAAGCTAAGCAGATGATTGTTGATCAGAATCCTCATAATGAGTCTGCCAAAAAAGATGTTGTTATTTCTTTAAACAAGTACACTCAAGCTGCTAATGATGAATTGAGTTTATTGAAGCAGAAGGCAAAAATTTTATGGCTCAAAGATGGTGATAAAAATACTGCTTTCTTTCATAGTGTTATTAGAGCCAAGAGAAACAAAAATAGGGTGGAGAGTATTTGTGATGAAGATGGTAATAGATTTGAAAGAAGTGAGGTTGCTGGTCAATTTGTCAAACGTTTTGAAAAGTTTTTGGGAGTTTCAAGTCCTGTGGTGCCTATTGAAGATAGCTTATTTAGAAGGAAGCTAAGTGATAGTGAAGCAGAGATTATGATTAAAGATGTGACTGATGTAGAGATTAAAGCAGCTATGTTTGATATTGATGGTGACAAAGCTTCATGTCCTGATGGCCTTTCTTCTGAGTTCTTCAAAAAAGCTTGGAGTGTGGTTGGGAATGAGGTATGTCTTGTTGTGAAAGAATTCTTTCGAAGTAGCAAATTATTAGGAGAAGTTAATGCTACTCTGATTGCACTTATCCCAAAGATTAATGTTCCTAATAATGTTACTGAATTGAGGCCCATTGCTTGTTGCAATGTGATTTACAAATGTATTAGTAAGATTCTTACTAATAGGATAATGGATGGGCTTGAAAAAGTTGTGCATATTAACAAAAGTGCTTTTATTCCTGGAAGACATATCCAGGATAATATTCTTATTGCTCAAGAGTTGTTAAGAGGGTATAATAGGAAACATGGGCCAAAAAGATGTGCTATGCAGATTGATATCCAGAAAGCCTATGATACAGTTAGTTGGAGTTTTTTGGAAGACATACTTGGTAAGTTTGGGTTTCACAGACAAATGGTTAAATGGATAATGCAGTGTGTTACATCTACTAAGTTTTCTATTTGCCTCAATGGAGAATCTCATGGGTATTTTAAAGGAGGTAGAGGGCTGAGGCAGGGTGATCCTATTTCTCCATATCTGTTCACTCTAGTTATGGAAGTTTTCAACCTGATCATGATCAAGAATATAGAGGAATCTGATGAGTATGGGTATCATTTTGGTTGTAAGGAACTCAAGCTTTCTCACATGTGCTTTGCTGATGACTTATTAGTCTTGTGTAAAGGTAATAAGGGTTCTATTAAAGTCATAAAGAAAACACTTGAGGAGTTTAGTCAAGTTTCTGGGTTGTATCCAAATCTAAGAAAAAGCATTATGTTTTTTGGAAGCATCAAACAAGAAGATAGACAAGAGCTGTTGCAAGTGTTGCCTTTTAAATGTGGAAAGCTTCCTGTGAGATACTTAGGGGTTCCATTGTTGGCTAAAAGATTGAGTATTCAGGATTGTAGGTGCTTATTGATAAAGTTGAGTCTAAAATTAACTGTTGGAGAAGCAAAATGTTATCTTATGCTGGCAAGATTCAACTTATAGCCTCTGTTTTAGCATCTATGCAATTGTATTGGGCTTTAGTGTTCATGTTACCTAGCACTGTGATTGATGATCTTGATAAGCTTTTTAAAAGATTTTTGTGGAATGCTGGAGATTCAGTTAAAGGCAAAGCTAGAGTTGCTTGGAAAGTGGTTTGTAGGCCAAAAGAACAAGAAGGATTGGGCATTAAATCATTGAGAAAAATGGAACATTGTGTTACTCGTAAAGCAGTTTTGGAAAATCTTAGAGAATGACAGATCTTTATGGGCAACTTGGGTTAATGTTGTGAAATTAAAAAATAAAAGCATTTGGAGTGTTCAAATTGATCCAGGAGATAGTTGGGGTTGGAAAACAATGATTGGAATTAGAGATCAAATTAAGAATCATGTGATGTATGAGATTGGCAATGGTAAATCTGTGTCAGTATGGTTTGATAAATGGTGTGATCAAAGGATAATTAGTGACTATGTTACATCCAGAGATATGTATGATGCAAGAGTCAATAAAGAAGCAACTGTAGCATATATGATCAATTCAAATGGGTGGATGTGGCCTGATTGTCTAGTTAATAAGTATCCTGAGTTACTAAATACTGGAGTTCCTGCTATTCATGAAAACAGAAGTGAAAAAGTGGTTTGGGTTACTAATAATGGGCTGAAAGTCAAATTCACAACTGCTCAAGTTTGGATTGATTTGAGGGATAATTGGCCAAAAGTTACATGGAATGAAGTAGTTTGGTTTAAACAGTTATCCCTAAGCATAGTTTTATTCTTTGGTTGGCTGTTCAAGAGAAGCTACTTACACAGGACAGAATGGATAAATGGCATACTGGTGGAAGATTGATATGTAGTCTCTGCAATAATAGGAGTGATTCACATGAGCATTTGTTCTTTCAATGTTCATATTCTAGAAAAGTGTGGATGGCTATTATCAAAAATGCTTCTAATTTGAAATCTAATAGTGGATCGATGCACTGTTGCAGTTACATTGCTGAAAAACAGATTAAAAATAACTTTTCATGGGTGGTTGATAAGCTCATTCTTGCTGCTACTGTGTACTTCATTTGGCAAGAAAGAAATGGAAGATTGTTCAAGGGTGTGAGCAGAAATGAGGAAGTGTTGGTTAATCGCATTAAAGACAGTGTGAAAACAAAATTAATGACAGTTTGTGTCAAAAAGTCTTTTAAAGCTCAAGCTATAGCAAGCAAATGGGGTCTGCAGTGGAATAATAAAGGGCTATTTGTTGCTTGTAAGGCTGGAATTATGAAATTGGTATTGATGTCTAGTATAAAGGAGTGTTTGGATCTGGTCAAATATCTTCTATTCAAGAATTACAGGATTTGAATTGATGATTCCTGAATTTGATAGGTTTAAACCTAAAGAATCTGCATCTTTTTCATTACATAAAAGATGAGATTTTCAGATCAGAAAGATAGATGGCCGTGTATCTTGTTTCTTAATAGATCAAAAATACTAGAATCTGTTATATGGAGCAATTGGTCTGGAGCAGAAATTGTTTCCTATCTTAAAGGGTATCTGATCTAGGAGGGGGGTGCAAGATGAGTTGAATTGAGAGTGGTGTAAGATGACACTTCATGGTCTTCTCATTGCATCCCCACAGGGGGTTTGGTTGGTTACTCCCTCAAGGTGTGTGTTCCCAGGCTCTTGAAGCCATTTTAGTGATGGAAATGTAGAGAGTCTGGTATAGCCCTTGATCAGGAGGGGATATGGTTCCTAGTGATGCCATTCTTTGTTCTGCATAGGGTACTGTGGTGGCAGGTTGAGTGCTCTAAGTGGATCAAAGAGTGGAAATGTAGCTAGATGGTGGGTGCAAAAGAGGTGAATTTGGTTTTCCTGTTGCTTGATGGAGCAGAGGATAATGCAGAGTTATGTTTTATTTTGTTTGTATTGTCAGATATCTGCTGTGATAAAGCAGATATTGGATTCTAGTAGTTGTTTTCTTCTAGTTGTATCTGATCTTGGGTTGTGTCCAAATCAGTGATAGTAGATTTATTTGTAATCTTTTGAGATCTAATATAATTCACCCATTTGCACCAAAATCCTTGGGTGGTTTTCCGAAAAACCAGATCACAATCTCTAGAACAACAGATAATTTTCAAAATGTAGTCTTTCGAGTTCAACCATTTCATTCAATATCTCGAGAGTTCGTCTTTCTTCCTCTGATTAAGCAACAGCCAGTACCTTACATGTTTCGAACCACATTTTCCCATTCTTTCTTTGAGTTCATCCAATTTTTTTTGGGCTTCATCCGCGTTTTCCCCATTCCCATGATGTGCTTGTATAATGGAAGCTTCTAATGCCTGTTCATCCACGTTTTCCACATTCCCGTGATGTGCTTGTTTAATGGAAGCTATTAATGCCTTTTTCATTGACAGTCACTTAGAAAGTTAGAATTTATCGAAATATTCATTTTGTTAAATTAACTACGCACTGGGAAGCATATCAAAGAATTACCTTGGCTTCTTGCCTCATTTGGCTATACTCTTCAGCACGACTGCGGGCTGTTGGTACACGACCATCTTTTATCATATCTTCTACTGGTGCCATAATCTAAAAAGTAAACAATTGGCTTAATGTCATTTAATATAAACTACTTTCCATCGTGTAAATGAAAATGGCAAAGAAAACATGAATAACCATCAACTAAAATATATGAAATAACCTTTTTATCCAGGTTATTAGTATAGTCTTCTTCTTCTTCTTTCACTTTATGGCGTATCTCAGCATACAAAGATGCTGCCTCACCCAAGATATTAGAAGCATTAGTTTCTCCACATATGCACCAAACTCTAGAAAGCTTGGTTTCTGAAAATAATTAACACAGATGTAAGGAAACTGTCATATATACCAATGGCATCTTAGTTTTGCACTTTTTATCTTCTTTTGTTTGTTTAGATCCTATGGTGAAATGACTTTTAGCTACTTTAAGTATGTGTCTTTGGTAGTCCTAGAGTTCGTCAATATAATACCGAGGGAAACTAAACGTTCATCAAAGTGAAGCAAATGAAAGTGTACTAGACTAGAATCAAGCACAAATATTGGATTTTTTCGGGGACAATTAGAGCGTATAAAAAGTCCTACCATGTTTAGCCACTATGATTTCCCTAATTAACATTACTTTATAATGATTTAAATGCAGTAATACGTACAGTCACATCCAACACTCAGTCCCATTTAGACACAACAATTATACGAACACAAACACGCACCTGCATCTTTTCTTTAGTAGTTGGATCTAAATCCCCAGTTGCAATACCCTCAGCAAATCTTTGTGCTATGGGTGACCCTACGTACAAATAATCTTCTTCTCTTTCGGAAGCCATATTTGTAAGATGGACTACAGTTTTGTTGTCGGGGTCGTATACCCGTTGATGCTGAAAGGTATTCATTATGTTCTTTATCGAGTCCATATACTTTCTTAAGTTTTCAGGAGTTGCATCGATGGCGCCCGCATTCTTAATAACCTGTTACATGGTGCCAATGCTTAAAATCTTTTAAAAGTAGGAAAAGGAGAAAATCACATGCGGGATCATAAACGTACCTTGAGATAGTCATCCTCCTCTCTCATAACACCTTTATGATCCCTCATAGCGCGGATGGCTCCTGATATGCCAACTCCTCGGATATGCAAATAATCACATCCACCCATAATACAGGTTTGTAAAACCATGTCTTGGGTGAAGTCTCCAAATGCTTTGCAACATTCTAGCTTTGACCATTCGAACAGTTTGTACTTTTTGTTATTGGTATCCCTGAAGATAATCTGTGCCCAAAAGCAATAGGTTTAACTTTGCAAGAAACAGAATTCTGAAAAGCTATAGAGCAAAATAGTGTTAAGAAATTACATTCTTGCATCCGTAAGCAATGAGGTCAGTATCGGAAGTCAGAATTGCATTGGCTTTTCCCTTGAAACAAAGATACGCAAGTTGGGGATCAGCTTCGTATGGTGCTACGAGGTAGCTTACATTCTCCTGTTTCAATGTCTTCAAAGTCAAAGCATTTAGTATGAGGTAAAAATTCACAAGCAATTTACAATCGAAATCAGAAAAGGGATTCACAGCAATGTTATTAGTATTACCTGTATTAGAACATAAACTATGTCATGCGTCACATTTATTGCTTGACTAAATTTTTTTTTCGCATCTTCGGGTTTTTCTGCCGTGGTGCCTTTATCCGTGCTGCCAGTTCTCCTGTGCTTAAAAGAAAAACAAGGTAAGCAACCACTAAATTTTTTAGTAAAAATAAATTCACAAAATTACATCTTACTTTGGACGTGCATGGTGCCTGATTACTTTCTTGGTTGGTAACTTAGCCCCGTCAAAAACGATATAGGGCTCAATGTTAACTGACCGCAACTCATTCACTTTTGCCATGAATTTTTCAACGTAGCTGATGAACATAACAACCACAACAAAATCTTAGCAATCTCATTATCTCAATGCAACTATAATCAATACCCATAATTAAAAAAAGGAAGATTACTTGATAGCAACAGCTTCTGAATGGAGAAGAACTTGATATAACCAGCAGTAGCCGTCTACAGCAAGTGTCCGATAACCAGCAGAAGCAATGTCTGATAACGTAATCTCAACCAAAACATCTTGAATTTGTTTATTCAAATTATCAATACCCATTTCTCCGTCGCGTTTATAATTTTTATTGATGTTTTATATCTTAATCAGCAACAAAACCAATGGTGACCGGTTGTGATTGATACTGTGAACGGAGGCGGAAGAGAATAAAGAGACGTTTATTGATGTTTTGGAGAACATAAGACGACCTACACCACCTTAGTCTCTTCGCATGTTAATTTCTGGAAACAATCCAATAACATGATCGTTAATTAGTGTAGATGTTTTAATTGCTCTTTCAAAACACTCAGCATTAATGCCATGCATCACCATGCATTATAAGCGAATAAGCTATTCAGAATATATTCAAACGGATAAATAATACTAAAAAAGAAAAAACAG